>JAUCMS010000095.1:17747262-17758442 GCA_032357445.1 Enteromius radiatus | reverse complement strand
CCCTTACCCTCGCTAGGGTTACAAGCGCTAGGGTTCGGAACCTGCCGTTTCCCCGGCTCGCTCCCAGGACAGCACGCAAAACCTGCTTTACTTTATATGAGGGAAGCGCAAACTCTTGAATCAAAGAAGAGATGAGAGAGAAATGTTTTCACTGCTGTATTGGCCAATCTCTGTGTCTGCTCTGCTGTTACTATAAGGTGTTTGGGTATTTCCAGTTTTCAGGTGACAGCAGCATTTACAAACTTCAGTTGGTCACACAGAAGAAATAACACCGCCGGTCACTCGTCAGATAATAGGGTCAATCAAGCAATCAACAAAGTAGGGAAAGTAAATGAAACCATAATGCTGTTGTGAATAGGGTAGGGGTTAAATATATGAGAAATGCACAAATGTTTATTTACCATCATTATCTAAAATCATGCGTGACCATACGGTTGATATGTCAGTAAAAAACATGGAGTAGCATCCGCGGATAATTATACACTACAGATGCTTAAATATAATTTTATTATAGGTCTGAAGGTTAAGAAATTTACTCTATACTAATATTAGATACTAATAAAGTTAAAAGATTGTTTATCATTGTAAAATATCTCATGAAATAAATTTAAATTTTACCATGGACTGACATCTCACCTGTACGGAAAGGGCTATTTATTTAATGTCTACTAATAAGAATTTTATGTAAAATAATTTTTTCATTAGCTCCTTTTAGGGGTGAAAGTTTCAAATGTTAAATGGAAAACTAAAAGTCGACTAACAGTCGCTCACATAGAGCTGCAGCAATAAAACAAATATCAAAATTGTGATTTACTGAAAATGTTTGAGTTCACATTGAAGGCTCTGAATTTTAGATTTAAAAAATGTCTATGAAATCTCTTACGCACACCACACCTGCATTTATTTAAAAACAAGGCAAAAACAATTAGTTACGAAGTTGCGAAGCTGAATTTGCAGCAGCCTCCAGTCTTCCAGTCACATGATCCTTCAGAAATTACTCTAATATGATATGCAAGAAATGTTTAAAATGGTTAATATGTCTCATCATACAAGTTTTTACTCTGACTTTTAATCAATTTAATGCATTCTTGAATAATAATTTAAAAAATAAATACATAAATTCCACACTTTTGCGTAGTGTGTACATAAGCAAAGCCAACTGAAGACCATTAGTATTTACATTTTGACATAATTTTTGTGACAATTCAGCGCTTAATGGTCCTAAATACAGGGTTTATGTTCTTTTGTGTAATATAATTCCTATTTCTTACTTTTGATTTTGTATTGACACATGGCCCAGGTATGATCTGTTCTTGACAGGTTTTCAAGTAGAGATTAACTAGATGATCTTAGACAGGACAAAGTTCATTGTTTCTGCCACGCAAGAAGCTGCAAACTTCATTCACATGGCAACGCCCTTAATATTCAAACTTAACATTCCCTGGTATACTACTACAAGCTTTTATTAAGCTCACAAGCAGAGTTGACTCATTCTGGTGACTTGTACAGACATGTTTGGTTGTCATGGTGAGAGATCGGCACAGATCCCGGGAGGTGATTTGTATGTGACAGAATGATTTAGAATGCAGGACAGAAGATATGTTCTCATGCAATTTCAATCACACACCACAGATGTATTGTTGAGTGTTTCTTAGTTCGTATAGGAATGTACCTTCTGTCTTTGCATACGATGTGTCTGTACAAAAACTTATTTTCTTAACCTACCACATGCTTTAACTTGACGTGGGAGAGTGAAAGGAGTGGCAGAAGTATGAGACTCTCCCAATGATTTAACTATGATGTTCTACTTATGCACTCACTCCCTTTCTCTTTTGCTCTCCACCGTTCTCACACTAACACACACACACATGCTAGACCTAATGTCATAAGACAAGACCTTAATTGAAGTCTGACTATGTTTTCTTCAGAAACTGTGCATCACGAACAAAATTAGAAATGGATCATCTAGGAAAATCAGTGACATGACTTTAAGGCCATCCAGTACTAATAGATAAACAAATCGAAATAAAATCTATATACTTTAAAATAACAAAAAATATATATTTTATGTGGTAACATCAACACTGTACTGTACTGTACAAAAAAACTGTGAAGGCTGCAGTAAGTCATGTAAAAGTATTATGTTTGGAAATGGTTTAACATCACTTTACACTTTCTGATTTATAGTTTAAGCAAGTATAATGTACGAATTACCAAATAGTTTATTATAAAAACACTAAAAGAACATTCCCAGAACCCACTGTGTGACACATGACACATCATTAATAACTATCAAAAGAGTTTTGTTCTTATTTCTTATTTTTGTATTTCAGTTTTGTATTTCATTTCATATTATTCAGTTCATTTATCTGGCATTATTTTAGTGTGTCACCGTGATAGTGTTTTGTATCTTAGTTTGTATGATCACATACACCACCTATGAACAAATACTGACCATATTTTATGGAGAGGTCCCTTACGATGAACCTATGGCTTTTTATTGCATCACCTGTCTATCATGGTGGTTATCAGTACATTTTAAGATAACAATAACATTTTGAGTTCAAGCAAAGTACTGCATAACTTAGGCCAATTAAAGCTCTATGTTGGCGAAAGGTAAAGGCTTTACTAACTGGCCTCACTGAAGTAAATGTATTTAAAGTGTAACCCGAGTAATGTTGCATCTATGAAAGTAATATGGATCGGTTAACTGCACTCAAGATAACTACACATTTTTACACTGTTGTTCCATAATCCAGTGAAATCTGCAACATACAGCACACAAGAGAGAGAATGTAGAACTGAATCAGTGATCTCAAAATAACTCGTAAAATAATTTACAATCAAAAAGTGCAAAAAATTGTAAACCGATTAAATAATATATTTATAATGGACTTAACATGATAAGAAAACATCACTTAACCTTATCTCTCTGTACAAGCTCTCTGCTTATCCTTACAATAACTTTAAACCTGTACAGACTTACGTAACTTAAACAAACATACCAGGCAAAAAACCTTTAGGATTTAGGCAGATCACAAAAACACCACTTGATATCTTTCATGGCCTCTCCCAACACCACAAGATCATGGGAATGAAATGAAGGAAAAGAGAAAATAAAACAAAAACATACATTCTGGCACATTGATCTCTATAATAATGCATAAAAAATGGTGAGATTAAATTTCAAAGCATCTAGTTATGTCACACTGTTAGGACAGGAGGAGAACGGGAACACAAATAAGCTTAAGTCAGAGTTCTAAGCAGAGCTGCACCTGGTACTGCACATTTTTATTACACCCTGATTTTGGCTGACCAAACGCTATAGGCCTGACAATGACAAAGTTCAAGCTAACAACATGAAATTGTGCTGATATACAGGGTTGCTACTGTGAGCAAGTAATTATATTCAGCACCATACAGACCTCTGGCCCACTATGACAGCAATTGACTAGCAATCAATGTGACACAGTGTCAGCTCATAAATGAATGATCTCATGAACAGTGCAAAACCAGTTGTAGTCTAAAGATGTTTATGGAAGGTCAGATTTTGTAAGACCCAATCATCGCTCCAGTTATTGCATGCGCTTGTTGTACTGCCTGGACAAGTCCAAACTAATTCTTCAACACTCGCCTATAATAAAAATGTCTTTTACACCTACTGTGTATACTCTAATCACATCAGTAGCCTAGAAAAAGTTAGTATATGACACAATCTATTGAGATTATATTTACAGCACCTTTATAAATGTAATAAAAATGAAAAGCAAAAATAACTTTTGCACATGTTTTTCTTTAAGAGAGCTATTAATTGAGATTATATATTTTTTTACTCGATAAAAACTTAATCAGTCATTCAAGTACTTTTCAGTGGTCCTTTCAAATCTTTGCACTATAATGGCATATATTCTTTTGCTGCAGCTGTTGTTTTTGGATAATATCAAAGAACAGTGGCCCTTTAAGTGGCAGCTTTAATTAAGAGGAAGGCAGCGCACTCTAGTGAGTAAATCTATGTATTACAGGGCTAATAGTCATTTCGGTAATTAGACCTGTGCCTCACTTTGACAGAAGAAACGACTTTATTCTAGTCATTTTACACTACTGTGAATTATATTATTATATTATAGAATGATATGAATTTTAAAGAAAAACAGCTCTACAGTTCCATTAACGTATTCGTTTTACTGAAGAGTTAATGGAAGTACTTTTATAAAATGATAAGCATTCCAGCATCGAAATCATCCAAAAAGAGGCTCAATTTACTTCCATTGTAAGCATCTGTCCACAACCTTGATTTCTGTCAAAGACCTTTTTTGGGGGTAAAAAGGTTTTTATATTATAATTTTGAATTTTAAAAACATTTAGAGCATCTTAACAAAGAATACAGACAGATTCTGACTCGTAAAATCCTTTTAAAACATATTTACTCAAAGTATAAATCAAACTAACCTCTGAGCTCCAGTAGAGAGGCCCTGAGTAATCTGTTCGTCCCCTGATCGTGTTCTCTTTGACTGTGTACACTGCTCTCTCCACTGCTCCTTGGTCACAGATCTCCAGTGTGGCCAGCTCCCGCATCAGGTCTGACTGACTGACCGACCTGCGCTGCCTTGACGAGGGTGATGTGCAGCTATATCCGGTCCTTGACGGTGAACGGCCCCTCTGCCCATTCATTCGGGGAATCTGTCCTTTAACCTGCATCCTGCTGTAGCTTTCACTCCGGCGTCCAATGTGGGGCTCTGACTGGGGTGCAGCTCGCCCACGTTCAGGCTCCTGGGGAAAGAACAGGACGCCTCGGGCAAGGCAAGGGCTGGGGTTCAGGTAGCGGGAGGTGGAAGGAGCATACCTGGAAAGCTGAGGTTGACCTCTGACAATATATCCCAGGCTGGGATCACAGGGGTCATAGGAACTGTACGGACTTAAGAGGGTAGAGCCAGTGGTGTATTTGGGGGGTGAGTAGACTGGAGACATGATCAAAATGTAAAGAGAAATCAGCCCCAAGGTGGAGAGAGCCAAACTGTCACAAAAAACAAATGTATTAGGATATAACCGATGGAACTCTTACTCATGCAAACACAAAGACAACATAATAAACGTGACTTGTCTCATCTTACAGTATCAGTTGTGAAGAAGTAGGACAGCAGTCAACTAGAATTACTAGCAGGTAATGTACACTGACACTCAAAATGATGATGAGTGCTATAATTGAAAAGTATTTAATTTTGGAGTTTTGTTGGACAAAAAGAAAAATGCAGAAGGAGAAGTTGATCTTTCAAAAACCACCACAGCCTTCGAGAAAAGGCTGAAGTCACGACTTCTCTGTGAGAACTTAACTAAACCATGAACAAAGGCACTTCCTAAAAATAACACAGTTGTCTGGTTACACCTACTACTATTTCTTACATTTCCTGCATAGAAAAACATGGTTGGGTGGATAATCGTTTGAGGTACAATTATTGTATTGTTTTATGAATGAAAAGTTTTGCACAGCTGATGAAGTATGAAATAAAAGCTGCAACATACAATAAATTAAGCAAACAAATGTAGACCTCTAGTATGTTGGTTATAGCTTTTCTAAACGTCTAATTAATCTATGATCTATAAGGATTTAAAAAAAAAAATAGTCTCAGACGGTAATGATGATATCAGATTGATACTTTGGTACTGGACAAATAGCATGAAATACAAGGCAAAAGTAGAATTACCACGGTGTCTAAAAACATTGTATTGAAGTAGAATATGATGACGATGACGATGACGATAATGACGAAGAGAGTGTTTGTAGTGATGTAAAGTAAATGATTGACTTAATGACGAGGAATGGAGGAATGCGCATTGGCTAAGGTCTGAGTAATTAAGTAATGCACTGCTACCTATTAAAGCGGCGGACTCAATCTGAGCATGAGTCAAACAGAGACTGTTACTGTAGGATACAGCAGTTACTATAAACACTGCATTCACTGCCCACTCATTAACGCTGACTGTGGAAAACTGCCATTGAAAACGCCTGCTGGTCTATTTAAATTGCATGAACGCAATATTTGGAAATAGAAAGGGTGGTAATAGAAGCTTAGCTGGTGAGGGTAAGTTATGTCACATGTTTAATCCTGCGCAAGAGCCTCCCCCATAACCCTTAAGATGCTTACCAGCGGAATTCCAGTTCATCCTCCCGAGTGGCCAGCAAAATATTCCTGGATTTTCCTAAATACCACGCGCTACTTCAAAATTCAGCAGAAAATCGTACGGCACTGGCTCAGTATTACGCACTCGATCACTTGGTTGGAGTGGCAGCATACCAGCACACAGTCCTGCTCGGATATTTGCGCTTTTCTCAAGTCAGGATTTAAGGCACCGCCTCCCAAGCGGTCGCCGTAGCAACGCGGGTAGTTCGTTCTTTCTCTCCCGCGCGCGCGCGCGAGCCCGTTCTCTATCTTTGGCTTGCTGCAGAAGCCATGACTAATGCACTATGAATAGAAGCAGAATCAATGTGAATTGCTCACTTTATTCTCAAATAAATCATATCAGATTAAAAACAAAACAAAACAAACAACCCCTAGAATACATAGAAAACATTGTTACAGTAAGTATGGACATCAAGGGTTTGGTCAAGAAACCACTGACTACATACTTTACCATGGTGTTATGGCAGTCCCAAAATGAGGGAATGCAGTATATTTCAGTTGTGTGGTGTCATGAGCAAAGTGATTAGAAAAGTCCTTGAATTTCCATTAATATCATCATCATCACTATGAAGTATGAGTGATATTGCCAGATTAAATTGCAAATGGAGTTGATGACTCTAACAATTCACTTTATGTCAGTGATTCATACAGTACATTGAGTATTTATAGTACAGGGCAAAAGTGTTCACATCCATCAAACATGGCCTACTATATACAGCTTAAATAAGTGATGATTGAAAAGTTGGCTACTCAAGAACATTTGTGTGTTGGTACCAAACACTATTCACTCATTTGTATTCGCAGGAATACAAATGCTGATTGGCATTTTGATCTCAGCAATACTTTAGTATGGCAAAAAGGGGTTTAAATAAGAAACAAAATGGCATATTGAGAATTAGAGCAATAGAGGGTATGCATTTCATCAAATCAACTAAATCAAAAACATTACAACAACATAACTGGTGTTGAGAATTATCATCCATTCTTGCAACACGTGCTTTCACGTTTCAGTGATTTTTCAGGAAAATTCATCATCTAATAAGTAACGCTTGCTAATCTGTCATTAGTGGCTGTGAAATATTCAGTAGTTGTCTTTCTATTACTATGTTTCAAAGTGACAGTTGGTTTCTGTTTTTTTTTTGGTTTCAGGCATTTAGATGTTGAGCCAAAGAAAAGACTTGGGATTTTTCAGGGTCTGAAGGGTGTCAGGTTATTATATTGGACTGAGGCACGTTGTTTATGTCTGAGATATCCAGCTGCTGAAGGATCACTTGGTTGCATTTGATCACAGTTTTCACTTCGATGAAGGGAACTGCTCAGAGGTGGTCCTCACTGCAGGACTGCTGATGCATCACATGCATATCCCCTCACTGGCTCCTTTTTGCTTTTCTTTTCTTTTCTCCTCCCTTTTGTCTGTATACGCCTCTGTCTCCCTTGACCTTGCTTGGTGGGTGTTAAGAGAAAAAAAACGAGGTGTGTGTTTGCAGTAAGATGTTGACGCTTACAACAACAGCTGCCAGAAGATGCAGGGGTTGAAGGTCAGTACTCATACTGGTCACTGTTAAGAAAGAGAAAATGAGAGGAGAGATTCATAAGAACAGGTTCGAGGAGTTTACAATTTGAGAGAAGTCATGAAGAATGAATGCACAAGCTTTCACTTTGGTTCAGAGTTGCAGAGAAACAGGACGTCAACGGATGCTGCTGCTGCTGCTGACATTTAATAAGTAGAGCATATATTTGTGTGAGAGTAGTGTACAAAATTGTCTGATGACGACACTGACATTTATTATAAATGGAAAATATGAAAATAAATTTATAAATGTGTAACAGAGGCCAGCGAATAAGTGCTGTGCAGGTAAACCTCACTCCTCTAAGGGTCATGGCCTTTAGCCTCCTGGTTAGAGCGCCTGCCTCCCATGCCGGAGACCTGGGTTCGAGACCCGCTCGGAGCGAGAATGAGTTGTGGTGGAAGCAGACCCAGGGGGGTTACAAATGCACATAAAGCAATATAATCACAAACCTCTTCTATAATGAATAAAAGCTGGTTCTGAGTGGATCTACAAGTTACATCTACTACATCATGTTATATATTTTAATGTACAATCATTTTGTTGATTGTACATTCTTTTTTTTCATAAATCCAAGGAAAGTAAAGTTAAGGAAGAGCAGTACTAAGGACAAAATCAGGGGTTGTGTCTGAAATAGTTTTATCTTTATAGGGAATTATTAGAAGAAACAGCCATTTGTAGTGGTGCCCAAAATCATAGTGAACTTTATTAAATCCATTTACTAAATCCTGCAATGCATCTCAATAATAAGCGTGCAGCCAATGTACAATGGCTAGCAGCTTGTGAAGTCATGTAACTATATGGTTTGTTTAAAGCTTTTCACTTTTGGAGATTGTATTTAGGCTTCAAATTCATAAAAGTTGTGTTCATTTGTGAAGATGATCATAATGAACAAAATGTGCCACAGAGTTGCCTATTGAAAAATCTGATTGGGTTTTTGTCAACAGAACCAGTGTGATGCTAACTTTCGGGTTGACTAACAAAAATACATAAGCACTGCATTGCTGTGATTTGTTAGGAACTATTTTCTTTAGTAGACCAAAAATACAAAGTGAAGTGTCTTAAATGCAGGTTTAATTAAGTAAATGTTTTTTTTTAAACTGTTGCATGAGTGATGTGTTCCAAGAATGCTAATAATTAGTATTACAGCACTGGAATGTTTCACTGTTTGTAGCACACCACTTTTTGCAATGTCTGCTCATTTAAAAATTGTAAAACAGCACATGTGTGTGTATTTGTATTTTACCTCGGCAGCTCTTCCCATCTCTTTGCAACATTCCTGTCACACAGCTGCACACAGCGCCTGTTACTTGACTAGTGCAGATCTGCTCACAGCCACCATTATCCTCTTCACACCAGTCTGAATCTAAATACACACACACACACACATTCTTATGGCTGTAATCACCTCGCTAATATGCACATACACAAAACACCCAATTATACACCCACATCCTATTGCCTCCACCATTAAACTACACACACACACATTCTCTACACATTCCGTACCTCTTCTTCTGATTGGTCCCACTGAGAGGATCTGTTCTTTATGCTGACTGTAATCCATATAGCTTCGTTTGTTATGAGGGCAATTCTGTAAAATTAAAAAGTCATTACAAATCCAAATGAAACAGCTGTCCAGAATGACTGATGGAGAGATGAACGAGTGAACCATATCTACACTAAATCACGTTTGTAACTGTCATTTCAAGCCTTCTTTTTGTGGCACATTATGAATCAACCCCCTTGTCATTAATGTTCTAAATGGCAAAATGACTAAAAATAAAATGAAAAGGTGCTTGTCGATGCATGTGTGTGTGCATAAGCTCTCACCACTTTGCAAGCATTGGTCTCTGAGTCACACAGAGAGACGTCACAGTGCAAATGCACCTCATCGTAATCACCAATGAACTTAAACACAGTGACGTGGAAGCGGCAGGTGAGGGACACACCATTCTCAGCCATGCCTATAGTGTTATCCTTGATGTTAGGACACCTGGAATTACAGTTATGCTATGTGAGAGATGTACGTATATGGATGTGAAGTTCTCTTCTGAACATTATTTGAAAATGTTATGTTAAATATGGATTGAAACGGTTGTTTTTTTTAAACACTATTACCCTCTCTCTATGATAATGTAACGAAGGCGATCGCTGCTGTAACGAGATGGTGTAGCCCAGCACATGTTAACAATGAGAATCAGCTGTTTATCATCTGCTCCTTCCACAAACACCCCCACAAACAGAACGTCCCTGGTGCTTAGCACCACTTCTCCCTCGCGGTATGGATGCCGGTAAGAGGCGTTCTTATACAAGGCCATTTTTGTGATGAAGTTGCCCTCTTGGGTCGGCAGTGTGAGGTTTATTACACTGTGGACAGCAGAAAAAAAGAGAGGTTATTATCTTTATCATTTGTCACATATCTCATGCATCCAACTGTGCAATATGCACGTAATATGAGATTATGTTATCTGCTGTGTTTGTTATTTATTACAATACATTTGGATGTTGACAGAGAATCACAATATCAGGGTAAGGTGTATATACAGTATGTAACCATATAATATTATGATCATTTATATCAGTGGTAGGCAACTTCGGTCCTGGAGGGCCGGTGTCCTGCAGAGTTTAGCTCCAACCCTAATCAAACACACCCCCCAGGACCGAAGTTGCCTACCCCTGATTTATATGGTACTTTAAAGAATACTTTAGGATTATCAGTGTTATAGCTGACCTGAGCATTGGCTTCAATACTGTCTCCAGCGAGATCTTGATGTCCAGTTCATAAGCACAAGAAAACTCCACGTTGATGGTCTTATCACGTGTCACTACATTCCCTGTGTTGTTCACACTCTCGATCCACACCGTGTTCTTGTACATAATATGTGTTCCATTTGACTGGACTCACAAATACACACACACAAACACACATAAAGTTACTGTAAATTTAATTACCTTTCCACAGAGGATAACTTATTCAGCCAAGCAGATAGCACATCAAGTATGCATATGATGAACATTTTATTATGAAAAGCAAAAAGAATATCGTAAATCTAAAAGTGTAAATGATTAGTTGCAAAAACATATTTGGAAAACAATTTCAACATATATTGTGAACCAAACTGAGTAAATTAGAAACTAACATAGGAAACATTTAATAAACTTCTATAGCAGACTACTGAGCACCAATGAAACAATTTTGCCTTCAAAATCTGAAATATTTTTTAAAGCATAAGATGATTTAAAAAGTGTTTCAATGATTAATTGGGATTAATCACATCCACAATACATTTCGTTGTTTACATAATAAATGTGTGTACTGTGCATATTTATTATGTATATATACACACAAATATAGGAAAGGAAAGGACGTGACATGTGGCCAGGTATGGTTGCTCTGCATTTAACCCATCCAAGTGCACACACACAGCAG
>JAUCMS010000095.1:17721636-17747162 GCA_032357445.1 Enteromius radiatus | reverse complement strand
AAAGGTGGAGGGAGCAATGGTTATTCACTAACCCCACCCACAATCCCTGCCGGACCTGGGACTCAAACCCGCGACCTTTTGGTTTACAAGCCCAACTCCCTATCCATTAGGCTACGACCGCTCCCAGTCAAATATATTATTTGAACAAACTTTGGATGCGATTAATTCTGATTATATAGCTATATAGCACTATATAGCAGTTTCACGCAAAACACATTCCTGCTTGAATGGTTTTTGGGACGCACTATGCATGATATGAACAGCGCTCTTCATGTGACCCACACAAGAGGCTCATTGTAATATTAATTAGTTCAAACTTCAAACTTATGATTTAATACTCAAAATACAGCACACTGTTAAATAATGCATTGCAATCATATGGAACCATTTCCATTTATACTCAAAAAATATATGCCGTATTGGAAGGCTCTTCATTGAACTTATCATAAAGCAGCAGTAGGATACATGTCTATGGAGGGATCTGCAAGAAAATGCCTCAAATTTTGGTGAAAAAAAGGTTTCTCAGAAGGTAAAATTATTCCCCTTAGAAAAATGTACATTAAGATAATGGTGAAAAACGTTTTAGGATGTTAGATGACTAGGTTGTGAGGAACAATAGAGAAATAAATACATACTGCTTAGGCTGGTCCTGGCTGGTCTAAGCTATTGCTCATAAGTCATTCAGCTGTGTACCAAACCTAAACTTGTATGGAACTGGATGTGAACGGAACAGTACGTCGTTTACCAAGAACTAGTACAGTACTTCCACTCTCTCATGAGACAGAGCTCATACTGTCTGAACAGAGACAGTCTGATCTTGAACAATTGTTAATGAGGGAAAGGAGGGATTTGTTCACCTGTACAATAGAGCCACAATGTCCCTTGGTATTGTTGATATGGAAGGAGATGAAATCTTCTCCCTCGATACCAGCACAGTGCTGGTCGTTAATCCGTACATCTTCCCTCTCAAAGCCCAGCTGGAACAGACGGCACTTGGAGATAGAAACCTCCATCTGAGCATGTTTACAGGTCACCTCTGCCTGGATGATATCATCCTCACCTACACCACAAGGTAAAAGATATAAGGTCTTTTCTCAATATTTCATAATAGTTCATAATATGACCTATATACCTTTAAATTTAGCAGCTAGCCTACCACAATAACATAAAAGGTAACTAGCATATGATAATCTGAATGGGTTTGATAATGAATAATAATAAGAACTTAAAAGACACCCTAAAAAAAGATTTATACACATTTCTACCATAATATGCCTTGTTTACTCACTAATTTCAGTGCTGGGTAGCTCAGGGCAGCCACACAGATCTCCTCCATTTTCCTGCTCACATGTGTTGTTTGAGCAAATCTCTCCTGCACAGGGGTCATAGATCCATTCTGCTAAAGACAGGTCCAGTTACAAAGTTAGCACAGAAAGTTTCTAATAAATATCTCAGTTTTGTCAAAATTGAGAAAATGATTTGTGATCGTCTTGGAAGCATGAACAAATCCTAATATTAATAAAAATGTTTAAATAAAATTAAATATACATTTATTTTCCAGATACATATAAAATGTACTACTAAAAATGACAATTGAGCTATGCTGCCTTTTGCGTTCTACACTTCTTCATCTTATCCAGTAGGTGGCAGCGTCCTCTTACAGCAGTTCTCCTGGGCGATCCACTTGGTGGTAAGAGTGCCGAAAGAGCGGCAGGCCTCAGCGTAGGCTGCCATGGAGCCGCACACCTGGGCCTTACGGTGGTTGTAGCAGCCGTCCATGTAACAAGACTGGTAGAAGGGGTGAGGGTCAAGCAGGCCGTGGCAGGGCTGGAAGAAACCTTTCAAATCTGTGAGCTTCAGACAGTTGTCTTCTCCCTGGAGCTCTGATACTGCTGTATTATCACAGGACTGAGCCAGGGCCACATACTGCGTCTCATCACAACTACGGGCGAGAGTCAGACAATGGAGGGTAGAAAATGAGAGGCAACGAAAAAGGTTCAGGGTGAAACTAATGAGATGAGTGATAAATATAAACCTGTTCTGCATGCCGTTGGTTTTCCAGCTCTGAGCCAGCTCCAGTGCACTGACGGCGGGTTTTCCACGAGAGGTGATGTAATCATCAGTGGGGTCCCCATTGAAGTTCCCGCACAGTCCACACACCTTGTTCTGCAGACGTGGGCCCATTGTAATGCTGAGGGTGTTGAATCGGTTATAACGCACCTGGATGTCCTGGGGAGTGTCGATCACCAGGAATCCCTCTGATGTGGATACTCGCGTCATTAGACCTGTGACAAAAGGTACGGACACGGGCGTACCATTTACCTGAGGTAAAAGAGGAAAACACTTAGCATTTGTCTTAAGCATTAGATATTCATTTCATTGTCAACATTTAAAAAGATAATGCCTTAAATTCTGTCCCCAAGCTAAACTTTCCAGTAGAGCAGAGCTGGGCAACTTCAGTCCTGAAGGGCTGCTGTCCTGCAGAGTTTAGTTCCAACCCTAATCAAACATACCTGAACAAGCTAATGTTTTCAAGATGACTAGAAAGCTACAGACAGGTGTGTTCGATTAGGGATGGAGGTAAACCCTGCAGGACAGCGGCTCTTCAAGACCTTGATCAAACTCAACTGCTTATAACAATTTAGTAATCCTGAAGACCTTTATTAGCTTGTTAATGGTGCGTTTGATTAGTGTTGGAGCTTTGCAGCACAGTGGACATCAAGGGCCAAAGTTGAAGAACTTTCATTATCAAATACCAGTTTTCTCCTTTAAATTCTGAACCACTTCACCTGAGCGATGTCCCGTCCCATACATAATTTGCAGTACAATTGTGCTGTTTCTACCTTAACGGTGTTTCCGGAGATGAGAATGTTCTCCTCGTTGATGTAGAGGTAAGCATGGGAGATGGTGGTTAGGTTGGGTGTACTCCACTTGTCAAAATTGGCAATGAGTTGAAAAGATAACTCAGGCAGCTTATGACAGATCGTTGAAAGAACAAAGGAGCATGAGGCAGGTAAACGAAGAGAGGCACCATCAAAAGTACGGAAGACGCCACCGCCTGATGCCACACAGTGTTGATTACGTCGGGCAAAGCATCCTCGCACACCATGATGTAGAACGCATTCCTCCTCTGCTTTACATCGTCGTGGGTCACACTGAATCAGATTGCGTCCGATACACTGACAGCGTTTAGTGCAGTCACTGTTCCAGAACAATTGCTTAGGCTAAGAGGCAGAGAAAATAGAGTAAAAATAGTTACCCATACAAAAGTGTGTTCATTTTTGGCTTCTAGGGTGTGATGCTAACTGATAATACTAAATTCAGTCTTTCTTTAACTTTTATGGAGCACAAACACTTAATATGATGAACAAAGTCTTATTATTTAGTATTTCTTAAGATGTATTAATACATTTTCAGCTTGAATGAAAAACAATTCCAATGTAACAGGACAATATATACACAAAAATTACCTAAATTTATATACATAAAAATTAACATTTGTTTCCTAGGTAAACTGATTAGATACAGAAAAAAAGTAAGGCAATTTAATAATAAAAAAATATATATATATTATTCAATTTTTTTATTTTTTTTATTGGTATTGTATTTTGGTACTGCATGCTTTTAAGATAGGGTTATGATATTGGTTAATTTTATTAGATGTATTGCCTTTGTCTAGTTTTGTGACATTCTGTCTCACCTCATAGTATTTACCATCCGTGTAGCATCCACAGTTCTGACTGAGGATACAGCTCTTGCCGTTGAGCACATAGCCTTGGTCGCACTGGCACCCCTCAACACAGTACTGGTTACAGTCTCTCTGTCCACGTGCAGGGGCACATTGGGGCTGGCACACCATCATACAGCTGGAATAGTGGCTGTTCACGGGGCACGACAGCACTGGCACACATAAGAGTTCATTGGATGGGTGAGCTTCTCCAGAAGTAAAGAGGAGGATGTATTGTATTTCTCTATAAAGGGCTTATATGAATGTGTGGCATTCACAGGGATTTGACTGTGATCAAATGTCTTGTAGTTTTTATGTTGGCAAAACAGAACATTTGTAAATTAAGCCATGGTTTGTGGTTTGCCAGCATGACACCAAACATTAAGAGGTTTTATAATAGTGTTTTCTTGTCAGCCCTAGAAGTGCAAGAAATATTTGCATCTAAATGCATAGTAGCCTTACAAATCTTTCTAAAATGTTAAATCTTTTATATCCTGAAGAAAATATGCATGGTGCTTGCACAAAATTGCTAGGGATTTGGCTGGTTAAGTGGCTATTTCCTGGTCCAAGTCAAAAGAGGTCATTCTCATGTCTCTATCATATTCTAATTTTTCCATTGTATGTTTTTTCTCTCATCACTTAGAAAATCAATTGCAAATCTCTCTCTTAATGATCTATCTATACAATTTACTGTAGAAAAAAAACCCTAACCTCAAGTGTGAGAAATATTAGTGGTGGTGCTCGCCTTACAAAGAATCAGCAATTTTTATGCATAACAAGACTGTGACATAAGAATAAATAAACATAAATGAAAATATGTCTCACCACAAGGTGTGGAACTTCTCCAGCCAAGGACAGACACTCCTTGTGTCTGACAGGTACTGGCATAAATCTGTAGCCAATTACAGATAGTCTCTCTCGCACCTTGATCTACACATGTATCCTGCAGACAGCTCTGGTAGAAGTATGCTGGTGCCACTTTGCTGTGACAGCGTGCAAACACACCTCCGCGGTCTATTATAAGTCCACACAATCTCACCGCCTCAGGTTCGACATACACATACAACCCTTCAGCAAGGTGGAAACGGTTTCCTGGGTTACCGTTATCCATGTCAATGTTACCAACAGCATCTGTGACTTGGGCGGGGGCCTCAGCAGCTAGGCCCCTCTCAGCCAGTCCACAGCGAGGGCAAGAGTCCCCGCAGCCCACTTGGCAGAAGGTGTCACGTTCTGCCCATGCCATGCCCCATTCTGTAACACTTAGTGCGGGACCTGTAATGGGCATTCCTTGGCAGAGCCCACAGGTGGCGTTAAAGAGACTGCGAGGTAGAGTCAGAAGCAGTAGAGTATTCCAATCAAAAGCCACCTGTAGAGATATTAGAGATATTAGAGATAACTGTGTATTAGCTTTCACAGTGGAAAATGTTGTGCAGAATGTGTTTTACAAAAAAAAAAAACATGGTTTGCAATATGTATTTTGATTTGTACTCCACCTTCAGACCAAAATCTGTCTCCACAAGTAACTGCAGCCCAAGGGTGTATATGTTAACTTTCCCTGGACCAAGTTTTATAGGCAGATACAGACGCTCTTTATTCACCTAAAAGAGATAAATACTGTGAAACTTTGACATGTTTAGTACATTCCAATACATTCTTTTCAGTCTCATCTTCTGGCTTTGCTTCTTATATATCTTATATATATTCTTATATATCTAATTTTATAAATTTGTTGATCATTGTTATCCTTTACTGTCTAATAGAGTTCAAAAGCCAGTTTTGTGATGATTCCCTCGGTCTCTAACTTGGTTTTCTTCTCCTCTCAATCTTTATTTGATCTAAAGTTCCTCAGATCTTTCAGTGGTGTTGTGAACTCATTCCAGACGTCACTCAGTTATAAGTTTCTCTCTGTATCTGGTCCAGTGTGCTAACAGATGCTGGCTGAAATATTATACCCCTCACCTGAAAAAATTTACTGCTTTGTTTAGCTCTTCTGTCTGGTTGATTAAAATAACTTTGTGTCATAAAAATGAGGAGTTTGACCTTCAAAAGGTGGTGTTCTAGAATTACAGATGAATTCTTGTGACTATAAAATGTCTGCCACTCAAGCAAATGGACAAAAATGGTATCAGTGACTGTGTGTTTCAGGTGTAGGTGTAGAATTTTGTACTAATCCAAATCAGCTTTGGCTGCTGGATCACATTTGTACACACAAATATGAGCATGCTGTTTGTGTCACTCAAATTGATATGCCAGTTACAATTCTTGGACATGGGCCTGTATAAAACAAAGCGATCGAAAGCATAAGATTCATATTATTTATAATCTCAACACAGCTCAGGACAATCTTACCGTGACTGTGTGTTTGAAACTTCGTGACACCTCAATTTCATATCCATAGACTTCCAGAACAAATCCCCGCACCCATATAGCCTGCCCAGTGTCCCTCTCTTCGCTCTGAGATGAAAACTGGAACCTGGGAAGTCCTCCTAGAACTGTCTCTGCACTGTCTAGTCCCCCAAAGCCTTCCTCATCACCCTCGCCACACTCAGTAGTGGCCAGACGAAGAGTACAGCTGCTCTGGAGGTCAAATGGTACACCTCCAAATGGCAAAAAGTGTCCATAACCAGCAACAACACACATGGCCTCTGTCCTTGGCTGACAGAAAAATAGGCCTTCATTCTCCTGGCAGTACTCCTCTGGGTGACAGGGTGAGAAGGTGCAGTAGACACTGTTGTCTGTGCCGTTGCAGTAGCAGCGCTCCTGGCACTCCCAGTCTGTCCAGAACGTCTCATTGGTGGCTAGCTGGCGGCCCAGGTAGAAGCAACCACAGTCGCTACGTGCCACACAGATGCCATCGCGAAGGGCAAATCCCTCTTCACACTGGCAGCCCTCTGAGCAGGGTAGAGGGCATGGCTCATCAGGATCATCCAAGTTAGAGCAAGTGAGAGGGCAAGCAGATGTACACTCATCGAAATGACTGTTTTCTGGGCAGGGAAGAGCTAAAGAGGAAAGAAAAAGGAAAATATGTGAAAGGGATAGAAGTTGCTCAAAATGATAACAGAGAGAAACAACCAACTATCTTACGGCAGTTGGTAGCACTCCTCCAGGCTCCCAAGTTGATCTGCACATCTTGGCAAGCTGAAGCATATGCTTGGAGAGAGTTACACAGGGCAGAACGGTTTCCTTCCCTCACACACATGTTGTAGAGGCAATTCCTGAAGAAAGGAGAGGGATTAACAGCTGTGTGGCAAGCCAGGAACGAGCTGTTTCCAGGGTCGTTGATGTTTCCACATAGCCACGGGCTCTGGTACAGCCTTAAATCTGTACACATACGATACAAGTCCTCACAGTCGCCATTGCACGTCAGATCATCCGCAATGGCTCTCCAGCCCTCAATAAACTGCTCGGGTGTATCAGCTTGCCTTCCACTAGGTAGACGGAGGTCATCAATTGGATCTCCGTTAAAAAAACCACAAAGACCACAGGTGGTGTTGTAAAAGAGAGTGGAGAGAGTGATGTTTAGAAGGCCCTGACGTGAGTATCGGGTGCGGACTAAACCACTCCATTCAATCACTGTGGAATTACCAGAGGACCGGTATATAATTAAAGGCTCCATTGGATGAACATAAGGAAGGATCGCTGGTTCACCGTTGACCTGGGCGGAAAAGAGAGTTACATAATCATCATTAGGATATCACACAATCAGATAACTTAACTTAACAGTATATAAGAAATATTGAGGAATAATCAAAGCTACTGTACAATTATTGATATTCCTATAATGAGGAGTCCCAAGGAGGCGTCTCTTTGAGACGGGAACTGACACTCTTTTTTTTTTTTTTTGCAGATTAGAAGATATATAAGTCACCACAAACCTTTATCATGTCAAAATCCGAGCCACCTATCTGTGCTTCCAGATGTCCCACTCTAACGACTACTGGCCTTAGCCATGTAGGGCCCTTATTCACCAGCTTCCTGCCAATTTTCACTTCCACTGATGTAACATTTGCAGGCAAGCGTCCCAAAGTCTTCACCAGGTAGAACGAGCTCTCATCAGGGAACGGCATTGTGGATCCATCAAACGTAGCCAGTATTTGAGACTGAGACAGCGAACAGACTGCTTCACGACGAGGGTAACATCCCAACAACCCAACTTCTGCTACACACACCTCGCCTTCACCGCAAGAGTCATTGAAGCATGTTACTTCTCCTGCTGGGCCACACACACAACGCTGGAAGCATTCTTCACCCACCTCACCCCCTTCCCCTGCCCAGAAGGTCTCATTTAGAGCATAGTACAGACCGTCACGTTCACATCCACACTCAGAGCGACGGACGCATCGGCTGCCACTCAGCACATAGCCCTGGTCACACTGGCAGCCCTCAGTACATGGATGAGTACAGTAGAGGTGAGATGTCAGGTCGGAGCAGGAGGCAGGACATGCACTCGTGCAGACTTGGTAGTGGCTGTTCTCAGGGCATGTCAATACTAAGAGCCAATGGCAAATGGAAAAATGCAAGATCAGTGGAAAAGAGAACATACAAAGAACATACTTTTAATAGAAAACGGGAAAAGGATTTATGTATAACTTGATTAACCTCTAAAATAACTTTATCATGTCTTGATTTTATTGACATACAGTAGAATTAACCTTAAGGTCACACCTGATATCACTCACCACAGAATGAGCGTGATCTCCATGGTCGTATAGTGACTCCCAAGGCCTGGCATGCAAGTGCATATGCCTGTATAGCCTGGCACAGGGTGGTGATGTTATCACGATTGCTGCACATATCATAAACACAGCTGTACACAAATGCTGTGGGGTCTACCACAGCTCTGCAGTCTCTGAAAGGCCCATCAGTCTTATTGATCAGCCCACAGTAGTCTGAGCGAAAGTAGAATGCTTCGGCTGCCGGTTCACACATGCTACAGTTCTGGGCACAGCCATCTGTACAACGAAAATCTGTGTCCTCAGCTCGCCAGCTACCACCCAGTTCCACTACGCTCTCTGCCAAAGAGCCATCTGGCAACACAGGGTCATCGGCGGGGTCATCGTTGTAGTTACCACATAGACCACAAGTGTTGTTGAAATAAGAGCTGGGGAGGGAGATGGAGGCGTAGTGCAATCCGTCATAGGTCACCAAAAGACCAAAGTCTGTTTCCAAAGCGACAGCAACGCCAGATTGGTATACCTTGACAGCGCCTAGTTGAAGTTGAACAGGGAGAGTCTTTATCAAGCCATCCACCTGTAACAACAGAAACACAAAGTGAAAGACATTGAGAAAGGTTATATCGCTTGTGTCCTGCAAGAACAATTTAATCTACTAGACTGCTATTCATGCTGATTGCACAGGTGGTCAGTTTAGTTGGAGTAACAGCTTCAAATTTAAAGGACTGAAACATGAAGAAAGCTAACCTGCACAGTTCCCAGAGTCCCTTTGGGTAGTGTGACACGGTGGTTGTAGACCTCTACTGTCACATCCCGTAGCCAAGACACAGTGGTCACACCACGGTTCTCATTCTTGGCCTCCACACTGAAGAAGGGCAAACCAGGCATTTCCCAGCATGGACGGGCTAAAAGATATGAGCAAGTACCCTGGATGGGAGATAAAGGAAATCACAGAGTTTTAGCCAACAGTTCTACAAGGCAAAAAAAGTGATTCAGCTTTGTAATAACCTTTATCTATTTCCAGAAGCATCAGTGAGCCAAATATACTTTGCAACATTCAAGGGAGAAAACATCACCTATTCACCCATTATTATTAGAGTTAACTACTACTGACCATTTTTATGGAAATAGGATTTCAACCCTATACTGCACCTGGAAATGATAAAGAAATCCATCGAAAGTGTGGTAGTGGGGGTCTCCAAACACCACACAGGTGCTGGTACGGGTAGGCTGGCAGTAGTAAGCCCCCTCAACCTGTTCACAGGTTTCTAATTGACCACATGGAGTTTTTTGACAGGTGACCTCATTATCCAGATCAAGACATCTGCATCGCTGAGTGCATTGGTCTGATAACCAGAAAACCTCCCCACGCCGGTAAAACCGCCCTGGAAAAAAAAATTTGCAGAGAGAGAGAAAAAGAAGAGAGTTTAAGATAGTGGAACAAGTTGAACAAAAAGTATACATAGCAAGGAACACACAATTAGCATTAATTTGCAGTAAAATACTAATGTATCAAATACTATGATACGTTTTTGTTGTACCAGTGTAGCTGCAGCCATTTGCTGGGTCTATTTGGTCAGCATCAATGCGGAAGAACCACCTTCCTGGCACATTAACATTAGTGGTTTGTTCAATGTTGACAACTTCATTTGAGCGTGATCCGGGAAGGTTGAAGAAATGGCTGACATCTCCACCATTAAAACCTGCCTAGAGAGAGCAATCATAGCAGAGAATGATTAAGAGATCAGTTATGTTGTGATTTCTCCTAGGGAAAGCATTTCCCAAGGAACTACCTGATACACAGAACTTCTGTGACAACTGTTATGTCACAGATGAGATTTTCAAGATTAGCCTACCTGCGCTGTGGTTCCTCCCAAGCCCGTAAGAGGGTCTCCTCCACTAGCCGTGCCTGTGCTCCAGCTGATCTCTCCATAGTTAAACATAGCAAAATAAGCTTGGCCATCGGAGATCAAAACTGCCTGAAATGTATTTACCTGAAAATAAAAAAAATGGTGGTGGTGATAACTGTGGGGATCATGCAGTACATGCTGCTCATTAGCAAAGTTTTGACATCAGTCAAGCAAAAAAAATATTTTTGGCTCACCGGCGTTGTCTGGCTGCCTCCGTAAAAGGTGACCTGATTCCAGGTAGTGATGAAGACCCAGGTAGCAGTGAAGGAAACCATATTCTTGAAATACTTTCTGACATCCTGAGTGGCCCTCTCCAGGGTCTCTGGGTCTGTTGTCTCACGGTAGTACACATCCCCACGGATACCATTATGCACGTCAGCCCATAAAGGGGCAATGAAGGAACGGCTGTCACTGAGGGGAAATGCCTCTGGAGTGAATTGACTCACCTGAACGTTGAAGGAGATCACTCCATTGTTGTTAACCTATTGGAAAATGGTGTGCTGTTACACAATTCACTGCTGAACTGAACACCTAAGATGTTGCATTGATATTTTGGCAGATTCTGTGCAATTCTCTTGCATATTTCAGACACTTACGTAAAGGGACCTATAGGGCACACTGAAGAATATGAATGGAATTAGTAGTGGAATCTCTGGAGAACTGCCATCATCCATCTTAGGGGTTTCTAAATCCCTGTAAGCTGGTCCAAAGGGGTAGAGGGTGTCCTGAGAAAAAGCTTAGCAGAGGGAAAGAAAATGTTGACAAAACAAAATTGGATTTAAAATATGTAGATTCAGTGATGTATCTTTCGGCATAGATGGTAGTACATCATAAGCTGTATGCCTTTTGGGTTCTTGCATCAAAAGACTAAAGACTTTTTGACATCCTTACTTTTTGCTTGACTCTTCATTCAGTGCCTTGGCTCTTTTTGTCAATAATCACTGTTATATCTAATGCTCATGAAGTGTTGTGGAGGCAGAAGAGAGTTTATATGTAGTACAGTGTAGACATCACTTACCTCCTCTGGGAGCAAGGGTGCTGAAGAGCTGGAGAAGAGAGACTAAAGTGCCCGTTCTGACCATCCTAAACACCTGAGAAACATTAAAGTATTGATCAGAAAACAGAAGTGATGTTGTAGAGCCACCATCTCTCTAAACATGAGTTATTTAAAAAAAACAGAAAAAAACAAAACATGATTATAATATAAAAATAGCATGATAATAAACCTATTTAAAGAAATAAACAACTAGGCCAAGACACATTTGTCTCCAATCTTCCCTGGTTTAAGGAACAGTCTCCCAGGTCTCCCATGAGGGCATTCTGCCCCTTTCTCCCTCTCCATGGTGGGCCTGTTCGCCCTGAGCTGAAAAGGTTCTATTATGTGTTGGGGAACAATGTGTTGGGATCACATTCTCCAGCACTACCGTGTGAGTGGGCTATGGTGATGCAGTTCCAGGTCTCCACAGTGCCAATGAGCCCGTGGCTGGGAGAACTTGCCTAGCTCCTCTTCATCGTCTGAAGGGTCCATTACCAAGTGTTTATGTGTTATGACTTGTTGGCATCAGAGAAAGGGCTGTGAACAGTGAGGCTAATGGGTTTAATTTAGCAGGCTTGAGTTGCCAGGGTCTTTACGGCAACCCTGAGGGGCTGAAGTTTGGGTTTCACTCCCTTTAGATTCTAGCATTAGTGTGCCAAAATAAATGGACAACCTCTCAAATATCAGATGATGGATAAGGATAAAAATTATTCTGATGGTAAAACTTTCAAACGGAAACGTTTAAGTTGACATATATTTTGATAAGGAGGACCAAATGCCTTTTAGAAAGTGCAAAGAGAAAACATATAGTAAGCAAAGCAAGCAACATTCGAATAAAATGATACATCAGGTATGATTCAGTTTTAAGGATAAAAACATATAAACTACCTAATACTCAAAGATAAACCCAAAAGGTATTAGTGTTTTTGTAAGTACTTAAACTTATATGTCATGTGTATGGCAAAATATGTATGTAAAAAATATGTATAATGTTATATAATTTAGGCCTAGTTGCATTAGGAAAGAAAAAAAAGGTATGTAATTATATTATCCCAAATCCAGAATTATGGTGTCAGACTTCACTCAACAAATCATAAGTGTCATAAAGCACAGTGTCCTAAAAACTCAATTATTTAGTACATTATCAATCAAATTTTTCATATTTCACACAATGTTTAAGTCTGAGAAAATGAATCGGACAATCTGTGCCTTTTCCTAGTAAGATTAATATCCAGCATTAGAAATTTAAATTTAGCATTGTGCTGTTGCATAAAACTACCATAAAATAAAGAATGTTTCAACTAAAAAAAAAAACTGCCTTAAATTAAATTAAGAAAAAAATGCAAGAAATTAGTAAGAAGAAAAAAATAAGTTACTATTTTTTTTTTCAAGAAATCAGAGGAAATATGACATTGCATTTCAATACAAACAATATTAAGATGCCATTACTTGTAACATTCTAAAATTGGCATGGAAACAACCATAAATTTTAGTTCAAGTTACTTGAATTAGGAATGGATCCTTAAGTCATAGTCTTAAGTGTACCATTTCTTCCAATTGCCAAATGAGAAAGAATATCCACCTTCCAACATAACTGAAATCCAGTCTCCTGAAGAGAGCCTATGTGTTTTGGACAATGTCCTGTATAACATCTTCCGTCATGAAACCACAGCACAGACAAACTGGCATTTGATGGGATTCCCAAGTGAACCATGAGATACTGTGTGAGATGCCAACAGGCAAATCCATTGCTCTCCACATCACATTACATAGACTGGCAGAGTTCATTTGGCTAACCTCTCAGAAACCGATCTCAAACAAGCTGCCTGTCTGACAACTGGCATTAATACCAATGATAGATGTTATCAAAATTACTTCGTTACTGATTACAAGTGAAAGCCTATCATTTACATTTTCACGCACAAGGTGCGTTTCCAAAACAAAGAGAGAGAAGGGAGGTGTAAAAGAGGTAGAGAGCAGCTGAACATCACTTGTGACAAGAAGTGAAAGACAGTGAATTTGTTATAAGAAAACAAAACAAAACACAAGAGCTCCGGTTCAGAGACCACAACTAAGAATTCAGCACTCACCTGCCTTCATAGGACGGAAGTTCAGCACGTCACCTGTGCATCAGCCTCTAAGTCACATCCAAGTGGGTACCATCAACGCAGTCTCAAGAGCGGAGGGGCTAGGCTCTTGGATGCAGAAAAGGGAGGGGGAGACTGCCCAGAAAAACCCTCCTAAATCCTCCACTCACACTGAGCGCTGCGCTGGTCCAATTCCACGGACAAGAATGGCAAACACGGCCCAATCCGTGCCTCAGGGTACGCTTGATTTCAAAGAGCAAAAGTCTGGAGAAAGTGATCCCAGAATGAGAGGACAGAGGAGGAGTGAGTGTGTGGGTTCCCTGTATGGCTCTACTGAAGGGAGACGCATCAGAGGCATGCGCTACCTTTTGCACCAGGGATAGTGTTAAAGTTAATCTGAGATCAGTTTTTGGGGAAGGGGGAGGATAGGAGAGGGAAAGAAAGAGGGGTGGGGATGGAGAGAGGGGTTGAGACTTTCGAAAGAGGGAAAGACGAAGAACAAGAGCAGAATGGTAAAGAGAGAGTGGAAAAGAGAAGGGGGGTAGAGCTGTGGACCAGTGAAGGGTGGCGTTTGGTAAGTAACTAAAGGGAAATATTGAAACTAGAGCTGTAAGCACAAAGAGGATTTCTGAAGAAAATGTCAGGCCTTTGGACTGAACCCCAATTCCCTAGATAGCAGCCCTCTCCATAGCTGGTGCACAGTCCACTGCATCTCTTCAGGGGCTCTACGGCCCACCCTAGGGGCATTTATTTACAAAAGGAAACACAGCAGAAAAACATTGCTTTATTTGACTGAAAAAAGGGAGAAGAGCTTGGGTTACCGCATTAACATGAATCAACTCGGACACTCTTAAGTATGTGCGTGTGTGAGCAAATCAGTGCTCCCCCTCCTGTCTTACTGGGCTCCCTGCACCAATTAAGGACAGCCTCATTTGCAACAGCTCACTCAACCCTGAGTTTCTCTCCAAATAGGGCTCATTTCCATAGATGCGGTGGCGAGATAACGACAAAAAGGGGGGAAATCATTGGTGCATCCATGGTGATAGGGTCTGGGAAGGAGATGGGAGCGAGATCTGAGTCAGACTCAGCATTGTTTCTAGGAGGACAGTGGATGTAACTAGATACTAGAGGAGGGCAGGATGTGTGAAAGCCGACTGGACGGACGCAGACCCCAGATTCCCTGTGACCAATGCGGGGGTCCCAGTGGAGGGTTCCTTTACACCTTGTTGCTTTGTTGTGCAAATGCAGCCCATACTCTTAACTAAACTAGTGCACAACAAGAACAGAGAATTTGACAAAGAGCGCAATGTGGTCCCAGGCTGACTGTTGGACAGTTGAATCATCTTGTGCTGGAATGACCAGACACAGAAAAAAGAAAGAGTGAGTAAGGACAAGGAGGAGACAGCAGTCCGTATCTTCTCACCATCGTCTCCCTCTGCCGTTGTAATGAGCTTACTAATAGGGTTTATCATTCACTGTCTTGTCTTTATATTTGACCCTCATTCTTTTTTAATGTTGACCATGCTGACAGACACGTTGTGGTTGTGGAATAGGTCAACCAAGCTGCGATAATCCTGCATCTTTACAACCAGGTTCAGTCCCACCAAGAACAAGAGATGGCTATGGGCATGGCGATAAGCGTTAACTCCACTGTCTGGGTATTGGAGTCAAGTGTCTGATAAAATGTAATCGCAAACTGTCAGCCCCATCAACCACCTGCCAACCAAACCTGGCAGATCCAAATCAGGCTGACCGAATTACCATAATGTCATCGGGTACAACAAGGACCTTTGGAGTCATTGAACCATTTCTGTGGGAAAGGACTCAAGCATAGTTGGACGCGCTAACACTGCACTTGCTAGTCGGTAGGTCCACCAGGCCTGACCCTGGAAGCTGGAAAAGGCACTGGACTAGACCCTGACTGGTTCATCCAATATCTTAATTTTCATCCAAACCCCCTTGATGCATACAATGCCAAATAGTTGCCTTGCCCTCATTTTCCTTCCTTTCCTCAACAATGTCAAGCCCCCTTAAGGTAACTCAAACCTTCTCAGAAAACATCTCCCCCTCCTGGCCACACAATGAGCCTCCTTCAGTGTTCCTTGCTCTGTGATGCACAAGGGTAGATCAGGCTACCAGCTGCCCAGCCAGTTCTTTTTGCTCTAGCTACAGAGTGAGGTGATTAAAAAAACTTTCTTAAAACCCCCACCTATCTAAAACACACCAAATCCCTTAGCAGCTCCCAGTGTGACCTTGTCTTTGTAGCCCACCCCTGCTTTCATGCCCTGGTAACCCCTTGTCCCTCTTCCCTCAGATTGGCAACAACTCTCCGTGTTGCCGATCCACCAGTGAACTCTGTCTGCTGCTGCACTCTGGGAGGTTATGCTGCCCAGTAGTAAGGCCGCTAAGGAGATGGAAGTTTTAAGCCTTGGTTGGACAGAGCTGTGCGTGAGTCTGCGAGTGTGACAGCGATGCCAGCTTTGGCACGTGTAGCTTTCACCTGTAGGCGTGACAGGGATAGGCCAGCACTTCTGAATGTGGTGAAACCAATTAGGCATGATGCTTTTTATCAGCCAAACAGTTGCGGTGATCTGGCTGGATAGAGTCCAGTTGGATGCTAGCATTTGCCTAAGCTCTTGGTGAGGTCTCTGCAGTGGCTAGTCCCTAGTGTGAACTGGGTAGAATACACTACGGCAACAAAAGAGGAATAGTACGGAGAAAGCACAGCAAAAACAGAAAAGGCAATAGGCAAAGGTAACCCTGTTGAAATAAACAAGCAGCAAGGTTAGCTTTATCAGACCATGTAGGTTGTCGTATGCTGTACCACTCAAGTTTTGCAAGTTCATGAGCTAGGCCAAATTAACTGGAATTTGGATTCAAATAAAATGAGGAGCTGTTAATATCATTAACATAAACATACAGTCAAACACGGTTTGTGTCAGATGAACCATGTAATGTTATGTACACTAACAATAAAACAATGTCATTAAAAAGAGAAACTTCCATTACCTTGGCAGTTTGGGGGACATCAAGACTTAAAGAATTTCATGCAAAGCCTTGGCTGCTTTTTATTTTTTTAAACATTTTTCAGTATGGCATTCAACAGAATTTCACACAATGGTAAATACCATTACTCATAACACATATCACACACGTTTACAACAATATTCCATGTCAGTGTTCATATAATCATTAACACTGAATTAGTATCCATGGCACGAGCCAATGGCCCTCATTACACTCTGAAAAACACAATTATACAGACCCAGCAATAAGTAAAGATGTCAGCACCTGCCCTGTTAACAACATTTTTTGGTGTTAGAGGCCAGATGTCCTTTGGGAGCAGAACAGAGAGGATCAAATGTCATCACCACAACCAGAACACAATAAGAACAAAATATGAGCAATGAGAAACTTGTAGAGACACAGGCACTGCTGAAAGACGGGATAAAAGGGATGCTGGAAGCAAAGTCACTACAGTTTGTAGATGAGAATAAAAGCAAACGTGCAGTTCTCATGAGACATTGGCATAGTGCAGGATTATTATCCAAATGGGGCATTATGGGTTTTTTCTGATTATCAGTGAAGAGTAAAATTACACAGGGAGTGAGAAAATAAATGTGGCAACAATATGGTATAATCATAGGATTTGGACAAAAATATGACACTCATGCTCAATTTCCAGTAATAGGACACAGCTGAAACAGTGAAATGGAAATTTTAAGCACAACAGATTCATATTAGAGTGCAAACAGAAGCTGGACTTCTCTGTGATACGACAAGAACAGATAATCAGAATGACATTTGTGGTTACACTGAAACAAACCTGTCTAAATATCTGACAACAATATCCACATAGACTCTTCTCTTCACCAATAGCACTAATATATATAACCTCTTTAGCTAATCTGAACCCCTAATGGATTCTGAGCTCCCTGTTAACACCTTCCGCTGGGATAGGGTTGCATAGGGACAGCTTGGTAACTAGAGAGGGAGTCTATACTATATCAGTCGCTCCAACATTAGAGCCATTCTGCAGGGAAACGGTATGGGGATGAATAGGACAAGCCCTGGTAATCCAATTCCTTAAACGTATAGACTGGTATGTGCTGACTGTGGTTAAATAAATAAGTCCACAAAGACTGAATGTTAAAATTAATATGTATCTGTAAAACACATTTATAGTTCCCATTTTGTTTTATATTGAGAAAGGGCATGGTTTAAGTTCAACAAACTGTTCTCTTTGGTTTCATGCTTAGCAAATGACTGTAAAAACTGTAATATGTCAAGATTTAAAAGAAAACAATCTAAATAAAAGTCAAAATTAAATATATCAGTGATCATCTTTTAACAATAATTGATATATAATAATAATAAAAAGCATATATACTCAATAAAAATTAAATTAATTTGCATTATTATTGGTCCCCTTGGGTTTTCCTTCTCTGTATAACATAGGTATGGTAATAATCAAATGCAGATATATAATCCTACAGAACATGATCTGTTTTAAACATCAGTGAGAGTATAGCACCTACATACATAAGCAGTCTTTCCACCAGTGAGAAAGCTGACTAGGGGATAGCACTCGATCTGAGGTCATAAAAGGGGGAGCTGCGTTTGTGAATGTAAAGTGTGTAAACTTTAGAGGGCTTCAGGTTTGTAGGTGACTCTGTTAAATTCAAGCAGAAAAGAAGTGGAGTATAAGGTTCACTTTCTATATGCCCCCACCCCCCACCAGACCATCTCACGGCCTTAACGCTATGTTAAGGGCACAGGCAGCCAAAAGACCCAAGTCTCTCCTTTTAAAAGTCTGCATATGCATATTTTTATCCCTTTTTTAATCTTAGTTAATATGGCAAAAGTTGTTACGCCCAGCCAAAAGTAATGAACAACATAATAAATACAATAAATCATTTAAAAATTAAACCATATAAGGGTTCATCAGCCATAACAGGGGAGGACTACTCAAAAGACATTTAAAAGATATGGATATCTGTCCTTTTACATTCTTTCTTTCTTTTAGGAGGGGGAGACTTTTGACACTGATTATGGCATTTGCCTTAATAAAATGATTGCACAATGGTACACCGGTACACCTCAAACCATCATATTTATCCTTGCTGAAAGCTGAGCTGAAGCTCAGCTCACATAATTACCAAACAGATGTTCCTCTGCGATTAACTTTACTAAATGGTAAAATACTCTTTAGAGTAGAGACATGTATGTGGTTGTTGGTAATTCCTGAGAAGCAGTCTCACACACACAAAATAAGAAAAGTTTTGTCTTGTACACATACATGCGCAGAGCAATGGAAGTTAAAAAGGTCTTTTTAATCCTGATCCAATGTCTCTTTTTAGGGACCATTTTTGCTGAAAAACTAGATTGACAGTTTTTCTGTCTTAAACATAAGGCATGTTCATTTGTGCTCTTTTCACAGAATTCACATTGCCTTAACTGGAAGATGGTGCTCCAATAACTCTAAAACCAGTCATTTTTTCCAAACAATGCTCAGTTGTTGCTCTCTTTTCTGTCACTGTGTCTTGGGCACCACCAAGATTTCATCTCCATCACGTATACTGTATGAATGAAGTGCTCGCGCTCCATATTTCATCTCTTGAGGCTCCAGTGCGTAGCCAAGCTGCCGGTCGATATAGTACACACGTATCTTGTTTGGAGGTAGCTGGACCATGACCCTCAACTGCTTCTTTAGGTCTGCCACTGTCTGATCCAATCTGAGCTCTAGGGGCTCTGTGTGGTCTCCAAAACGCACGTCTACCTGGACATTGCAAAGAGGGCGCAAATCCACCTCTGCAAGAGGGGCCAGGCGGCCATAGCGTGCCACTAAAGTGTGGTACCTGAAAAGAGTGGACAACAGTGAGGAAAAAAAAGAACCATGTGAATGGAGTCCATCTAGTTTAGTTAAGTTATCCCATTTTAGTTAAAACAGGAAGACTGTCAAGAAAGAGAATAGAAGATTAGAAGAGAATATACAAAAGGTCTGTTGCAAAAATCTTGTGTTTGTATTGTTACCAATAGTGATCAAAAATACTTATATTGAAAAAAAAATTCATTTTTTATTCTTGTTGTATTTAATAGAGTGCTCCATGGATGGAGTAATATTTTAAACCAACCGGAAGCTAGCATCATCCTGGTTCTTAAAAAAAAAAAACTCATTCCTGGGTTTCAGTAGTCCTTTCTTCAGTAATTAGCAATATGCTAACCCTATCACAATCAATTCTGAGTCGTACTTTTATATCAAAGGGATTTTTTGCATTTCAGTTGGAAATATAATTTTACATTTACAAACATTATTTGTGTCATTAATTGTAATAATGCAGTGAGATTACTGTCTGACAACAGCCTGTGCTCCACACCGAGATCTGATCTGATCATCATCCAGTCTCTCTGGAATCACATGAAGTCATTAAAAAAACCCAAGATGTTTCAAAAAACCTACCTAAAAACTATGGGCAAGTGCACCTCAGAACAGAAGCTGTTTTACCAAAAGCTGTAATACCAAATATTTATTTTATTTTAGTTAATAGAAGTTATTTATTTATGGTATTATTTTTGAAAGCATCCTCAGGTAGGTTTTTTTTTGTTACTTCATGTGATTCCAGACAGACTGGATGATGATCAGATCAGATCTCTGTGTGGAGCACAGGCTGTTGTCAGACAATAATCTCACTGCATTATTACAATTAATGACACAAATAATGTTTGGAAATGTAAACTGATATTTCCAACTGCCACACTACTGCAAAAGATAGAAATAACGGACTTGAAAATACTTTTGCACAGTACTGTGTATATTTATATTTACTGTGCATTTAACACAACTGATAAGTATATCATCTGAATGCCTCTGATTGGCCATTACATTTCAAAGCTCAACAAAATTGGGTGCAATTGGTTAAAATGTGCAATACTATAAAAATGCCTAATGAGCCTTAATTTAACTATTTTCACTTTCTTGGCAACAGACAACAGATTAATTTTGAGCAGGGGCATTTTTTTCCAATTTAGATAAATTTTTGCTCCATGTCCCTGTGGCCCGTGGGGAAGGCTCCCCAGCCTTACACATTCTCCGCCTATGGTTTATTTCCAGAATAAAGTTTTCCTGACAATGTATCAAAGTTATCAAAGATGTTTCTTTCTTCAGTCAAAGAAAAATTACGGTTTTTGTTTTTTCTCTATTTAGTGGATTTAATGTTGAAGATCCAAATTGTAGTTTTATTGCAGCTTCAAAAGTAAATTACAAATAATTTTGCTAGATAAGACCCTTATTCCTCAGCTGGGATCATGTAAAGTCCTTAGAAGTTTCACTGAAACTACAATTTAGACCTTCAAACTATTATAACCATATAGAGAAAATTCCTGGAATGTTTTCCTTAAAAACCTAAATTCTCTCACCCCCTTCTTCAGTTGAAAAGAAATTATCAGGAAAATGTTATTTCTGAAGTAAGCTGAGTAATGATGACTGTGAAGTTGTCAGCCATGTGTCTGACGTCTGCATATGTCTCCTTCAGTCTCACTTTTCTCTTTTCATCAAAAGACAACTCCTCTAAACAAAAATAATGTGAGTGTACCATGAGAGTGTTTGTGAGAAGATGCGGTTGTGTATTTGTGTACCTGTTTGTGTGTTTGTGTAGCACAGTGAGTTTTTAAACCGTGAGAAAGTTCTCACCACCCCCTCGTTTACCCTCCCTTCTTTCCCGTCTTGCTGAAGGATTGTGGGAAAGATAAGAGGAGATCGGCAGGAACAATTAAATAAAATCTCCACAAAAAAGTCTTTTAGCTTTAGAGGGCTACAGTAACCGACACAGCCAATCAAAGTAATTTCCCCAGCCTGTCCAGAAAAGTCTCCCCACAAAGCAGAGCCTTAGCCTGGGTAGGTGCCTGTGGCTCCCTGCCTTCGCCATGGGAATACTGCCCCCTCTATACAAAGTGCCACTCTGTCTGAGAGAAAGAACAGTCTCACTCAAGGGTCTCATTTAGTGTGGCTAAGCTCCTTAAATGAAGGCGAATGGGTGTTCGCTGTGATAACATAGCTGCCTTGGATTCCTTGAACAGTGCTGAGATCAGTCTCAGAGATGGGACCGGACAGTCGCCACCATGCAGTGCACCAGGTTCATAGCAGAGCCATACAGTGAGTCTACTGTAGATACTGCCCTCAAAAACAACATGATCTGTTTTCAAGTAGATAACATGTGCACAATCACAATTAGCTCAAAATTTAGATATCTACAACTTGACATGAGAAGTATTTCCTTGAACTCCAAGAAAATTTGCTTGTGATTTATCTGTTTGCAATTTGGCTTTTTATTCAAAGCAACTTTACATATATTACAATGCAGTTACCCTGGGTGAACTTGGAGTGGGAACCTGCCCATTTGAAAGGTGTAGCAGAGATACAGAACCTTAGCCTTTGTTCACACTCCACACAATTTGTGCTTTCACATTTTTAGGACTGATAGTCATGTTGCATCAGTTTAAATCAAATCTGTTTTTAAGACAGTGTAGGCAATAAAGTATATCTACACGGGTTGCCATAGTAATGATGTAGGTGGTTACAACAGACTGAGAGCTTTGTTTTCTTTTACAACAACAAGACAAAATTCCTGTCAAAAAAAGCAATACTTCTGTATTTTATGCATATGTTAGTGTCCAAAATATTCACTATATATTTTTTGGGTGGGATCCAATGAAGGACACAGCAGGCCCAGGACAATATTGACAATGACAATGTTTAATCATTGAACTAAAATACAGTCTGATTTGTTAACTACTTAGGAAGGTGAGATATTGACAAAAAATATATATATAAATATTAAATAATATCACAATATAAAAATATTATTTATGGGATTTTATCAAGAACAGTAATTAGATGACATTTTGCTGAGTGTGATACTGTGCTGGTACAAAAATGTCTAAAGTGTAAGTCTCTTAATTAAATTCTTGTTTTTTAAACTGTTGTAAAAAAACAGTTTGTTTCCCTTTACATTGTAATCATATATGAAATTATATACATTTTTGCATTTTATTAGACTGAATCATGAAGTGAAAATACACTTGCACTAGACTTCATCACGTAATGTATGCATGCGCTCTGTAGGAGTGTTTTGAATGTTTTTTGCGCAGTATATTATATTGCAAAAATGTCAAATCACAGATCGTTAAAACAACTACGATAATACAGCAAATATATATTGCACACCCCTATAACTAATAAATAAATAAATAAATAAATCTGCTGTTTGAAGTAATAGTGCTGTTTAAATAACCCAGGTTCCTCAGTGTAGTCACCACTATACCATTAAATTAATTAAAACTGCAGCAAATGCATTAAGTGCTTTAATGGGAACTTGTCTACATGTTGTCTATGAATCCTTCTATCTTGACATCTTTAGCATCGACATCCACCATGATGGATGGTAAAGAGCCTGGTTACACAATCCACTTATCTTCTTAAATTTCTCATTGTCTGTAAAGAGTGACGCACTTAGATTTTCCCTATACACTGGCCTTCTTACATCCTTGCCGGCCCCTATGTTGTCTTCTAGTGTCAAAATGTCAACAAGGTCCCAGGCTATGGTTACTCAAAGACAGTAAGACCAATAGCCTCTTTCATTTTCTTCACACTCTCCTTCTGTCATCCCTGTCTTTGCATCCCTCCCCTCTGCTATCATTCCTGTGTTTCCCATTCCTCCAAGGGAGGATCAACATGCCCATAACCACGACTCAGGTTTTAGTTACTCAAAGGCTGTTAAACATACTGTATAGAGTACCTTCATCTATTTAGCGGCCTCCCTCTTTCCTACATACACTATAACAAGTGTACCTCACAGCATTGGTACAATTTAACTAAAAAGTGAAGTATTTAATACTTTTTGTTAATAGGACCCTACAAAAGCTATTTTACTGCACATAAAGTTTTAGAGGGATATTCAGAGGTATACACTAAACAACATATATAGGCCTGATCTAGAAAATCATTGTGTGCAATCAAGCAGTGAAAGGTTTGAATTACACTAGCCAGCACTCAAATCTCTACATCTTCTCAGCTTTATAAAGATAACAGTTCCATACCTACTTATACCTAAAGTTTATGTCTAAGCAACCGTAAATGCGACTAAGGTTACTGTGAAATCACTTTGAAAGTCTCTCAAATGGTTCTAACCTCGCTACCACAGTTTGAGTCTCATTTTAGGCTGAATGGGGCTCTACACCAGTTACGTCTCATGCATTCAAAGAGGGCCCATTCCAACGGTGTGTTTGAGGTCAGGGAGGCATAATTTCTTTCTGTCCATCTCTTTCCCTGTTTCTCAGATCTTTGTCTTTCAGATTCAGTAACATAGCCTAAGCTCTGATCTGTGCCCAAAGGGTGGGGGAAAGAGCAGGCTGGGTTCAAAGCGGGGGCAACCTTAACCCATATCTAGATTTTACCATCTACTTCTACACCTGCCCTTTCACCCTCCAGTGCCAACTCTCATCTCAACCTCATCCCTCTGGGAAAATGTCTTTCCCTCCAGAGAAACAGACAGAAAGGGACAGAGAGAAAGAAACAGAGGATGTGGATGGAGTGAGGAGGTCAGAAATGAGGGTCAGTGTTCCCTGGTTTTAGTTTACCTAGGTGTTGAAAAGAAAGTCTCTGAAGAAGTTGTCCCGGTGGGCACCAGAAGAAATAAATGGAAAATCAAGTTAAGGAATGGATTACCCAGTCATGAAACTTTCGATTTTCTTTCTTCTTTCAAACAATAAAAGTGAATGCAGACCACGGCTGTCAATTACAATTTTTATTCAGATTTCCGATGAATAACTGCATTTAGTGTGTTATTCACTACTGCACAGCTTCAGAAGACTTGAAATATAACTAGTTGTATGAACTTTTATAAGTACTACTCTACTGCTTTTATTTTATGGAGTGCTAAACTACTCCATGATACTCCTCAGAAAAAAAAATAATATAAGAAGCTAATTAAATTATGACAGGATTTTCATTTTTGTGTAAACTATGTGCACAAAAAAGATCCTGTAGCCAATATATTAATTTGTGGCCACATTGTGCTAATTTGTTATTTAGTTTTCCTACATATCATGGATGGGGCAACATTATCATGGGCACCTCCGTTCAAAGAGGGTTTTTTAAAAAGGTTGTTAAAAACCTTTCTTTTCTATCTGGTACTTTAGACTGATGATAAAAGGCCACTATTTCCGAGAAGGGCCCATTTCCACCTCATCTCTGGTTTCCGACCTTCTATAGCTGGAGCAGGAACTGTGTCATAACTGTTTAGACAACTTAATCAATTCACTAGGTCTGAGAGCCATTCCAGAACAAAGGCAACAGCATCTCCATCGCTTAACGGAAAAAACAGGAGAGACTGAGTCAGGCACGTCATTCCATCCCCTTTTGAAAAAATCCTCCAGCTAACTCAATCCCCCCCAAAGCAAATGAAAAGGGGCAGGAGAGAAGAACAGGGAGGGAGAGAGGGGGATATAAGGAGGGGAAGAACGAATAAAGCTGCCACCTTGTGTATCGATTTTCTGATTGGAGTATTCCAGTACAAAGGCGTCTTTGAGGAGGGAGAGAGTGGACACATTGTCTCCCAAAGGTTAGAATCCCCTGCTGGAAGCTGGGGCTTGCCGCAGTCACTGAAAAAGTCCTCCGCACATTCTCCCAGGTTAAGTGGAATGGGGTGTGCTAAGAACGTGGGTGATCCGTTTTCTGTGTCTTTGACCTGCAAAGACCCTTCAAAATATCCCCCAAAAGCCCACCAAAATATCCCCCGAAAGTCCCCCAAAAAACAAGCAATGAGGGAGGGGGGAAAGCCAAAAGCCACGAGAGATGGGAGAGTTAAACATCACCTGGATAATTGGAGACGCCAAGCTAAAGAAAAGGAAGTGAAAGGAAAATAGGTTGGAAAGTGTGGATGGCCACTATGAAACTTAAAACATGGCCAAAGAGAGAGAGAGGGGTGGAAAGAGGTGGTTGGGCACTCAAAATGTTAAGATTTTATTTAGTGCTGGGCAATGATTAATCGCGATTAATCGCATCCAAAATAAAAGTTTTTCTTTACATAATATATT
>JAUCMS010000095.1:17710137-17721536 GCA_032357445.1 Enteromius radiatus | reverse complement strand
CGCATATATTATGTAAAGAAAAACTTTTATTTTGGATGCGATTAATCGCGATTAATCATTGCCCAGCACTAATTTTATTACATAGCTGGAAAATTAGTTAACAGTGTTCTATAGAGAATTATACTGACAAGGACTATACTAAACTAACACGTAATGTCTGTGGAATAACTGTATGAGAACGTAATCTAAATTACAGCATAACACTCGTTCAGTAAATTAAAATAATCTCTGTTTTCTGAATGCCTATTACGGATCTTATTTTGAACTCCTTTTTGCATGTTGTTACATCTTTCATACCTTTTTAATTCTAACTTGATCTTCCACTGAAACAACAGAATTCTGTCTGCTGACATTTGCAGGACTCTAATAGTCCACCCCTTTGTTACAATCACATGCAAGCTTGCATTCAGATCTGCCTCCATCCAATCAACAGCCAATGCCTAGAACCAAGCTCACGCTCCGGCTTTTTTGATGAAATGTTCTCCACAAAGATTTGATGATTTTTTGCTACTTCTGAGTTATTGTGAATAATTTGAATCTTTGTAAAATGGTCCATTTGAAGGTCCGTCTATATGTTTCAACATAGTTCCATTTTATGGATATATAGACACCAGTTATTTTCTGGGATGTACTGTATGTAGTTCCCTAGAGAGTTGTGTATATGGAGTGTGGTGGTGTGAGGGGTGTAGGTGGGTCACCTTTGGGGTAGCTCATCCTCAGGGCAGTCCAGGTGGTAGCGGATGAAAAAGCGTTCTGCATCCTCTCTTTCTCCATCAGTGACAACACTGCCATTCAATACAGTCACGCGTGGTAAACTTACAAAAAACAGAAGAAGGACAAGTGTGTGTGAGGGAGAGAAACATGGAATGCATGGATGTGGACAATTCCATATTGGTGGCGACACTGATTTGTGCAATCGTTTCCAACAATACTTCAAATTTGCGAATTCCAAAAGTGGCTACTTTTATGTATGGTGACTTACTGTGCTACCATAAGAAAACGTCTCTCCTGATCAGTGTAGGGCTGCAGTAAAGGAATACCCATCAGTCTGACTTCTTGAAGCTTTGGGAAGAAATTCAATTTCTCAATGTCCTCCCAGCGACTTAAACCTAAATAACACAACACCTACATTTCTGTTAATAATCCATGAAAGTGGATAAAAAAGCAAATAAAAATTAAAATTCAGAGGGACAAAAAATCTGTCGTCTAACGATTTGGAACAATATGAGTATAATATATATAATCAATATAATCAATTTTTAATGAACTAACCCTTTGATATTACATGATTATTTAGAACAGGTACTTATGAATGAATTATTAATGAATAATGGCTTCAGTTTAGGTCTTTTCCTAATATAAAACAATTGTTTAATTAAAGAATACTTGGAATACAGTACATAAACCAAGTGGACCACTAACGTTTTGGCTTGTAATGTTCTCAATTTTCTTAAATTATAAATTAGCCTAAATAGTAAAGGTTAATGCTGCAACTATAAGAAGTGTCTTTGCTGATTTTCTTTCTACAGAGATGATGTTCATGCAATCCAGCACCTGAGTTGTGTAGGTTGATGCTGTGCAGATTGGGAAAGAGTCTCTGCAGGGAGTCCTCAGGCTCGTGGATAGACGAGAGGGAGTTGTTTGCCAGGATAAGAGACATCAGGCCTGGATACATGAGGCCCAGTTTGCGCACCTCCACCCAATCCTGTAGCTGGTTATCTGTGATATGCAGCAGGCGCAGGGACGGGCACAGCGTAGATGACACACTCACACTCTCATACTCGTTCAGACACAAAAACAGTTCCTCCAGACTAGGTACATACAACCACATAAAAAAGAAGAAAAGTTTTAGTGGATGACAAAATTACCCATTTTCCCAACTACTGGGATGCCAGTTTTTTAATAGAAAAAGCATTAACATAAATTACAAAAAAAAAACCTGTTTGGTATAACATTTGATTTGTTAATATGATTAAATTTATTTGTAAAATATGAAAAAATTATTTCACTGTTTGGTGTAATGTTTTACAAAATTTTGTTTAAAATCAAATATAATATTATATGAATATAAATATATACATATAAGTGTAAATATCTTCAAAATACATACTGTATATATGTGTATTTATGTATAAATATACAAAATATACAAAGTATGTAAATAAATATAAACAAAAGCTTTTATTCTGTATGTGATTAATTGTATGAAAAACAAAAAATGTAAAACTGCACACCTAAATCATTAATAATGTATGAAAACACATTAGATGGTTCAGACTGAGGCATTTTGTCAATGTTAAACACACGCACACTTACTCTGGGATCTCTCGTGTAAGTGCATGCACCATGTCCCAGGTGACATGCGTGTTATTGAGCACGAGGCGGCGGAGGCCTGAGAACGCTTCAGCTGCTCCAGGCTCTAGACTTGACCCTCTCAGTGGATTCATACTCAGATTGAGAAAGTCTAGGTTAGGGATGTTACACAGGATCTTACTTATCTACAGAAATTAGAGAAAAAGAGAGAAGAGAATGAAAAATTGAACCCGAACCCGAGCAGTTTGTCTTGTCAAGCTTGTGTCAGATAGCAGACCTTTATTTTACTGTATTTTTTTCTGTTACAGACTTTGTTACATTTCTTCATCAAAACAGAGTTTGAGAAATGTATTGATGGACATTAATTGATTTACTGAACTCATGTGGATTACTTGTGGATTATTGTGATGTTTGTATCAGCTATTTGGCCTTTCATTTTGACTGCACATGTTCATTGTAGAGGTTCCAATGGTAAGCAATGTAATGCTACATTTGGAATTCAGATTTGTTTAGATGAAGAAATTCATATACATCTTGGATGGCCTAAGGTTGAGTAAACTTTCATTTTTGGGTGAATTATTACTTTAAGGCATATTTTCTAAAAACATCAGAGAAGTGATCTGATAAAACTTAATATCGATCTATATATTAACCATATTTTAATGCAGTAATTTTTACCTTAGGTAATGTTTATTTCTGTGAATATTTGCATTTTGTTTTTTGAGTTGCATGCATTAACATAAAAAAATTGTTGTTCATTCTTGATTTTATTATATTGTACAGTAAGAGTGTTACCTTAGTGACATTCTATGTGTTATACACACAAAATGTAAATACAGTAATACAAAAACTTTGACTCAAACATATTTCTCACCTCTCCCCAGTCTTTTAACTGGTTGTGAGAGAGGTCTAGCTCAACCACGTGAGCACAGAAAGTGGCCACCTCCTCCTCATCTCCGGCCTCCGTGATTCCACAACCATCCAGAACCAGAATGCTGGGCAGATTCAGACGATCTTATACACACAGAAGAAGACAACTGCCTTAAATATCCAATTAATGTAATTAATACATGAAAATTGCACTAGAATTTGAAGAAGTTACAACCACCCGTATAAGTTTTCCAACTTTATTTATTTAGTACTTTTGGTTTTGTTTGCATTTTTTCAGTAAACTCTTTTAAAGGAAGACTCGAACTTACTCGCGTTTTTACAAATACTGGTTGTTGGACTAGCTGCAAAAGTGGTATAAGAACCTGCACCAAGATATGCCACTACAACAGCACTTACCTTAAAGGAATAGTTCACCCCAAGATGAAAATTACCCCATAATTTACTCATGTCCAAGCCATCCTAGGTGTATATAACGTTCTTCTTTCAGACGAACACAGCTTGGTGATTCTGGTGGATAGTGACCATTATTTTGAAGCTCCATAAACCGTACATATCCGTTTTAAAACTAACCCTAAAAAACTCTGACTGCGTTCGTCTAAAAGTTATTTTGTCTTGAAGGTGAGTAAATTATGGGGTAATTTTCATTTTTGGGTGAACTATTCCTTTATTACCTCTAGAAAATTTTGTCCCTAGAATACATGACATGAAAAAATAACACTGTGCTCTTCAGCAAATGCAGCAAAGCAATGTTGAATGGCAATAACCACTGTGTCAGGATCCAGATTTTATTTAACACACCTTCTTTAACAAGCAGGCTCAGTATTTTACCTACGGCGAAAAATAAAACTGACCTTTGACAGGTGAACCCTGGGGACTCGACCGGATCACCACTCCAACTCCTGGCCCACGGCAGTATGGGAAGTTGTCCGGGCTGTACTTCTCACTGATCACCTGCACTAAAGTGCGTCCTTCTGTCTCCTCTGACTCCATCTCACCTCTCCTCCCACTCTCACACCTTCAGCTGAGAAAACACAGAGGAGTAGCGTGTGTTTAGGTGAATGTAGCATCAGTTCCAGTGAAACAAATAGGTCTATTTGTCGAATGAGTGAACAGGCATGTGCTTGAAAAAAAAAAAAAAAAATTTCCGAAGAGAGATGAGTGGAATTTTTAACCAGGGCAAAGATTAGTACAAAGATTACTTGTAGTTTTTAGTAAATAATATTTAACAGTGTACATGATAAAAAAAACATGCTGAGTTATAGAAATGCGCTATTCGATTCATGTTTTATAAAGTTATGAAAAACTTTATTTCTATTCACATAAACAGCTTAAATTCACTGACTCTAAAATTGCCAAGTAAAAAGTAAGAAAAACATACTTGAATAGCTATGTTGTACACACCTTAATCATCAAATAGATTTTTAACATATTTGTTTTAAGGTCAAAAACATTATTGTCAACACTAGATGATTTTAATTTTGTGGACAAAAGTGTTTTTAATACTATTAAGCAGTGGAAGCACTTAATATATTTTTCTAAGAAATGATAATAATAAAGGATTTGCATTTCAATGTATTTTTGAATAAACTAATAAGAGGATTGTTGCATCGCTGACCCGCACCAGTGTTAAAAAAAATTAAAACACTAATACTCTATGCTAAAAAGTAAGATTTATATATTAAGAAACAATGTTACAAAGTTAAAGCCAAAAAAAAGTGAAATCTGTTGACTCACATTTGATCTGGAGGTCAAATAGGAGCACATTGATGGTGGGCCTCCTGCCAAATAGCATCCAGGAATGGATCTCTTAACCTGTGGCCTTGTGGGTCAGGGCCGGGGGGTGTCCCACAGCCCCTGACTCAAAAATAGCAAGAGTGGAAAGAAGAATAGAGAGAAATGGATAAATGAGATGATGCACATGTGTCACATGGAAAGCTTGTGGTCACAGAACAATCATTCTTCTATCCCTTTATGATGCCCAGACAAATGTGGTAACACTAGCACTGGTATGGAAAGGTCTGTCCTTGAAATTGGATCCAGTGACGCTTTGTCCGACTCCCATATGCTGCTGTTTTACACACCAGCACAATGGGAAAACTCCAGTGGTGCAAAAGGATGTTGTGCTCTAAGCATATGTATGAGCCTCTTCTACACAGATAAATCTGTAAGCGTAAACAGATCTTTATTGCTAAAAGATTGACCTGCTGATTCATTCTGTCTGTGGGTTTCTTTCCATGATCAGAAGAGTGATACAATCTAATCCAGCACAGAAAGATATCTGTCACAATCTTCTGTGAAGTCCACTCAAAGTACATCTCACAGGCTACACTTCAAAGCAAGATTCATCTTGCTCCAAAACCTTGTCTGTCCAGACCAGACAAAGTTTTTTTTCTTTTGAGAGTGAGAGATAACACCCGTGGGTGGATAGGATTGCATTACTAATAGAGACCAAACTATTTTGTTTAAGTATCTAACATATAAGTGATATACAGAACCAATTTAGATTTTTTTAACAGTCCTTTATGATAAGGTCCCATTATATAATAAATAAAATGCATTAAATAACATTAATAATGAGAAATACATTATTTTTTTCTTATTATTATTAAACTGTTCATACTTGATCAATTAGGTCCATTTATTAACATAACCAAACACAAATTTTGATTTTAAAAAATGTATGAGTAAATATTTACCTAAGATTAATGAATGGTGAAGTAAATTCACATTACTGTTCAGTGTTACAAAAAAGTTTGGACTTGGCTACTGCTTTTTAATCATGCCTAAAAACAACAAAATATTAAAGTCGGCATGGAATGAAAATGGCTTTACTTTTCTATTTCAATGAAAATCTGACTAAAATCAATTCTCAAGAAAAAAATTGTTTGACGTCATTGAACTTTTCCAGGAATTGATTTGATCATGGTTGTCAGCTAATTCTTGTAAAAGTTTTCTTTGTAATTGTAAAAGTGATGTTTCAAAAACATTATAAATAAGTAATCAGATAAAATCTGACAAATAAATTTGTTTGGCTGTGAAAAAATGGTCAGGACTGCAACTGTTTCTCAAATGAGAATGCATTTTTGTTGCATTAAAGTCCGTGTGAAGCTGAAATTGAGAAAATACTTAACCTTTGTTACATATTTCCAAGTAAAGCAATATTTTACAAACTGCTTGTCCTCTGTAGAGTCGAATGCTATGTTAAATGTTAAAAATAGAAGGTGGAGCTTGATTTCAACACACTTACTTGCTATATCTATCACACCTCTCTAATCTCACAGCAGATTAGGGGTTGGAGGGGAGGGGCCAAAGGATGTTCTGCCCATCAAACAGACTTCATCAGAATACCTTAAAATAATTTTTAGGTTTTTACAGAAAAATGAGATATAAGAGATTTTTGACTGAAGATTTTTCCTTGTGGATTAACTTCATAGTTCACATTTAAACTTGATTCATTGTTCACAAGACTAATAATGAATGCTAGCAAATAACACATTTGTTTTGTTTACTTAAAATACAAACTAAGCTACTTTTCCATCATCTAATGTCATCCTCAGATCTAATATTGGAGAACCGATCACTGGCAGAAAATGGTGAATGTCAAATGCCTCTCTCCATCTCTCAAAACAACAGATGTTTCACTTAAAAATGTTTCAAGATAAAATTGTCGATTTGCTGTCCTGCCACCAAAGCAGTAGGTTAACGTGACTCGACTTGTCCTAAAATAAGCCTCGGGTCAGGACTCGGGAGTCAGACGTTCATTTAACAGTCAACAGCTGCGCAGTGCGCCTTGACAAGTTGTTGAATTTCAAATGCACGGCTGCCATGACAACGCGTTTGTTTGGGATTAGCGCAGGTTCGACCGGATTCTGCAACTTTGCAAAATAAACTTTTCCAGTATTTACACGCTCAACGCTTTTGTTTTATACTTTAATGAGCTTCAGTGTTTTTAAACAATAACGGACAATACGCCGTTTTAAACTAGCTGTATGACCTCACGATCAGACAAATATAGAGGCAAACAGGCGTAATGTACTCTAAAGTAGGCATACACAAAGATGACGACAGCAACCAATAAACGCGTGGATTTTATTTATTTATTTATCTATCACAAAAACAACATTAGGCTGAACCGAAAGGTAGTTAAACGGTTTAAATAAAATAAAGCATGTTTGTAAATGCTCCCTGCAGATAAAAAGGCAAATATCACACGATGACAAAAGGAGAGAATATTTACTATGCTGGATGCTTGGAGAAAATAAAAGTATACAATGTAACGTTAGTCGAATGGCATGTATAGCGCATCGTCATCAATAAATAAAAGGTAAAATATATGCGTTGCATTTTGTAGTTTGATACGCTTACCAATGACAGGGTTCAGTAAATCGCTCTGCTTGTTTTTGTTGTTGATCCGTTGACAGTATTTTGAACACGAAGCTCTACCGTAGTTACTTCCTATTGGCGAAGCAATGTTGTTTTGCTGCCTGCTGCTCCAGTACAGAGGGTGGCAGCATCACATCACAAACACCAGTCACATCTTGTAAAATGACATGAAAATAATTCCTTTCGTTGTTTTGTTTACAAAAGCGTGGTTTACTCTTTTATGAGGAAAAGCTTTATTATTCTGAATAAATGATGGTCTACTCTACATGAATATTACATTCACAAATGTTGGTGGTCAAAATAGAAGACTCTTATATTTCTGTTTCTTTTATTTTCAGTGTACAAACAACAAGAAGACAGCATTTTTGTCAGTTTAAAATGAATTACCTACAAAAAATAAAAAAATAAACCTACAATTTTAGACATTGACAAGTCAAATGGTTTTGTTTGGAATATTATTTTATACTATAATTAGTAATAGATTAGTTATTAATTTTGAAAACATGAACATAGTTTGCATTTACACCTTAAAATAATGAAACAATTATTCTATAGTGATCAGGGAAATATGTTAAGAACGCTGAGAACGTTTGCTTTATTACAATTAAGTATTACAGTGAATTATTTTATTAGCACTACGTGCTTGTTTTTAATTTAATATATATGTATGTGTGTTATAAATGACTTGTTATATTTTTATGGTGGTAACATCTTTAAATCTAAAGCTAGAAGCAGATTCTGCCTGAATTTGGAATAATATCTAATAATCTCATTTTTATCTGTCGTATTTTTAAATAACAGATATCGTGAGAACTATATAATATTATGCAATTGCGAATTCAGCTCATGTGTGCTGATATTTTTTTAACATGATTGCAATGACTCTCCTGTCTAAAAGGTGGCAGTATGATTGTTGTGTAACTGAGAGTTCAGCTTGTTACCGGTGATGAAGAAGCAGAATAGGAAGAAACCGCGTGGAAAACAATTCGGTAAAAGTATTCAACACATCACTATATACATTTATATCGCTAAATATTTAAGTTTCGTCCCGTTTTAACGCTTTTGATGTGGGCAACACTGTCAGGAATCAACTACTATTTTGTGTTTTCTGTGTCGTCATGATTTTTGCGTTTTAAAGAATTGGAAGAAATGCAGTCAGATTCGCGTAATAACATAATGCGCGATAATGATACAAATTTGAAGAAGAAGAAGAAGAAGAAGAAGAAGAAGAAAAGTGAAACTCCAGATAAGCATGAACTCGCTGAAAGTCCAAAGGTTCAGACTGAGAAGCACCCTGAAAATGTGCATAAGAAAAAGAAAAATAAGGAATTGGAGAATGTAAGCCAGCATGCATCTACAGACAAGAAGAAAAAGAGAAAAGTAAGTGAAGAAGTGGAGGTTGTCACGGGTAACGTTATGAATAAAGTAAAAAGAAAGAAAACACCCACAGCAGAGTCACAAGAGCCAGAGAAGCCTGCTAAGAAAAAGAGAGCAACTGTGACACAAGCAGACTGTACTGACATAGCACAAGAAGAAGAAGAGCCTGTCAGGATCACAGAACCTGAGGAAGAACCAGCCTTACTGATTGGTACTAGAAAGCGCAAAAGGCGGCAAACACTGTCGGATGAACCAGAAGTTGATCCCAATCTACTGAACGAACTGAAGGAATTTCTTCCTAATATTGAGTCCAAAAGCTCACATGCAATCAATAAAATGATCATGTATGATCTACCAAGGTTCAAGGAATTCAGAAAACAAGGTAGGCTGATAGTATGAAACATGTTAGAAATGATACTTCAATTATTATAAATCAGATCAGCCTATATAGTATCTATGCGCGATGATCAGTGTCATAAATGTATAGTGTCAATGTAAAAGTAATACATTTTACCTGTGACTCTTTCCAAAGGCATCACGCTGAGGCACGGAAGATTCTCTAATGCAGAAAACGAAAGGTTAAGACAGAACGTTAGAGATTTCATTGCTCTCACGGGAGGGAAAAATGCTGCCAAGCTCTTTCATCCAAATCGTTTCCCAGAAGAGAGACGGGAATTGACAAAGATGAAAAAGAACTACAAGTTTTTTGATAGGATAGGTGAGTCACTCACTTTTCTGTTCATTTTGTTTTTGAAAGGTCTAAAGTCATCACTGTTTCTGTAGAGAGGGACAATACATGCTAGTTTTTGGTACCAGCTATGCCTTTACACATGTAAATTGCAGGAATAGTCTGCCCAAGTAAAAATTCTCATTTATTCACCCTTATGTTGTCCCATCTATTAGAGAATTAACATTTTTCTGTAGAGTATTTCTTGGACTATAAAGACTTGTTATATTTGAATGCATATTGAACATTGTGATAAGCTATAACGAAAATGTACAATTTTCATTTCTTAATCTGTTGTCATCTTTTTTTCAAATCAAATTTTAACAGCGCAAGGAATTCCCAGGCCTTGCCATGAAGTTTTTATCCGAGGAAGGAAAGTTTTTGATGGTGGAAACTATAAGGGAAGGTAAATGAAAGTACTTCTAGTATTTCATCTTTTCAAAATGGATCTGCCCTGCTTTTTATTTTTGTTTTTGTAATAAATCTTGGTTGTTCCTTTTCTTAAAAGATTTGAAAAAGAAGAAATCAGATCATTGGTTAAGTTTCATTCACTGCATGGCAGCAACTGGCAGAAAATTTCTGAGCTGATGGGTCGTAGTCCTTACGCTCTAGAAAAACGTTTTAATCAACTTAATTACGGTAAGTCTAATTCAGCAAGTTGCTTTTTAAAATGTCAAGCATTTTAAATTCTAGGTTTAGTGATGGTTGGTTGATTTCTATTTCATCAATTTGAATCACACAGCTAGTGGTCCGTGGTCTGCGAATGAGGAGCAGAGACTTTTGAGGGCTGTGAGAGACCATGTTGTAACAGTGCTGAAATCCAAGTCTCCTAATAAAACACCACCAAAAACAGTCAGTAAAGAAATACTGTACCAAAAATTGCCCTGGTCCAATATTTCTCTAAAGGTTAAAAGTCGATGTTGGACCAAATGCAGAGAGAAATGGTGAGAGAGTCATTGAAAACTCTTATATTAAATGGTGGCATGTTTAATACATGTTAAGTGATTCTCTAGTTGTATACTCAACGTTGTCCTCGAATTTTCTCTTTCCCCCCAGGATGTCCATCCTTGCCGTGCGGATGTCTTCAGGGACATGTAGGGGAAAGAAAGCTCAGGAGGCCAAAATCAGACTCATTAAACTGTAAGATACCTTGTTTTTGCATGCATGCTTAGCTTTTGTTATCCAGACATATATTTTTCTTTATCTGTCTTGTATTCACTCAGAATGTATGAATTGGAAGTGGAGGATGTTGCAGACGTCAACTGGGAAGATCTCACAGCTGTTTTTGGGTGAGAATTATATACGTTTGGGGTGTGTGATTTCATCAGGTTCACAATTCTTTTTGTTGTCTTGATTTTTAAGACTATTTAGTCCCTAAGCCCTACAAGGTAGCAAAATATTTTTTTAAAAGATTTAAATGATACATGACTTATTTTAATTACCCTCGATTGGTCCAAACATTTATAGAATATCCTTTCTTCTCTTGAACGTAAAGCTAGGTATTTTGAAAAATGTTTGTAACCAAACATTTGATTGAATAAGGTATTGTTACTTGGAATGGATTTTCAAAATCTAGTTTGTAGATAATTAATATCTTTACAACATTTAGATAGTCTTTTTGTACGTGTGTGTAATCAAAAGGGCAAAGTGTGACTACTACTTGTCTAAGGTAAATGAAAACTTAAATAATCCTATACATTTTTGGAAA
>JAUCMS010000095.1:17694771-17710037 GCA_032357445.1 Enteromius radiatus | reverse complement strand
ATGCATGCAGCTGCTACTGTACTTAGAAAACTTGATTCTGTTTATCATTCAGCAATACGTTTTGTCACAGGTGCAGACTCACGGACGCATCATTGTATTTTATACAATTCTTTAGATTGGTTGTCATTATACCAAAGGAGAAAATTACATTTGTATTTATTTATTCTAAAGGCTCTCTTAGGTAAACTACCATCTTATTTATCTAACCTGTTAACATTCCATTCAAATAAACATCATACTAGATTTGGTTCCTGTATCCGGTTAACAGTTCCAAGGGTATTGTCAAACTACGGCAAGTGTACTTTTTCCTTTTATGCTTCCTGGGCTTGGAATGATTTGCAAAATCAGCTTAGCCTTGATACACTCCCATCTTTGAGTACCTTCAAATATCTATTGTATAATGTTTTAAAGGAAGCTTGTACTTGTTTTTCATGATCTGTATTTTATCTTGTTGAATGATGTCTTTGTAAATTTTGGTGGTATTGTATTTTGTAACTCTTATTATTTGAAACTCTGTGTGCTGCCGTCTTGACCAGGTCTCACTGGAAGAAGAGACAGTACTGTCTCAATGTGATCTCCTGGTTAAATAAAGGAAAAAATGTGATATTATATCCATTCAAAACCCTGATTAATTGAAACCTTGGTGTTGTTGAAAGTATATTTATTGAACATTAGAATCTTTTCCAGCGATATGAGAATTTAATTTTCTCCAGAGATTGGCATAGTGATATTGTTAGATCTGGAATCAAGAAAATCCTCTAAGGAGTTAATTAAGTTGTAAATGGCATCTGAGCACAATTACACAGATTGCATTATTCAGTTTCCCAGCAAGTAACTAGAATAATGACCTGCTTGTTCAGGCATGGTGATGCTGCTGGTGCATGGCGTAAACAAGATTAGCGTCACATCTTTGTCTTCTTTGTCTCATAGGGATGTACCTCCAGCATATGTGCAATCGATGTGGCACCGGCTTAAAGTTAGCTATGTGCCAGATTGGAAGTCCAAGTGTTTTGGAGGTTAGTGTGTTCATTTTTTCACATTAGATTTGCAGTTGTAGCTCCAGCATGTATTCCATAGAGGGAAGCTGAAGTTTCAATCTATGCAAAAGCATGGTTTCTTGAGGAATTAATTGACTTAAGCCTAAAACGACTTTATACTGACTTGATAATGTACATTTAAACATAATAAATTGGGATATATGTAAAAACCTACATATAGTAGGGCATGTTAGGACTGGACTATCAGTTACCTACTGAATATCTTTTAATGTATTTTATGTCTATAATGTTGTTCCTTCCAGACATTGTTGACTTCCTTTATGAGAAAATCTTGCCACGCGTGATGAAAGATTGTGAAGATCTTGATGACGATGAGCTGAAAGTTGACCAGAAGCAGACCTTCCTTCTGGCTGACATTTTTCAGGATGTTAATGAGGATCATTGCAGTGACATTGATGAGGAGAGTGGCCAGAAAGAGGATGACAAATCCTCTTGAACTATGTACAGATCAGTCATATTAGTGATTGTGAGTAATAATCCCCAAGTAATGAGAAAAAAAAAAAAAAAACATTTTCTAGATGTACATGTAAAAGATGCATGATAACTTTATTTTGTTATTCCATTTATTTTGATGAAGAATTGAATAAACAATTTTTACTATGCTTTTAAAGGTCTTGTAAACTAGGACGTTTTTAGCTTTCCTGTATGAAGGTAAAGCAAGAAGTAGTGAGGTAAACAATGGTTGGTAAATCAGTTGAGAAATGTTAAGCGTGTACAGTCAGCTTGAAACATTTTATCCAACAGAAACAACTCTTGTCTTTTTAGCCCTACGAGTCATCAGATTACATTTTCAAACCAGCCATGGCCCGTTCCAATGGATTAGAACTCCAGAAGTCATGGTCCCAACCCAGGAACCACCCTGTAAAGGTGGGGGGTTCAAAACCCTGCTTCACTGTAACAATGGGAGTTCTCTTGTCCCTGCTGGCAGGGTCTGATTCAATATATTTGGCAGCTATATTAGAAAAGACAAAGGACAAAGATAAATTGTTAGCTAATGAAAATGGTAGCAAAATATTGCAGCTGAAAATGGGAAACTTCTCACCTGAAGTCACAGCTTCACTTTTTTCATCTTCATTAGCTTCATTTCCAATCCAAACAAAGACCTTGGAGACAGTGGTTTCAAGCGTTACAGTGTTAGATTTCATTTTCTTGAGTGCATTTCATTGCAAGTGTCTCACACACATTTTACCTGATCCCATGTGTCCAGAATCATGACATCATCTGGAGCCAAATCCTCTTGAGTCATCTCTCCTGGCACCTCTTCAATCTAGATTGGCACAGATCGAATATAAATTGTGAAAAATACAAGATTATTTTCTGATTTCATTCTCCATGTTCAGTGGACCAGTTGAACAAGTTGAACCATTCAACATGGAAACTCACAAGGAATTGTCCTGTCTTGTTAGAGCATGCAAAAAGCCTAGGAGGATGGGTGTCCATTTTGCTCTTGAGACGTTCAGAGGTGCGATACTCTGCTTTTCCTCCAAGAGCACTCCAGAAGCCATCTAAATAGAAATTTGAGTGGTTTAAATGTTGCATTCAGAATATAAATTAAGTACAATAAAACATGCCTTTACTAATGACAGAAGTACACCCACCTCCCTCTGATCCTTCTGATATCTCTGAAAGGTCCACACCTAAAATTCTGCCAAGCTCTTTGGCTCCATTCTTTTCTGCACTACTTGCACCATGACCCAGCCACAGCATTGAGCTTGAAGCAGTCACCAAAACAAAAGCATCGTTGGAATTGAGGCTGGAGGCTATGGGATCAACCTGTTTCAGACAAAGTGAACAACAACGTTTGACAAAATGAAACCGCATCATTTAAAGTCTGAACGGATGTTTTGACTCACTTCAACAGCTCGTGTGTGTCCAGCAGGACTAGCACGAACTTGGAAAAGGCGTAGTGCAGAAGCCTTTGATTGGCCACCATCTCGTGAAGTGCCACCCTTGTGCACCACCATTGGCTGCCCGCCAAAGATACTCATAAGATGAGGGGGTTCTTTGCCTTCAATCACCCGCACCTTCATAAAGCACATTCAAACTGTTGTTACTACAGAACTGAAACTGTGTTTTGTTGGTTTATATCAGGGCAGGGTGGCGAACTGCGGCCCTGCCGAGTTCAGTTCCAACCCTAATGAAACGTAGATTTCTAGAAACCCTTAATACCTTGATTAGCTTGTTCTGGTGTGTTTTATTAGGGTTGAAGCAAAACTCTGCAGGGCTGTGGCATTCACCACCCCTTGTACACTGCCCTCTAAAAGTTTGTAAACACCCCTGGCAAAGTGTGGTTTTGGATGATACTGGCATAAATACTTATTTTTTTGGTGCAATCTGTGGGCAGTCCTTTAGGAGTAATACGTCAAGTCAATATTTGAATAAACTGACAGCTCGGATGCCCAGTTCTGCTCTTGAAGAGCTACTGTACTGCAGAGGTCCAATCCTGATGAACCACACCTAACCTGGCTAAATCAAGGTCTTCAGGATTACTAGAAACCTTCAGACAAATGTGTTAGAAGAGGTTGGAGATAACTCTACAGGACATTTGCCCTACAAGAGGAGTGGACACCACAGTCGGCATTTCAGTAGACATCCAGTCGGTGAATTTTGTAAGCGATGCACAAAGCAAAAATCACCTGGACAGGACTCCCACCAAGCTCTGAATCAAGCTCAGCAGCAAGAATGGCAGAACTTCCTTTCTCATCTTGACTGGATTCTTCTCCCTGCCTGCGGGTATAACAAACAATCCCATTTAATAAACCTTTGTAGTAACACTAACAGAAGCTAAGCCTGGTGGAGCTAAGAGATACTACGTAAAGACTGTTACCCACGTGTTTTTGTGTAACATGAGCAGACAAAGCCCTTGGTTTAGGCAATTAGGCATTCAGTGTTTATTTTCCAGGATTTTCAACATTCATAAAGGACTGAATGGATTCAAAAATAGATCTATAGCTCTTACCATATATATATTATCTGCCCCTGACGTCCCCCATGCTTGTAGCTGTAGAGGATGATATAACTGTCCCCACCAAAGAACTGTCCATGAGTGGATGGGTCAACTGGTACCTTGTCTGATCCCTCAATGCGCCAGACCTTTCCAAAGCAACAGAACAAGACAAATTGTCCATTATTTTGTCTATATAAAAATAATTGATCTTTACAATCTGTTGTACAATAGTAAAGAACACATTTACCTTTTTCTCTCCCTTGCCATCATCTACCATTCCATGCTGAGCAGCCATTGCCTCCGATTTGTGCAAAGATGATGCATCAAAAGGCACTTTCTTGATCTTAGCAATTTTGTTAGGCACATAGGCTTGTCCTGTACCCTTTGTCTGGTCTGTATCACGCCAAAACTTGAAGAACTGTTTGAAGAGAGGAGTCTCTCCATTCTCAGGGATGATCTGGACCTCAGTGTGTTTGGGATAGCCCATATTACTTATGAAGTCCTCAGCAACTTTCATGCCTGCACTCCTCTCTTCTTTATTAGCCTCTTTGCCTGTTAAATTAAAGAAATAAAAGTCAATATTTAAATTCAGGCATGTCCCAAAAGCTAATTTCAAATTAATTTAAATTATGTGCTAAGCTGACCTTTCCAGACAAATATCTTGCCATTGGAACCATGGTCCAAGACGAAGCAGTCGGTTGACTGCAGTTCACTCTGCGAAAAGGGGTTTTCTTCAGCCACCAAAGTGACAGACATACTCCCACTGGCGTTTGACACCTAGGAAATAATGACCACCAGAATAAACCATTTTGTTTTTTCAATTTTGTAATATTTCTAAAAAAAAAAAAAAAAACCTAGAGAGTATAGCTTACTGTACCTTGTACAATTTTGCAGACTTCCTGTTGGATGCATCAGTCTTGGTGTCTTCAGTCTGTGCATCAGGAAGATCAGGCTTTGGGCCAAGAATCTGGCAAAATATAGTAAAGCACATGCATTTAGAAAATATTGTGTTTGGACAACACAATGTTTGGCCTGATATTTGAATGATTTGCAGTCTGGAAGAATCAATACTACTGTTTGAGGTAGTTAGATCCACCTCGGTTCAGTCAGGTGTGAAATATGTTTGATGTTTTACAAAGTTTTACTTCTAGCAATGAAACAGCTGTCTTTAGTCTATAGTTAGTTTATTTTGTCCGAGATGACTTGATGGTCTGGTAGTGTGTGATCTTCAGTTGTAGAATACTTGATGCCAAGTCCCTTTCTTTAACTATTTACAAAATCAGCAATTGGTTTAATGCTTTTTATGTTGTGTGGTATAGCACATTGAAAATGACTGAATGAAACATCTTTCTTTTATTATACCAACCGTTAATATCTTCTCATTTTCTGACCCTTCTTCGCATACAAAAAGTTTTGCTCTCCCACAACGTTCATTATCACGAATATCTTTAGAAACACTGGTGGCCTTCAGTCTCTCAAACTGGTTACACTTGGACCCACACCACTGGTATATCTCCTGATGCAAGTATAAAGGAAATAGCATGAATACATGGGATGCCTTATGATATGAGAATGCAAGAGAAAAAGCAAAACAATCATTCATGTCATCGTTCACCTGTCCAAAGTCTAGGATGAAGCAATCACCCTGGTTGAAGCTGTCCCAACTCACAGGTACCTCATTGGCCCGGACCACACGTCTACCACTCACATGGAGAACTCGCTTCGCATTCACTTCACCCGAAGCTACATGTTTGAATCCAGAGGCAACTCCACCTTGCTGAAGAAATAAAAAAATAGTCTGATGAGAAAAATTATGAACTAAAATACGGAACCAAAATGCATTTAGCATGCAATTCAATTTTTGCATCAAAGCATGATAAATACATTAACTGTACCCACCATGTATTTAAGGCCTGACTTGAAGTAGCCTACAAAGGTTTTAGACTCGTATCCCTGTACTTCTCTGTACTGGATGGGTTTTCCTCCAAGGAAATCATCCATTTGGACGGTGAAGATGGCAGCTGCCGTACTCTCATCCACTGAGCAAGCATCACCTAGAGATGCCATTAAACGGGTTTTCAGTAAACAAGCACACCACTTACAAAATGCACACAGAAGACCTTGCATTTACACCAACCACAGTCTCACCTATCCAGAAATGAAGGTCATATTGCATATTTCCAGAGTTTTGCTTTATGGTATTGAGAACTAGGTAGGTATCGCCTGTGTAGAAGCCACCATGAAGATTCTTAGGGACAGGCACCAAATCCATGTTCTCAATCCTCCACACCTGCAGGCCTGTCTGTTTTCCTGCCTTCTCAAATTCAGGGTGGTTCACCATGGTGCTGTTAGAAAACAACAACTATTGTATCAGCCATATACAATGGCCGTATTTTGCATGCTCATGTTCCACATAGTCTATTGTAAATATAGGAAGTAGTTTGTTTATAAAAAAAAAAAGTGTCAGTTTCTGTCTCTCTGACTAAAACACTTTTACTACAAAAATGTTTAATGCTTCCGCAAAATCAAACTAGTGGTCTGGTATGAAGTGGGTGATGTGGTGGATGAATCTCGTCATGCCCTCAGGTGGAAATCTCCACCCCCAATGGAAAATGGAAGAGTCACAAAGGGCGGCTCTCTCTTACTCCAGAGGTGCAATCCATAATACACTCATTTCAACATCTACCTGTTCTCAATCACTGCATGTCATTCAGGTATAGACAACAGAAAAGAAATTAAAAGGTAACAGGTATATAATTCAGTTTATTTGTTGCTGTAGTGATAATATCCTAATGTGCAGTATTTATAGAGAAACATATTATTAAATATCAGTGGTCTGTTGCAGACCAGTTTAGTTTTTCAGTTAAAATAATGCCTAATAAATAATTATACTTTACCTATCCTTAATCATTCATGAGTTAAACTAAACTCATGCTGAAGAAAGGTAAATAATTAATAGTAACATCAGATGGTAACTATGCATCAAGAAAAAAAGAAAGCTTTTCAATACAAAAAACACCAAACTGTCCCCACCAAACAGAATGCTTTCGAAATAGGCCTACCTGGTAGGTGAAGCTTTTTTTAACGGTATTAGCAGATGAGTCTGGTACAACAGAGGTAGGTTGGAGCACTGAGCTCCCGCCGCTACTGGGAGTAATTTTCAACAGGTTTGTCTCATTTGCATATGAAACCCCTCCTCTTATTATTCAGCTCTACAAACATGCATTTTCTTCCGGAAAATAAATAAAATATTATAGATAAAGACAGACAGAACCAATGCCTTGGTCAACGTATTGAATACGTTTATTTTTTACATAAATATTTGCTTTTTGAAAAAAAAAAAAAAACGTTTTTTTGTCTTTTTGAGAAAAGCTTTGTACTTCTGAACGACATGATTTCGCTGCTGAATAGTGTCACTTTAGAAAAAGGCAGTTGATTGTTCACCATGTTTTGATTATAATTATCCAGTAGAGGACGAGGTGTGTGTAGTGCAGTGTGCCGTGTCTCCAGTAGAGGTGACTGTAGTGCAGTGCAGTACAGTACACTGTGTCTCCAGTGGAGGTCGCTGCTCTCACTGTTTTCATCGCAGCAGCACTTTTAGAGGAAGAAAGCGGCCAGACGGCTCACATACGCCGAGACCAACCCAAACCTCCAAAAACCACTTGAATTTATATTTTAGGTAAATGATACACACATGACAAGATACATTTCACAATACTTCGTTTCAAAATCGTTGGATAATAATGACTGACACTGTTTTTAACGCTTTACGGCTCTATTTTTGGGAGTAGCTGTTAGCTTTAGCATTTCTGGGTTTGGTTCAGCGCGAGGTCAGCTAACGCTAACTAGTCCTTTAATGCTCAACGTTAACATACGTGTCGTCTGAAATGCGACACAGAAACGCAAGCGCAGCTGGCTTACGCGTTAAAATAATACTTTAGAGTGATTTTTATTAGGAATGGTCTAGCGTATAGCAGCGAAACCTTTGACAGGAGTGTGTGATTAGCTGATTAGTCAGTCATGGCGCTGGCTGATTGTAGTGCTGCAGTCAGTGTTTATGCTCCTTTAGCTCAGTGTCACGTTACTCTGTGCCTATATACATTTCAGTTTACATTTCTGTCGTGTTTGCCTTTCATTTCTACATTGTTATTATCCTGAATTTGTCCTGAACGCTCACCATCACGGTTAGGCAAACTTATGGAGGAAAAGGGAAATGGGTCTAATAGACAATAGTAGGACTAGTCGGTCAGCTGAGCGCTGCTAGAATGCTGTCAGCGTGCTTTCATTTTGTTGCCAGGAATGCTCTATATTTGGTTTGTTTCGACTGTTTATGGGTTATTGTGTAATTTTAAACTATGAATCGTTTTTCTTTCCAGAGCAAAAATGACGACTGCACCATATAACTATTCCTATATTTTCAAATATATCATTATTGGTAAGTACCACTACGTGTAAACCGTTTTATAAAACGTACAGTATATTATATAAACGTTTAAGATTATTTAGTGAATTTGTGTTTTGTCATATTTATGAGTATGTGGTGTCTTTATAGGTGACATGGGGGTTGGAAAATCATGTTTACTCCACCAGTTCACAGAAAAGAAATGTAAGTGCTTAGAATGGTATGAATTACACTAAGCCACCTTTAAAGAAATACCAAATGCTAGTTCTATCACAGTATTAGAATTAGTCATTTTGAAACAATACATTCAAAGTCATCACCATTTGATCTGATACCATTTATGATGCCCAGGGAAAATAAGGGCATAAAAATGTAACAGTATTTAGACATTAAATTACTTTTGACTGTAATCATAAAATAAGCATATTTTCTTATCAACTGTTGCCTGAGGCTATTGTTCTTTCAAGATATATAGGTATATATATATATATATATATATATATATATATATATATGTATGCTTTTAATATTTTGCAATAGGCAAATCCTCAAGCCTTTATTTTGGTGCAAAACTGCATAGAAATGTAGAAATCAAGTTGTAACGATCTGTCTGCAAAATAGAATGTGAAATAGAGCAAATGGTGTATGCTGCAGGAAATGCAGAGATGAGGTTTGCAGCATTTACTGTGAATCTTTTATTTGCTTTAAAATTAGCAGACCTTAAAAAAAATTTAAGTATATCCCCTGGTTACACAAACAAGGCTTAAGCTTAGTCCAAGGCTAAAATGTAAATCTGAGCTGTTTCAACTTAAAGAAACGTTCACTCACTCATCTTAAAACATGTCTGTGTTTTGTCTTAATCTTCTAACAAGTAATGATTTTTTTCTAAGATATGTTTATAAAAAAAAAAGACTTGTGTCTTAATTGATCTATGGCCTTATCCTGTCTTAGGCTAAGCCCTTTCTATGAAACCTGGCCTAGGTGTATCATAAAAATCTGCATTTTTATTTATTTATTTATTTATTTTTTATAACACACTATATATATATATTATTGTTTTAGATTGATTATTGATTACAAACCTTTTGCCGTTTTAAATAGTCATTGTACTTAGTCTAACATGCATAACTTTGACTTGTAGTTATGGCTGACTGTCCTCATACAATTGGCGTTGAGTTTGGCACACGGATAATTGAAGTGAGTGGGCAGAAGGTGAAGCTCCAGATTTGGGACACTGCAGGGCAGGAGAGGTTTCGCGCTGTCACACGCAGCTACTACAGAGGAGCCGCCGGGGCCCTCATGGTCTATGACATCACTAGGTAGACTAATATTCTTCTGTTGCTATTACATGTGATCTGTGCCTGTTATCATATTACTTTTTAAAAGTGGCAAGGAACATATGCACTTCATGTTCTATGCAGGCGAAGCACGTACAACCACCTCAGCAGCTGGTTGACTGATGCTAGGAATCTCACCAACCCCAATACTGTAAGTTCATTAGCTTCAGCAACAGTCAAAACTGGGTGAATGATGCCCTTACATTTCCATTCTACTAAATGGTGTTGGAGCTTCATACATATTTTAAATGCAGATATGGTTTGCACAAAGACCAAACAGGAGCCTGTGTAAGTCAAGCTGAATCTTTCCTCAGGTGATCATCCTAATTGGTAACAAAGCAGATCTAGAAGCCCAGCGCGATGTCACGTATGAGGAGGCCAAGCAGTTTGCTGAAGAAAACGGTAAGCTGCAAGTTAGAATACATAATGTCTTATTTTAGGTGGTTAATATTTTATATCAAGTGTTATTTGTTAAATAAGTAGTTTACCCAAAAATACAAATTTGCTAAAATGTAATCACCTATAAGGCCATCCAAGATGTAGATGAGTTTGTTTTTCCATTGGTGCAGGTCTAGAGAAATGTAGATTTGCATCACTTGCTCACCAAGACCATCTGCAGTGAATGGGTGCCATCAGAATGAGTCCAAACAGCTGATAAAAACATCACAATAATCTTGAAGTAATCTACCCAACTCCATTAACATCCTGTGATGCGTTAAGCTACGTATTCGGAAGAAACAAATCCATTATTAAGGCATTTTATCATTAAAATGTCACTTCTACCCAGAGAACTAGTCGATAAACAGTCCCCTGTTGTCCTCCCATCAAAATTAAATTAAGATTTGTTTTTGCTTGTAAACAGTAATTGATCTATGCCTAGATCTCTCCTAAATTTCTCTAAATCAGTTTCAATAACGAAACAAACCCATCTACACTTTTAACTAAATCACTTTTACATGGAAATGGTAAAGCGGTTGAATGTTGAACTGACTGTAAGGATAATACTTTGTAGGCTACCCCTCACTCACTTTCACATCTTTTTAAACAGGTTTGTTATTCCTGGAGGCAAGTGCAAAAACGTAAGTGGCCTTTAGAACCATCTGCAGGCACAGCATATGCTCTTTGTCTGTAAAACATGCTTCATATTTCAGTCCTCTTTAGCATCTCTGCATATGTCCATCCAACAGAGGCGAGAATGTGGAGGATGCATTCCTTGAAGCCGCAAAGAAGATCTACCAGAACATTCAGGACGGCAGCCTGGACCTGAACGCGGCCGAGTCAGGGGTCCAGCACAAGCCCACCGCTCCCCAAGGTGGGCGGCTCAACAGCGACGCACAGCCCCAGAAGGAGGGCTGCAGCTGTTAATGACCATGAAGACTTCACTCTCTCTTTCTCTGTTCCTTCCTGTCCCACATCCCACCTCTGCCTCCCTCTGTATCTAAAAGCCTCTCCTCTTCCGGTATGGTTGCTTGTGGAGTCTGGGGCCAGATGGCTCTGCGCGATGATGGAGGTGTAACATAATTCTTTCCCTCCTTACTGCTTTCTTCTTCCCTTCCTTCCTTCCTTCCTTTCTCCTCTGTCTTCCCTCACTTGTTTTGCTTGTTTCTCATACGCGCACACAGCCCAGTGCTCCCAGCAAGCACTCGAGGGAGGACGGCTCCTTCGCTGAACACTAATCCTGAACAGAGAAGATGATTGTCGATAAACTGAAGAAATGCTGGGTTTATCCTTTACAGACGTGATGTGCATAACTATAAACTTAACATCTCATGTACAGGAGCTGTCTGAATACTAGCTTAATGTAAATGATACGGAAATATTGGCAAACGTTATTTGTGTTGACATGATGTCAAGTGATCAGGAGGGTATGCATCAACATTGTATGTAACATCGTTTTGTTAAAAAATCTAAAACTGAAATATTGTATTCTGTTTTAAATTAGAGTTTTTGCAGTTTCACATTCAATCACCAAATATTTATCCCTGTTTGTACCTATTCAGGAAATAATATACATGTACTATACAAGATTAGTATTGTTTTGAGGAGATTCTCAATGGAAGGTCCATTGTAAAAAAAAAAAAAAAAAGTTGATTCAGACACAGTTATTTTAACTTAGTAACTGTTATAGTAATATATTAAAGAGGACGGGACGCATTTTACGTCCTGAAGAATGTTTTCCGCACTTTCGATTTGGTTTTTTGAGGGCCTGGGGCTTGTTTTGTATTACTGAGGTTATACAGTCTGTCATACAAGGTTTCAGATCCCCTTCGCTCTGTTCTTGAGCATCTGTAAATATTAACATCACAGTAGCTTAAGAAAAACAGATCAACAGGAGCATCGTGTACCGAACGTTCAGGCCCTGCAAACCCTCGTCATATCAAGATATTCATATTGTTTTTACATAATTTCAGTTGCCTTATGATATGCTTTTGTTCATTCTGATGTGCTGCCCGTTTTATTCTAAATCCTCGTATAGCTTTTTTTCGAAAGAATTCCAACGATTCACTTGTAATAGATTTTGCCTTTTCAAAAGCATTCCATTAAATCCATTTCCAAACACTGATCATGTTTTTGCGCTGAGCTGAGTTTCTTAAAGGTTTCTTAAGCATGATGCATGAGACAACTGCTTTTTACAGACATCATGGTTTCCCCCGATTCTAATGCAGTAAATAATATCTTGAAATGTATAAATGCTTAACAAATAGACCACCACAGCATGAGAAGAAGCATTGAGGGGAAACTCAGCCCAGATCTGATTTGTGCAACCAGCAGTTGTTTCTTATTCCATTGATGCACATTTGCAATGAACAGCTAACAAGGCGAAAGCAAGCACTCCAAATATGATTTTCTATTAAATTTGTGTATTATGGTAGATTTTAGATGTGTTGTTTTGTAAACTGAAAATCCATTTTTAATTTGCTCCTACTGTCTTGCTTTTTTCACATCTTAATGACATCTGCAAAAATTAATCTTCTGCTCAATTCTGTCTTCTGTAAGTGACTTTTGTTTGTAATTATGTTAATAAAGACAATACTGTAGACTGTGTTTTTGTCCACATATACGATTGATCAGACTGTATAGAAGCAATAATGCAGAGACATCTTGAGAGGAGAAACTGGACAAGAAAATGGAAGACTACTAATTGTATTGCACACTTAATTTAAGTTGTATTTGATTTGAGACAAACTGTATATAAAGAAAAGTGCTGTAATAAATATCCTGCTTATCTTGGCTTTCAATACAAGGTCATTTTTGACAGCAGCCATAAAAATGAACTCATTCATTCCAGAGCACCGCCTGCATCAATGAAGTCACATGATGAAACACGAATCCTGCATCTGTTTGACCTGTAAACACTGGCAAGATATTGTGTGCTTTAACATGAGCAAACTTGGAGAAGGCACATATCAGTTTCTGTTCAAAAATAAGTTCATAAAGCAACAAGAACACATCAGAGGTAGAGAATCAACTTTCACCTTCTTATTTTTACCTAAAGTTTCAGTTCCTTGGAAACTGAAATGGAAAATTCTGACATCCAGCCTCTGCTCTAACTGAAGCAGGAAGTCACTGCGTGAATTTGCCTCAGTGGTTGTTTCAGGCAGAAGTGGTTTAAATCGAGCTGCTCCTCTGATAAGATCTGTACTCATCAAAAACCACCTGCTTTCATAATCTGACAAAAATAATGGAAATGAATTCCTTCTTTATATATGCTGCTTGGTTACGTTCCTGCATATGCAAATATATGCTCATGTCAATACAAAAGGGTCAATGGAGCATTGTTTGGCATGTTTTGGCAAAGCTTCCTGGTCATCCAAATAATAGGAGTCTTTGGAGGAGTTGCTGAGGAGCTGGTCCAGTTTGTCAACATGTCTGCGCAGACCCTGAATGCTGCCTTCAGTCTGCAGTCTGCGCTGACTCAGAGCTTCATGCTGCGAGAACATACGTCTGCGCAGCTGAACCTGGATACCATGGAGAGATAAAATCTAAATCAATGTCTCACAGTTTGTTACCTTTTCAAATGATTCAACTATACCTTCAAGTGGTCTTCCTGCTGCCTCAGTCTCTCCCTCAGCGCTTCGCCTCGCCACTGTTCATCCTGTTTGTAGCAAATAACCAACATTAGCACTAAGGATGCATTAAGGATACATGCTCTCTCTGTATTTTAAATCATTTTCGTAATTGTCATCTTAAAGGCCCACTAGTAGAAACCACTGCTTTAGAGTAACCTGTGCATTTTTACATAACTCGTATCTCTCATATTAAGAGGTACAAAGAAAAAGGCTCACTGTGGTGTTGTACGCTGGGTTCCCCACAGATAGTGTAACACCGGGACGGTTCTCTTTCAGGCTGTCTGTGTCTGAGGAAGCACTAGAGGGCGACTCCAGCTCCCTCAGCCCACTGTCCAGCTCTGCCTTCACCTGAGACCTCAGCCAATGCATGGTATCCTTGATCTCATCTAGCTGAGTGCTGTCCTCTTCTTGGCTCTGCAGCTGAGAGAGGCACATGACAGTCGTTCATCACCCTCGTACTCACGAAGAACCACATGTGCTTCAGAAAGGATTCCAGCCCAAACAAGTAAAACAAGCCAAAAAAATATGCTTTTCCGCAACAAACCTATTACAGCAAACAGATGTGGTGTTACAGTGCTATTTTCTGTTTGTACTTTGTCTTTGAGGCAGAGTAGCTCTTGGGAAATGGTTCTGAGCTGTTCCTGCAGCTTTCTGGCTTATTTATGGTTTTCTTGAGTAGCTTTTTCCAGAGTCAGCAGTTCCCTTTGGAACTGTACATGCTCTTGAAACAAGCTCAAGTTACAGCAAAGCACACAGCCAGAGGCCACCAAAGATTTTGCATAAATAAAGAAAGGTTGAAAAAATAAAGTAGGCACAGTAAACCCAATCATGAAGGATGCTTACAATCTAATTCTATTGGATTACTGCTTCAGTAAAATATTTTACAATCAATGGTTTAAATTGGCCAAACAAGCAAATACTGATAATCTCAAAATTAACTAAAATACCTCAAATAAAATAAAGCATAAATATTAGTTGAAAAAATTAAACTTAGAAAAAAAAAAATGAAATATTGCACTGGCATCTAACTTCAGTTAAAAATAAAAATCAGTTAACTAAAATGAACTAAAATATCTACATAGGAATATACAAAATAATAATCATAAATGTATAATATATTTACAACATTGTTATAATATAATTATACAAACAAAAGAACTAAATTATCACATACCAAATTTACTAAAACTAGGGTTGAAATGAAAAAAGGCTAATTAAAAGTAATACTAAAGTAACAAGGAATTGAAATTTAAAAAAGCATAAAAATATATTAAAAGATATTTTGCTGAATGTTTTTGTGGTCTAAAACAACTTTAATTGACTTTTACTGTATGAACCCCCAAAAAACAGAAATTCTTTAAAGGGGTACATGCACTTTTCAGGCTGTTTGGACTGACATGTGTGTTGGGAGTGTGTGTACATAACCACCCTACAATGATAAAGATCCACCAG
>JAUCMS010000095.1:17679193-17694671 GCA_032357445.1 Enteromius radiatus | reverse complement strand
TATTACAAACTTTCCATTAAGACCCTAAAGAATCATATTAACTTATGGAAAATTGGGACTGGATGGCCCCTTTAAAATATCTTTTATGCTACAAAGGACAAAGTCAGTTAGGTTTGGAACAACATTTTAATGCCCTTAATGATATAGTGCCGATGCAGCAGCTCCACGGTCCGCTAAATTGGCAGTGTACTACTTATGGATCAGTGTGCCCATCACCTTTTCCACTCGCTGCAGTTTTTGCCTGTTTGTGTGGCTGTGGTTCCTCTGGGCCTCAGCACCGGTTCTGTCAGTCAGCAGCACCTCCTGCAGGCGATGGGTCTCCTCAGCAGCATGCAGGAGTTTGGAGTCCCGCTCACACACCTCCTGCTCTGAACACACACTCACGCTTCAGTACAATGAAGGCAAGCCAATCTGCATTTACCAGGCAGAGTGTATGAGAGCACATGGTAATGTTGCTCATGCCGCTCACCTAGTTTCTCCACCTGCTCTTGTAGTGCAGTGTACTGTTTGTATTCCTGCTCCAGCCTGAGGCCCAGAGAGCTCTCTACTGTCTGCTGCTTCAGCCTGTGCTGCTGCTCCAGATCAGTGCTCTGCTGCTGCTGCACTCTCATCAGCTACACAACACAAATACCATTACTTCATTACTATAGGACTCCCAGAAAATGACTCGCGCTTGGGTCACCAACATCATGTCACAGGCATAATGTTTTAAAAAGAGCTTTAAAGGTTAAAGTTCACCCAAAAATGAAATTCTGCCATCAAATACTCAGTTATGTCATTCTAAATTCATAAATGGGCAGTCACATTTACCATTACTTTTACAATTTGTCATTGGCAAAAATATACAATGCTAGGAATTTTTTAAATAAGGGTCCAAATAATTTTTACTTGGACTATTAACTACTAATTTTGTCTCCTATATTGCTGCATATTAATATAAGGTAATTATTAAGTTTATTTACTAGGTCAGGGAGGTAGAATATGGTTGTGCAGAATATGTGCTTTATATGTACTAATAAACAGCCAACATGTTAGTTATTTACATTGTGATAAGCAACTAGTTAATGGTGAGAACTGGTCTGTAAAGTGTTACTATTTCTAAGCAATGTTGATACTGTTTTCTATTATTATTTGTCAGTGTTATATTTAAATAGGCACATATATTTACTGTTATATTATGCTTATTTCTTTCACTTGTCAGTACTTGTTTTATGAAAAATGTTATAGTACTTTAAAAATTAGATTTTGAGAGAAATCCATAATGGTCTTCTACTTGTGGGTGAGTAATTGGCTACTTGTGGGTGAACTCTCTCTTTAAGATAATTTATCCTCCAGTTTCGAAGGTAAAGGATATGGAAAATATGTCACTTCACCTTTTCATGTTCTTGAATCTGCGTCTGTTTCATGACTACTTCTGCCTTGAGCTCCTGTAGCTGCTGACCCAGTCTGTCCAGCTTCTGTTGTCTCCTCCTGATCTTCTCTTCTTTCTCCTGCAGTTCAGCCTTTTGCTCCTTCTGCTGCCTTACAAAGTCTTCCCGCTGCCTTCTCACAGCCTTCACCTCCTAAACACAAACAAGAGAAAAACTTTTTATGCCATGGGACAGTAACCCAACTAGATAAGCAGTGCTTTGCTGTAAACTCACCTCTCTGATCTCATCTAACTGAGTTTGGGATTCTACCAGCTGTTTCTTCAATCTGCTCAACTCCTCTGTGGGTAAAAAGCAACATTTTAGTGTGTTTATTAAAATAAACTCATAAGAGCTGATGTTAAAGTAAGGCTGCTCAGCGGATACCCTCATGCTGCTGCTGCAGGGCAGCCATGTCTCTGCTGATCTCCTGATGTTTATCGTGTGCGTGTTTCTTGTCCTGTTGTAGTTTGTCCAGCTCAGTCTGTAGTCTTAGCAGCTCTGTTTCTGCAGTCTTCACCCTCGTCTCTGTTGCTTCCAAACATCTAAAACCACAGCAGTACAATCCATTTAAGCTACATCATAAACTGTAGAGTAGACAGAAGTAGTGCTAGCATTAGTCTGAAAGTCAAAGGTGGTGTTCACATTCACATTCACTTGAAGGACTGAATAAAAAAAAAGAGCAAATTTGGACACACAGTGCACCAGAAAGGCTGTCAATTTAGCCTTTTTTTTAAATCATAAAATAGTCTATAAACTAGCTTATATAAACCTTAATAAAATTATTAATTTTGCATGGCCTTCGCAGTCTATTATGGGCATTCTCTAGCCATTTAGTGTACATTGGTCATACAGTCAATGGCTACTTTGGTTTTGGACACCACTAGAAAATGGTTATCTCCTCAAAAAATGTATTTCAACATGTCAAGATTTCCACCTGTATTTTAACAAATATTAAAAAAAAAAAAAACACTCAGAAGTGTCAATTTTGTTTTTGATGCTTTATTGCCACATTTTTGCTCTTCCAGGATGTTTTTCTCCCATTGACATAAGACGTAATAATAATAATATGCAGGTTGGTGTGAATGAATGATTTTTTGGTAAATTAAACTTTTTTCTTTATTTATTTTAACTTAAATGAAAACAGCTATTGTTGAATCTGATCCACATTTAAATCAACAGTTACATTTTATTAATATTTCCTACAGGAGCAGATCAATCTGAAATCATAACTGTCATAATAGTAATAACAGAACCAACCACAAAGTGGCAGCTCTATCAGATATTGATGCAGCAGTGTTTCCAATATGACAGATTGTTCAGCCAATGCTAAAGAAATGAAAGAAAATGTCACCTCTGAGCATGTGTCCGTCTGGCCTCCAGGTTCCTGCACTGTTCCTGCAGGCTGCTCCTCTCTTGGACTGCTGTGTCTGTTTGCTGTTGCAGGTGGAGGCTCTTCTGTTGGAGGCTGTGCAGCTCTTCTCTCTCTTTCTCCAGCAGCTTCATCTGTCTCTCAGCCTCCCCGCGCTGTTCCTGTAGCTCCTGCTGCACGCCCTGCAGTTCTGCACGCACCTGAGCAGCAGACGCCCAAACGTTTACTTCACAGCTTACTCCACTCTGGCATTAATCATCAGCACAGACAGTACAGGTGAAGATAAAATGCTTAGAACGGACCTGTAGCAGGGTTTCCTGGCTCTTCTCTAGCTGGTCCTGTTTCTGGTTATGCTGAAGCTTCACACTCTCTAATTCCTCCGTCTCCAACTGGACCATTTCCAACATATGCTTCAGGTCTAAACACAAACAAATTCCACAAACCTCAACATAAATTAGGAGAACCATAATATTTCCAAAACTGATACTATTTGTGGATTTTCCCACTTTGTCAATTTGTCATCTGTTTTTTTTCCTGTGGTAATTTTCTTTCTTTACAGAAAGAAAAAAGTTATTTAAAAATAAAGATCAAAATAACAGAATGTAGAGTTACAATGTAGCTATAAAAATGCAGTTTACTGGTTTTAAAAAAGTACTTGGTTCATAGTCTTGACACATCTTACTTGTATGTTATTTTAGTATGTAAGCTCCTTTGTGTTATTTAGTTAGGCAACATTACTTCATTGTTGCAAGTCTGCTTGCATTGTCACCAATGTGAATATAACACAGGAAACTAGACCAAAATGACCAACTAATGGATGTACAAGATCAATAAATGTAAAACCTTTAGTAGAAACAAAGGATTGGGCCTCAGGACAAAAGGACTATTCCGTCAACTGATCACAAACCCATTTTTTTTGCCCTTTGATTGAACTGCTACTGTAAAGAGCTTTCCAAACAACCCCACTCACTTTCTACCTTTCGTATGCAACTGGCCTCTCTGTCGCAACAGACCTGCTTTATGTTTTTTGATGGCTGAATGTAGATTCTTTAGTGTTTCCTCCTCCTTCTGCTGTTCTTTCTTATATTGTGCCAGTTTGTTTTTCTTCTCGGACAGCTGAGAGTCCAGTTCTCCCTTCTGCACGGCCAGAGACTGCACATCCACACGGAGCTCCTACACATATCCAGACTGTTCATTAAAAGTACTTCCTAGATACAGTATTTAAACAATGCACTAATGTTTTGTGCATGTGAAATACCTGAATGCGCTGGTGTAAGAGTTGGGCATCCTCCTCTCCCTGTCTGAGCACATCCAACAGGCCCTGCCTGTGTTTCTCCACACTCATTTCTAACACATTCTCTTCCTTTTTCCACTGATCCAGCTTCCTGTCTAGCAAAGACAGCTCCTCCTGCTGCAAAACTACCTGCATCCAACACGAAAAACCCACAAAGTCTTTATAGTGACACACTCTCAAAGTTTTTATTTTTATGCTCACACTGAATGCATTTATTTGATCATTATTTTATTTTGTATAAAATTATTTATATGAATAAAAATAATTTATTAATATAGTAATGAATATAACTTAATATAAATGAATGCTTCTGTTTTCTATCTTCAGTGTCACATGATCAGCGTCTTCAGAAATCATTCTAATGTCCTGATTCTAGGCTCAAGAAACAGTTATTATAACAGTTGTGCTGCTTAAATGTCAGATCTTCCACCAAAGAAATTTGTTGCATTACAAATGTATTTGTAATCTATTTAATCAGTCTTTCCCAAATAAAAGTAGCAATTTCTTAATTGTTACCCGAGTGTTGACTTCGTCCAGTTCTGTTTTGCGTTGTGCTAGACAGTCTTCTGTCTCTCTGCAGCTCTGCAAGAGTTTCACCTCCAAGCTCTGTGTCTCTCTGAGCTCTTTTTCAGCAGTTTCCAGCCTATACAGAAGAGAAAGACAGTTCAGTGGAGAGAAATTTCCTGCATTTAGTGATTTACAGAAATGATAGTTTTCACACCTGACAGTTGCTCTCTCCAGCTTTCTGTTGACTTCTTGAAACGTTGCATCTTGACATGCGAGGACCCCCTCTACTTCATGGAGAGTGCGTTCTTGGTCTTGTTTTCTTTTCTGCAGCTCCTTAACCTCCTCTTGAAGATTCCTGCAGCAGCACATTTACAAGTCTTAATTTTCACTATTAGCAATTCTCTAGCTTAAATAAAACTTGAAGCACACTCACAGAACAGCATAAAAAGCTGCTGCCATGCTTCATTTAAATCATTTAGGCTGATTTTACCAAAAACTGGTCCCTTCAAAACTGACAGTTTCCTTTTTCGAAACTATTTTTGTGATTCTGTTTGGTGCCAATAACAGTATATACACAATTTACACACAAATTAAAGGATTCAGATTGAGAAATGTGTTGTCGCTGTGTTTACCTGAGCTGTAGTTTGGTTTGCACCAGCTGTGTGGCGCCATCTTGAGCTCTCTGTTCCATCTCCACCAGCTCCTGTTCTGTCTCTTCCACTCGCCTCCTGGCCTCACTGTAGCGATGTACGCTCTCTTTAGTCTGAAAACATATGCATTACATCATTAGAATCATACGTTGATGTACATATTTAGAAAAACAACTTTTGGGAAAGCGAACAATTTTGAAACTACTCTTAGGTAGCTTATATTGTGAAATATTATTACAATTTATTTCTGTGATGGCAAAGCTGAATTTTCAGCAGCCGTTACTTGCCATCAGTTTTTGGTGTCACATGATCCTTTAGAAATAATTCTAATAGTGGATTCTGTGCTCAAGAAACATTTCTTCTTATTATCAATGTAACTTTAACTTAATTTAACTTTAACTTTATTTGTAAACAGCTTACATCCATGCTGAAAAATTAAGTGGATACTTATTCAAGAAACAGTATGATAAACAGCAACATTTAGCTACATTCTTGCTCAGGGAGTGATGACTGTATCACAATGAATCAGTAATTAACAAACAATTGTTCATTAGTATATATGACACTGGAGAACTGACAGAAGAGTGGGAAGAGAGAGAAAACAAGCTATATTGCGCTTGTGTCTTGTTACTGTAAAATGTAGTAAAGTTAGTGTGACTCCTCCACATTACAGTAGTGTCAGACCTTGGCTCGAGTGTCTCTGAGCTCTGTCTCAGCCCTTAGCAGCAGCCTGTCAGCCTCTCTGAGCTCTGCTCTGCGCTTCAGCAGGGTCTTCTCCACACACTCCACCTCTCCCAACACACACTGCTCCTCCTCGGCATGTGATAAGGAGTCTTCCAGTCCACTCCTGATGAACCAAAACCAGACAAGCATAGTCGTATACATATGCTGTGTACATTTCAGAAGCACAGTTTTATACTGAAATCTATATTGAGTAGGATATACTGGTGTTGATAGGGTGACTAACGTGTGGAGCTTCAGTTTGTGGACAGTCCTGCGCAGGTGTTTGATTTCCTTCTGTAGGGCTACTGTTTTTTCTTGAAGTGCTTGCTGTTCTTTATCAATGCGGGCTCTATCAGCGCACTCCTCTTTCAGCCTACGCTCTACCTTCTGAAGATCACGCTCCTGAAACACAAACAGAAAAAAATGATGGACATTTATATGCTTGCTATCAAATGTTTGGGGTCAGTAAGATTTGTGATTTTTTTAAAAATACATTTTTATGCTCACGAAGGTTGCATTTATTTGGCAAAAGTATTAATTATTTTAAAAATGTTTTACAATATTTTAAGATAACTTTGAATTGTAATTCATTGCTGTAATGGCAGAGCTAAATTAACAGTCACATAATTTGCTGTTTATTAATAGTTGATGTAGAATAAGGTCATGTAGAATAAGACATTAATACTGTATGTGCTTAATTAGCACTTTTAAATGGCTAATATTCTAGTATTACGCATGCTAATAAGCAACTAACAGGTGCAACCGTAAAATGTAGGTGTTACCCTTATTATTATTATTATTAATTATTATTATTAATGAACAGAAGTTCAACAGCATTCATTAAAAATATTTGTTAACATAATCAAAAGAATAAAAATATTTAATGTAAAGTTTCAAAAATTTAATTCGGCCTTGCTGGGGAAAAAAAAAACTTACTGATCCCAAACCTTTGAAATAAAGCACACCAAAATCTTATAAGTATTAGAATACATTTTGTAAGATTTATAGAGTACATTAAAAAGATGCAAATCAACAGTTGAAATCTACATATCTCATACCAAGTCTTGATGTCCAGGCACATTACAGTGCAGCGTCCCACTGGGTACCAGAGGAATAGTCAGATTGCTGGGAGGAGGTCCATACATGAGCCTGGCTCCATCAGGGGGCGGCCCATATAGGACTGTACTTGAGCCAATAGGAAGTCCAGGCACAGAGTAATTGTAGATAAATGAGCCAGGAGGAAGAGCAGTACCATCAGGTAGCGTGAATCCAGCAGAGAGTGATGGAGGCGTGAAGCGTGTCCCAGGCACCCCCTCTATATCGCTCTCTCTTCCACTGTCTCTGAACATCTGTGCATCTGAAGAGACACAAGTACAGATATTACAGCATTTACATGATACTGACCATGATGATGCTGGAGAGAAACACTCTGATCTGGGGTCCCAGGGAATTACCTCTCTTTCCATGAGTTTGTGGATGGGGGGAATAGACCCAGTATCCTCCATTAGCAGGTCTTCTCTCCATGTGTGCTCTGTGGCCGGGCCGCCGACCTCTCTCAGGAGACTGTGGGTGCACAGAGCCCAGTCCTGAGTCTTGTGTGCCCTGAGATCCAAAACTAGGGGCCTGAGGACAAATGCATTGCTAATTACAATAACAAACAGGCATGTATATTGTTTTTCTCATGCTAAAAGACATGCTTCTTACATTTTGATTTGACGGGACATAGTACCAACATCCTGTGTTTGGCAGGGGATCTCCTAAACTGGACAGGAAGTTATTTTGCTGTAGAAGAGTCTCCCTCAGTGCTCCAATCTCTTCCAGAAGCTCTTCTAGATTTATGTTGTTAGCTTAACAAAACATATTTAACAAGACCTATTTTAGCCTTGAAGGAAATGTGCATTGTATTTGCCCACAAAACATGTCACCATGATGCTAGGGTGTTTTGAGGAGTTCTAACGAAAAGATGGTGAACAAACCTTCCTTGGCTTGTGCTAGTTGGTCTCTGAGACGTTTGGTTTGGGCCTGTTGTCTTTTCAAGGTTTGGTTTAATCTGTCCAATTCTTGCTGTTGAATACTAGAGTTTGGGACACTGTGGAGATTCCCATCTGTCTCATGAACCTAGAGAAACAAGAAACCATTCATTAACATATGGAGATGTGGACTGTACATTAATAAACTAAATTAATAACACTATATTCATAATTTATCCCCTTCATGGGACACAGGGACACATTACCCTATCTTTCAAAAGCTTCTGGAGAACCTCGATTTCTTCTTCAGCATTAGCCAAGTCCTGAATGGCCTGGGCAGCCTGAATCCTGGTGCTTTGTAACTCCTCTGCATTCTACACACATATAAATAGATAGTCATCAGTGATTTCTCTCACATTGATTTTGGTCTCAAACGATCTCAAGCAGTTAGTCCTGTGTCTTACTGCTGCTCTCTCCTGATGGATTTTCTCTATAGTGCTATGAAGAGAGTTAAGTTTGTCCTTTGCTGCAGTCAGCTGTTGGGCAGCCATTTTGTCAGAAGAAGAAAATGATTTCCTGAGTGCCTGTAACTCCAGACTGAGAGATTCTAGCTGCTCCTGAGTCTGACTCTCCTCGGCTTTCACCTAGAGAAACAACATACTTTAAGATACATAGCTGCTTAAAGCAATGTCCAAAGTAAAATAAAAGTTAAGCTCTATTGTGGAATAAATTAATCATGGCATTTCCATAATGACACTGGTAACTCGCATGCAGCTTCAGAGGTTCCAAAAAAATGTGTTCCTTGCTAAGGTTCCCTAAACATTACATTTCAAGCTTTTGAAATGATAAAAACTGGAAACTTGAAAAAAAATGGATCTGTTATGCAGCGGTGAAGCTTATTGCTTAAAAATACTCAGATATACAAGGGTTAAGATGCATACTCCTGCTTCAATCTAAAGCAGTGTAGCAGATCTAGGTGCTGCTGGAGAAGGACAAAAGAAAATTCTCATGGTTCACAGCTCTGAGCTGGACCAGGTTGGGACAGAAATAAATAAGGTTGTGCAGACAGGAAAAAGAAATTGACTAGCTCTCCTGCCAGATTGAAAGAACCAATAAACCACTCAGAATTTTCAGAAATTGAGCAAAAAAGAAAATCAAGAAGGTAAAATAAAATAACAAATAAATCACTTTCATTCTGGCACCTGTTTATCTTGTTCTTCTAATTCAGCAAGAAGACGGTCTCTGTCCATTTCTGTCTCCTCTAAACGCTGAAGCATCAAGTACTGCTGCTCATGAGCATCTTCCAGCTCCTTCCTCAATTTTTGGAGCTCCACCTCCTCAGCCCGTCTCTCTGCTGCCTGCTGGAAACAAACACAGGGAGATTAGCATCACTTTATACTAATACATTATAATGGAATATGTGAACTTTAGAAATGGCAATGTAACTGAAACATTTTTTTTTTCAAATGGTTCAATCATTATTACAACATCAACTCACCTGAGCCTGATATGTTTCTTGGTACTTCCTGAGTCTCTCTCTGAGTGAACTCATCTCTCCAGCAAGTCTCTCCTGACAGCGCTGGGCCTCGTCTCTATCTCTCTGAGCAGAAGAAACCACATGATGCACCTCCTGTTGTAGCTCCATGAATTTCTTATTCACTGGTTCTCCAAGGTCTTCAAAGCTGCAATGGGACAGAGTAACAAAGACATATTACCACCTGATAGATACATCTGTAGCCACACAGTCCACTTATTTTTATTTGCCAAAATATCCAGTAAGAATCTATAATACCTCAGTATCTCTTGTCCTGAAGCTATGCCTCTTCTCAGCTCTCTTAAATATTTAGCCACACTTTCTGGGTAAAGCAGCTCCTCCCTAACATGCTCCAAATCACACTGAAGTGCATCCACCTTCTCCTTAAGACTGTCTCTTTCTTCCTGTGAAAGGCATGTTCACACAGGGATTCAAAAATGTGAGTGTAACCCACATTAATATTTGGTTTAAATTGTATAGTATAGCTAAAAAAAAATATGGCAGAGATTTATTGTTCTGTTGGGACGGCTGTTGTACAGTAACCCACCTGGAGAGTGTTGACCTGTTGCAGAAGCTCTGTGTTCTCAAGCTCTCTGTCGGCAGCCATCTGCATCTGTGCCAAAGCATTCTCTTTTGCTTGTCTTTCTTTTTGCAACTCTGCCTGCAGTGCAGAATGCTCCATCTGCAAAAGTAATGCCAAGAAAATGTAAATGTTAAAAGCATTGTAGTATATTATGTCTCTTGTTCAATTCAATTCAATTCCACCTTATTACTGAAATTTCTTTCAAAATTTGTCTTACATTCATAATACTAAGACTATCCATAGACTATAAAACTACCCACACTCCTCAGAACTCAGGTCTAGTAAGGTGCCCCCTTCTGATTTAACAATTTTATCGACTAATAAACAAATGTTAAAGGTGATGGGAAAGACATTACATTTTGACAAAAAAGAAAAAGCTGAAAGCAAATATGCAAGATGGTTACGACCAAAACATCTTTTCAACATTGATGAGAATAATACATGTTTCCTAATCAACTGCATAATTTAAACAAATGCTTTTTAACTTAAGTTTTTAAGGTAAGTTTTACTTTTTAAGTTAAGTTTTTAGTATTGATAAGCATATTAGAATGCTTTCTGAAGGATCATGTCACACGGAAGACTGGAGTAAAATAATAATAAATAAAACAATGAAATTTAAAATGACTTTTAAAATATATCAAAATAGAAAACAGTAATATTTCACAATATTACTGTTTTATAGCACTTTTGATCAAATAAATCTCAGTGAGCATAAGGGACTTTCAGATCTTTAACCTTTAATAAAACACAAAAAAAAATTACAGACCCTAAACTTTTGAACAGTAGTGTATGTTGAAGGCACAAGCTTCAAAATGAATATAAACACTGACATTTGCTGATAATACACATGAAAGTGTGAATATTTGAGATCTATATGGGTGAAAGATTAAGATTTTCTGTGAATAATACATACAATTCAGCTTGCTGTTGAAGGATATTTAAAAAAGATCAAATAAATAAAATGAAAATTCTAGGAGAACTATGCAATTACAAAAATAATAAAATATTATGCATGAACATGAAATCTATGAAGATATTTCGTACTTGACTGAGTCGACGCAGTCTACTCAGCTCCTCCTTCAGTTGTGTGGCCTCAGTATCTCTCTCCTGCAGTTGAGTCTCCAGCTCTGCCTCATATTCGCTGACCTGTCCCTGAGCCTGCTTCAGCTCATCATTCTCCTTCCTCAGATCCTCCGATTCCTGCTGCTGATGCTGCAGCTCCTAGAACACATCAAACAGTCTGATCATGTGGACTTGACTTATCACAGAGCGGGGAACCGTTATGTCAGAAACAGACTCCAACCTCCTGTGCTCTTTTAACACTCAGAGCTTCTTTCTGCAGCTGTGTGCATTGCTGCTCCTTCTCACATAGAAGGCATTGCAGAGCATCTTTCTCTCTCTGTAGACGCCTGCAATCTAACTGGGCTCTTCGTGCTTGGTCCTTCACCCCCTGCAGATACTCCTGAAGACCTGCAATGATGCCCTCCAGGTCTCGTTTGAGTGCTTCATTAGCAGCGATCTGACCTGAAAGAGATGAGTTGTTTCTTCTGCTTATTTGATGGTGATGATTGATGATGATGATTATCTTATTTAGGTTACAAAACAACATTTTAAAAAGATCGCTGACCATCAGTAAGCTGTTGCTCTAGTTCTTTGATCTCCTGTGTCTCCTTGTGGATGCGTGTGATCATGTCATCCAGCCTCCTCTCTAGTTCCTGGTGCTTTCTGCTCATGATGGCCAGCAGCTGTGTCTTCTTGGACAACTGAGCCTTAACATGGGCCTGCAGGAGCAATAGCAAAGAGAGTTGGGACAGGGTGCTGACTTGCATATATGTTTAGACATTTTCCCAGCATTTTTTATTTATATAGTCAATGGCTACTGTCAATTGTTTGGTTACCAACATTATTCAAAATATCTGCTTTTGTGTTCAACAGTTGAAAGATATTCATACATGTTTAAAACAACTTGAGCAGAGCTGTCCAAACTCGGTCCTGGAGGGCCTCAAAACACGTGCATGGAAGTTTCTAGCATGCCTAGTAAGAGCTTGATTAGCTGCTTCAGGTTTGTTTGATTAGGGTTGGAGCTAAACTCTGCAGGACACAGTTTGGACAGCCCTGAACTTAATGGTGAGTCAATGATAACAGAATTTTCATGTTTGGGTGAAATATCATTTTAACTCCTCTTTATACCAAGGATTACACCTAAGACAAATTACAATAACAAAACATTTCAATAATCTTTTAAATCTTTTACAATATTCCCCAACGGCAACAACATAGCAACATCCTAGCAACATCCTAGCATTCTGGAGGTGACTTTCATTGGCAAAAGACCCTCACATTTCTGTAAAATGCAAAAATTGTAAAAAAATAAATAACTAAATAAATAAAATAAAAAATCTAGTTTCTAGTTTATCTTCTAGACTGATTATTGATTCCCAGTCTTTACAAATTATTCTGATATAAAAAAAGACAAAGACAGATACGCTGTCCAATTCACACACATGGAAAATATTTCACTGAGATATTGCTAGTAAATATTAAAATTTATTACAAAGAGTCAGCAGGTATAAAATTGTATTTTAATTACATTTTTTTAAAAATACGTTTTAAATTGTTTTTTGTTATTTTTTTTTACTTACAACTGATTTTATATACTATCTATATAATAACATCTAAAAACAATTAAAACAGTATACGAACTGGACGCAAACTGGAACGCAGGGACAGTTTTGGACTTCTGCATTTGTTGCTTCTCAACCCATTTACTTCCTCTTCCCTCCCAACAAAAAATGATCTCAAAGCGAAAATGTAACAATTTCATTAAACGTTATTTTAAATGACGCCTTGGTAATTGGGAAGTTTTATTTATAAATATAGATTTCAAAGCTATATAGATTTATCTAGCGGTTTACTGATTTGATACTGTGCATTGTTTTTGTCCACAGCTCTCATAAAATATGCAAGCCAGCAAACTCTGATGACATAATGCCTTTGCAATTTCCTGTTATAAACACTGAAAATATGCAACATTCATTAAACATCATACTGTAATAATCAACTTTAAAAATGAAATAATGTTCAACGATGCTAGCTATCGATAATCACTTCTACAAACAACATTACAATCCCCAACAGTATGACAGCAGCCTCCCATGAGCCCTTCCTTGACCCCTAGTGGGGTACTTACTACAGCGGTGTGGCTGCCATCTCTTCGCTTTCTGTCTCTATATATCCATTTGTCTCATATTGCTGCCCCATGAGGAGTAACAGGGGCTCCTTGTGTAGGAAGAGAACATTTCCTGTCTCTTTTAGCTGTTGTTCTAAACTTCAGAGCTCTTTTAGAAGGACTCTATCACTAAAAAAAGCCCCCTCCTCTAGACTTCATTCTCCCCCTCCTCCTCTGTCCCTGCACTCTTTCCACCCTCCTCTCAACTCTCTTTGAATCAACACAGGAAACTTTTGTTGGTCTCAGCCAATCTGTAACTGTGTCTGTGGCTGGGTGGGAGTAAGAAACCTCTCTGGCTCCACCCACACCATCAACAGATTTCCCAGGACAGAAGTGCTCTCTTCTTTCTTAAAGAGACAAGAGCCTAATTTTATAAGCCTGCTACTCGCTGCTGCGCTTTATGGGTTAGTGTTGATTAATTCCATAGAGAACCTAATCTTGTTATACACCTTTGTTGTTAGGGAGTTTCCACAACACATCAGTTATTTTACGCTCATTTTGTCTTGCACTGTTTGCTTACTAAACATTTTCTTAAACAGAAAATAGGAAGACGTGCATTTTTTTGTTGTTATATAACATAAATAAATAAAAGATCTCACGTGTCATTAAAACATCTGAATAGTTCAGAGGCTTATGGTATAAAAACAACATACATAGACAATAAAACACTTTATAGTCAGGAAAATAATTTTGTGGCATTTGCAGACGGTGAAATATGTGACTATTAATCCTGCAGTTTCTTGCTTATCATTACCTGTAATAAATAAAATATTTGTATATATCAATAAGATTTTATGTTATAACTATGATAAAATAGCAAATATTGACAAACTTGTAATGTAAATTAGTCAAAAATGCTTTAAGCTGTCTAGCAACAGCTGGACATAATGTGATGTATAATATGAAATATAAAATATGCTACAGTAAAAGTTGTTAATTTTAAAAGTGGTAACTTACACTTACACTAAAGTGGTAATTTTTCTCGCCATATATTACACTTAACAATATGCAAGTTTCTTTTTGCACATAAAAAGTATACATGACATTAAACTTTATATTATACAGAGTCTTTGCATGCACACTACCATTTAAAAGCTTGGGCTTCGTATGATTTTTTTTATTATGTTGAAAGAACTCTCTTATGCTCACCAAAACTGCATTTATTTACAGTTTTTCTCCATTGGTTTGGCTCATTTCTTGAAACAGAAAGTACATTCTCAAAATAACATGGACAAACCTCCAGACCACTTGGCAATTGTTCACAACAGAATTGAATTTCTCATTCATTTCATCAAATTGCAAATGTCTAAGTACATCTTTGCTAATGATTAATTACAGATAGCCTACATCAAGCACAATTTCTTGTTCTTGTTGATCTAAACTGATTGTTAATTCTCAGTCTAATGGTTGTTCTCTCCGGAATGTGTCAGCGTCATTTCATTGTATAAGTCATTACATGCACAATAGTCTGTTCAATTGTCAAAATTAGTCAAGACCATAATACCATGAATACCATACAGTAGGTGAATCCTTGGAACATTTGATTACAATTTATAACAGCAATTGACATTCAGGTGATTTTTGATTTGATCCCTGAAAATGAGAGAGGTCTCATAGGGCCTCACCTACCACAACATGTCATTATATGGGACAATGTGAATTTCCACCATGGTCCGCTCATCAGGGCCTGGTTTACTACCCATCCAAGGATGGTCATGGTGTTCCTACCATCTTACTCTCCTTTCCTCAATCCTATTGAGGATTTTTTCTCTGCTTGGAGGTGGAGAGCACTGCTCCATGCAATGGACGCTGCATGTGAAGATATAACAGGAGATCATTGTAGGGGATGGTTGCGACATTCATGCCATTTCTTCCCTCGGCCTTGTTGCATCGCAAGGGAGAATATTAGGGGTGTCCTCGAATAGTCGACGATTCGGTGCTTCGATTCGAGGAGCTTGATTCGACTCCCGATCTGACAGTCGAATATTATGCGGGGTGTTATGATCATACCATTTGGCTATATGGGGGTGCTCAATGTCTGATTTCACATAGAACCACCGTTTTTTTTCCCAATAAGCTAATATACATCCTATTAAAAATAGTGCTGTAAATAAGAATCTGAAAAGAAAGAAACTTTAAATAAATATTTTAACCGTGAATAAATCCAACCACCCCTATAGATTTCATTTTTGTTTCATTTTCCATAATCC
>JAUCMS010000095.1:17633139-17664022 GCA_032357445.1 Enteromius radiatus | reverse complement strand
TTAAGGCTTTGTGAGTTCTCAGCATGCATTGGAGCATCAATACATTATGCAATTACTATTATAGGATTATTATTTTGAATTTCATTCATCAAAAAAACTCATCCTAGTGCATTAACTCATTTTAACAAACAAAATTGGAATTTTAATAATGCATTCGTAAATTCTGAACTAAAATCAATTATTGCTGTAGAAGTATTGTTCATTCTTTGTTTATGTTAACTAATGAACCTTATTGTAATTGTTGGCATGGAACCTAAGGAAGCAAAAAACAATACAACATTTTGGAAACTTGTTATATAAATCTGTATAGCAAAACAAAAACATGACTAGCCCCAAAGAAATAAATATCTTTTTTTAGAATTATTGGACTTACCTTCTATAGGCAAATTTAAAAAAAAAGCCCTTATGACAGAGATTAGAAATAGAAATAGGAAAAGCCATTTCAAGATTAAAAGCTAATAAAACACCAGGATCTGATAGCTTTCCAGCTGAGTGGTATAAATACATTAAAGATCTATTAATTCCCATGCTTCTTGATTGTTTTAATTATATGCTTAAGGGAGGTGAACCACCAAGAACATGGAGTAAGGCAATCATTTCAATTGTCCCTGAAGAAGGAAAAGATAAGAAAGAGTGTACAGGTATTTACATTATGCATCTACATGAAATTGATCATATCACCAAAGAAAATACCAGAGCCATAGGTATAAGTCTAGATGATGAAAAAGCATTTAAATCAGTTCATTGGGAGTACCTTTATCTGACATTAAGAAGATTTGGCTTCAAAGATGAGTTCATAATCTGTATTAAAATGTTGTATTCTTAACCAAATGCTAGAATTAGGATTAATGGTCACCTCACTCAGTTTTATTTTGGAAAGAGGCTGTCGTCAAGGCTGCCCTCTCAGTCCTGCTCTTTTTGCTTTTAGTTATTGAGCCCATAGCTCAGTTAATTAGGGATGACAGGGGAATGAAAGGAATAAGAGTTAGAGGTCTAGAGCAAAAGATTTGCCTGTATGCAGATGATGTTCTGTTGTCCGTCACAACATCAGAGGTTAGTATCCCTACATTGATGTCCATATTTAAAAAATTTGGCACCTACTCAGGTTATAAACTAAATGTTCAAAAAACACTAATTTTAAGCTTTAATTATACTCCTCAGAAAGATATGTTGAATAGATTTAAATTCAAATGGAACTCAATTAACTGGGAATCTAAATAAGATACGACAAAGCTATTTGATAGTAACTATGGCCCTGTAAATAAGATTATTAAATCGGATATAGATAGATGGTCCCAGCTGCCTTTAGAGATGCATGCAATAAAAATGAACATGCTTCCTTGTCTCTTATATCTCTTCCAATCCCTACTAGTTGAAGTTCCTCTACAGTTTGAAGTTAAATATAAAACACTGCAGAGGGTAGAGAACTGCCTTGCTTGTTATACTATTACAAAGCAGCCCAGTTAAGATCATTAGTGTGCTGTTGTAACCCAGTGGAAGATCTGGAGATTTCATAGCTAGCTATTCCATTCCAATCACTATTAGGTAGCAAAACTTTATATAAACAGTATTTGAATAGCTTAAATCAATAATGATCAAAGTTTCATTTACAATCTGGTTTAAGGAATGTAAATCTCCTTCACTTGAAAGACAGTCAAGACTACTGAGATGGGTTGCATTTGACCCTGACTTTAAACCAGCAAAGTCTGATGGGCAGTTTCAATCTTGGTATAGGCTTGGCGTCACTACTTTTAGTTAAATTTTCTCAAAGGGAGAATTAGATAGTTATTAGGAGATCTCTGATATTTACGATCTGGGAAAATGATTTTTTTAGGTATCTACAAACTAGGACTTATTTTAACAAATACGTTGGAAAAGCAGGAACCAAATTTAGTAGATTAACAATTAAATTAAAATGAAAATTAAAGGAAACCAGTCTCAAAACTGTTTTTCCCCTTCAGTTGAGTCACTCCAACGTTACATATGGGAACTCGCACGAGAGACCAATTGCCCTTTGAGCTTTTAGAAAAGGCCAATGAACATTGGCGTGCACCGATTGCATCCAGGTGCACCTTGTCAGGTGGCTGTCAGCGGATCCTGCGGGCTGGTGGCCTTTTTAAAGGCTGATCACGTACCAGCTTTTTGCATTCCAGAGAGCACAGACCTACTGAGTGCATGGAGGTGCCGCGAGAAGTCCTCCCTGGGCAATCCAGGAGACAACAGAGCAATTTCTCACGTTTGGAAAAGTGTTCACCAGAATGTTGAACCGACCATGCGCTTCTGGGTGTGGAAGTTTCCTCACCTCTTCGGATGGACACGAGCACTGCCTTACGTGTCTGGGCTGAGACCACGCTGAGGCTGCGTTTGTGGATGGTTCATTGCGAACGCATGACCATGGCTACATTGAGGTCCCGCCTCTCGTTCGAGATGCGGTGCCTGGGGGACCTCACGTGACGGTCCAGAATATTTCTTTGGGTGTAAAAGTCCCGCGTACATCTGCCACAGAGTGCTGTGTGGCCAGCGCGGGAACCAGGGGAGCAGGTAAGCACTGCCCAGAACAGTCTGACTTTTCTCCAGGATGTTCATGCTTCTGGGATCGGTCCCCTTCGCTGTCGCCCACTAGACTGCCCCACCGCGAGCACGGTGGTCAATAGCAACCCTAGGGGAACCCTAGGCTGGGAGCTATGGAAACTTAGTGTTCTATGGAAACGTAGTGTACGGTTACAATATAAAATGCTGATACAAAATAAATTATTATTAAATAAACAATTTAAAATGATATACATTATATGTGGGAAAGAAAAACTTCAATGATTTTAACCATTTATGTTTTGCTTTACTGCAGTAAACATCTCACCAGCTTGCATCTTCCTCTTTAATTCCTTTTCAGTTGCTTCAGCCTCTTCCCCCAGAATGCCCCATTTCTCTGTTTTATCTAAGTAGTGGTAGACATAGTAGATTGGCAGAAGACCCATGAGCTCCACCTCGGCACTTCCTCGTGGCAGGTGAGTCAACTGTTTTAAACCTTCTGGGTTGTTTATTATTGACAGAAGCTCTCCCAGAACTTCACCTGAACATGAAGAAGGGGTTACTTTTGGAACTTCAGTAAAGTCATCTTAATCTATGCAGTTTATAAAAGTAACATTATAGTGCAATATCTGATATGCAAGTGTTATTTAGCATCTGCACAAATGTGCTAAAGCTTCACAGGCATCATACCATGAATAGTCAGAATATGATCCACAGTTGACTTGGGCACAATGTTTGGAGGAACTACTTTTTTTAACTCAAGCCTCCGGATGGATGTGCCTAAGAAAGGAAAAAGAAATGGTGTGAAACTCTATCAGGAAATAAGCAAAAAGCATGCTGGTACATTTCAGATGTCCTTACCAAAAACTCCATTTGGATCTATTCTTCCACCACTTTGTATTTCCTTTCTAATTCCCTCTGGCTGTGAATACCAGAACATTAGATTATAATCTCAGTCATAAGTGCAAATATCATGAGAAATCATAGAGTTCAGCGAACAGTGAAAACACCTTGAATTTAAGACTCTGAACTCATTACTTCTTCCTGTATTAGATTTCAGAGTAAGACATCAATTAATCAATCACCTTTATTTATATAGCACTGAACAGTATCAAATTTGGAGAATAGAGTGTCAGTAATGTATAATGACAAGATTAAACTATCCATTCTTAGTTAAAGGCATTTCATTATTGAATGCAGAGACTTCTTGTCTAGATCAGTTCAAAAATGTTGCCCTATAAAGTCTTCTAGCACTGGCTTGTCTATTGCCTCTTACCACCACTTTCAATTTCTTGACCACACTCTCAGTGACCCATTCAGTTGTTAAAGTGAAAGTCAGCGTATGAGTGCCCGCTTCCAAAGCCATGATGTAAAACGAGACCATGGCCACTGAGCGACCTTCTATTTGCCCTTTGTTTTCATGTGGCTTTCCACGTTTATCCTGTTGAGCTCCACGAAAAACACACACTCCCTCTGTTGCTGTCAGGGTCACACTGAACTATGTATGTGGAAGATACAGAGAGAAAGAAAACTGTTAGTTAGTTGATCACATGAAAATCGCCTAAATAAACAGATACATATTTTGTAGAGTTTAGGAGTAAGTACGATATTTGAAGGGAGTTATTCTCTTATACTCAGCAAGGCTGCATTTATTTAATCAAAAATACAATAATATCTTTTAAAATGTAATTTATTCTTGTGATTGAAAAGCTGAAATTTCAGGAGTCATTACAGCAGTATTGAGTGTCATATGTATTTTGTATTATTTTCAATGCTTAAAAACATTTTTTAAGGATCTTTATAAATAGAAGGTTTAAAAGAATAGCATTTATTTGTAATTCTAAATCTTTTGTAACTATGTAAAATATTTGATTGTGCCTTTTAATCAATTTAATGCCTCCTTGTTAAATAAAAAAAAAAAAATTCTTAAAAAAAAAACCACACTGACCCCAATCTTTTGAATGGTAGTGTAAGTCATAATGTATAATTTCTATTTAAAGTCATCCTCCTGATTATGAACTAAAGCTTATACCCGAGTTCTTGAAGAGCGCTGATTGTAGACTGAACCCCGGAGCTCAATCTGCTCTCCACGAACCATGGAATAGGGCAAAGGCACATCCACACTAATGTCCTGGGACACCTGAAACTTTTCCTCTGACAAACAGATCCCTGACCAAAAAAAAGAGTCTATGTGAGAGTCTAACCAAAAACACCTTAAACAAAGGTCTGTATGCACAGTACATGGCATTATTAACTAAATGCTTTCACAAGTTCACACTTCTTCATTAATATGAGTAAAATAGTGTTTTTGGCTTGTCCAGGGGACTCCAAGCTCTAGGGGTTTTAGCACTCAACTGCGAGGGTCTGTCAGAGCTCGCCGTCCGGCTCGAACCCCACGTGCCCCCCTGAGAAAGGGGTGGCGGAGGGATGCAAGAACGAGATGCGGAAGGGAGAAAATCGAGCTTATTTAAGGCGGAGTCTCATAGTTCCGATTGGGTGAGCAGGTAATGGGCTGATTGGTAATGTGGTGCCAGCCGTGGTTAGTCATTCGAACTCGCTCCTCCCGAGATTTGTTTGTCAACATCATTTGTTGGTAACGAATGCTGTTTTTAAGAAAGCTTAAGCACATGGTTAGAATGCTTTTTTTTTTATACAGTATTCTGTTGTCATGTGACCTAGTTATGTGGGATGTGAGTTGCACCCCGTTATCATTTTGGAAACAGATCCAGTCAATTTGCATGTTAATTCATGCAAATTCAATTTTGAATATCTTTGTCTGTCCAGTTGAATAATGAATAAATGAAACAGAATTTTTAAGTGACTCTAATCACTTTTGGTTCTTCAATCACAGTGGGGTCCATTTGAGCACACTGCATTGTGGTATACTTACTATAGTAACATTCAATTAACATTCAGTACAGTAACATACAGTACAGTCAACATTTGTAATGGATCAAAAGTTCATCAAAGTTGTCCTCTTAAGACACATTTTAGTTTAAAGTTTTAGGACATCTTTGATCAAAGGTTTTCATCCACTTCAAATGTTGACTAGTGTACTTACTATAAACCTACTAGACACTTACTATAGCTTTAAAGGGACAGTCTACGGAAAAAAAAAATAATTTACTGTCACGTCTTTCCAAAACTGTATGACTTTCTAAACTAAAATGTTTGTAACTACATAGTTCTGATTCAGTTTGACTCTTATTATATGGACGCAAAAATAAGAAATTTGTGTTCCACTGAAGAAAAAAGTCATACAGACTTGCAACATCATGACGGTTAGTAAATGATGACAGAAATGTTCTTCTGTAATTTGTGGTTAATTAATTTGTAATTGACATAATAAGAGGATCAGTTACATGTTAACATTTAGCCTCTCTAATAGCATCTCTTTAGATGCATATAATTCCATTTTCAGCCACTAGGTGTTGCTAAAACAAGATAAATAACAAGAATAATAAAAAATTAGTTTGATCTCGCTCACCCTCGCTGAACACCCCAACTGCTTTCAACTCCCATGTAGTCAGTGAGTCTGGAAGAGTTTTGGTAATTCTTACTGACCCAGACCTTAAACAGATTAAAATAAAAGGTGTAACTGCATAATTTAAAATAATAAAGTCTTCAGAGAGTCTTTTTTTTAATCCATGAAATAATCAAATAAAAGAACACATTTCATAATTCTCTTGCAAAGATTAGGATTATCAATTAGAACGCATTATAGTTCAAAAAGTTTTCATACTTGCTGGTGTGTTCCTCCCATAACCAGCTCTCAGGGAAGTAACTCCTAATCTGAGATGGCATCGCATCCAGTAGAAAGTCGATCGCTACATTGTGTAATGGAGAATATCAGATCATGCCTTTCTATGTATTTAGACATCTACATTACTATAAAAGTTAATGATTTATGTAGAAAATACACATAGCCTACCTGTGCGACTTAGAACGATTGTATTTGTATTCTCTTGACGGAGCTTCAAAGCAAAGCGGCAGCATTCCGTGAAAGCACGTTTACACAGCATCTTCCTACGTGTGGTAAAATCTCTAAAAGTTTTTTCAGAGAGATGTCATATGAAATTATTCACTTTTAAACTATAAACAGTGTAAAGATACAAGCCCAGGTTAAAGTTTCATTTTGTACGACTTTCTTGCAAAAAAAGATGAAAAAAACGAAAACACATTTTTGTTATATATGACATTAATTACAGTAGCAACATCTAATTATTAGTTAATAGGTAGTTGATATTTAGAATTAAGCACTTGAAATGAAATGAAAATGGGGGGTGTTGGTTAAAATTATTAGCGAAACGTGCAATGAAGTACAGATTTTCTTCGAATCATTTTGTGACACAATGGTTTAACTGACTCTGAGTTTCAAAAAGCTCTGTTGATACATTTTCCACCGTATTAAAAACATTTCATGACATGACACTTGCTTGACTAAAAAGACAGATATATTTTGAGATCATTTATCATGATTTATCAAAGAAAAAAAGTTTTCAAAAGTATTCCCCCTCTGCTTTTTTTCACATATCGCACCCTGGTGTTATGTAATATTCAGAAGAGATCCCTAAAATATGATTTCATTTAATAGTTAAATTTTAAAGAAAGACTAAATAACTTCTTACGCAGGATAAGACAGTCTGTCTGAACGTTGTTCACAGGTTTCAAGCGTTGGGATACTCCCTGTCCCACGTGTGCAGCAAACCTGGAATGCTTGGTAGCTTTTGGCTGTAGAACAAACATGTTGGCATAAATGTATTTTGATGATGTTGCTATGATAAAAAGATTAGTAGATTATAATTTGTTATATATAATTCAGGCATGAAAATGGGCCAGGGGTGAAAAAGGTGAGAAGGCGAGGGTTGATGTGGCCTATGATGGGGCCGGGAGGTGGGGGGACTCCCACAGAATAAATATTATAATAAATATTATTATTAATAAAGTGTTTTCTACCATTATCAAAAAACATACCATCGACTACAAATGCTATTTGCTATTGCAGACAGAGCATCCCAGAAAAGTTTCCCTTTGCCAATTTGACAGTAGCCAAATAAGTTGAATGGAATAATAAGCAAGCTTCTGTAGCGTCTGCTGTTACCAGGCAACCATGAAGGCGATGTCAGTTACCAAAACAATTATGCCCCCCCCACGATTCACGTGGGTCACCAGCTTTGGCTTCAAGGTGAGGGATTTTCATGCCTTGATAATTGATTTACATTGTTTTTCAGATGTAGTGGAGTGCTTGCAAATATACCTTTTTGCTCAAACTTTTCTGCCAGGTCAGCTGAACGCTTCGGCCTTACTAAGTCAGAACAAGTGCCCCCTACAAAAAAAAAACAAACAAAAAAAAAAGTTAATACATTTGCCAGTGCTTCAAAAATTATCCTGTGATCTTTTAATGTGATAACTCACACTCTGTAACTTTGTACCTGTGCTAGAGGTTTTGGCGTTTGCATTGGTAATGAACATAAGGCCAACACGGTCAAACACATCAGCATTATTTTTGCCTCCTCCTCTTCCACAACCCAAGTCACTTCGCTCAACATATTCTAGCACCTTCGTCAATGAGAAACATTTTATATCATGATATTCATTTGTAGTTATTGTCTTTAAAAGCATATGTAATTGTCATTTCCAACACATTTTCAATTTCACCTTTTTTAGTGGGTCCTTGTCATTAGACTTCAGGCTGTACAGGGCTGTATCTAGGGCAGAAAAAGCCACCAGTGACTCTTCTCTGCTTTTTGTTGACACACTTAATTCAAGTTTATCTTTGGGTTTGTAGACAGAGTTGGGAATCGATATGTCCACCTAAAATATATATTAAGAAGAGTCAGGACATGAACATGAAAATAACATGAAACACATCACAACAACTGATGGAAGAGAAAAATGCATTACATTTAAATTGTTAACACATTTAGCCTTCACATCAATCCACATGGAGTCTGCCACTAGCTCTGCTTTTTCCTCCCCATACAGGACATAGTACACCACTAGCCGAGCAGAAGGCACCATGTCAGGGGTGATCTTAATGTTGAGGTTCTGATTCTTTTCACCGTTCCATTTAACTGTGTCAAACTGCACAACTTTTCCCCTGGAAAGGATCTGAGAACAAATAATTGCATCACAGCATATATGATTAACTGAAAAAAATAAAGCTTTCTATTGATCTTAAAATACATTAACTAGCTTGTTCTCATGTGTTTAATTTGGGGCTGCAGCAAACTCTGCAGGACAGAGGCCCTCCACAGGACCAAAGTTTCTCAGCCATGATGCAGTTTGTTGTGTCATATCATGTATTCATGGAATGAACTTTAACTCCACGTTAAACTTCTTCTCTGCGGTGAAACAAAGGTCCATCTTACACTTTTTGCACATCATTTTGGGTGTTCCTGCACAATCAGGAATCTTGCATCTTTCCTTTCTTCACACCCATATGTATGTCAATTGGAAATCTTGGTTAGGTACAGAAGCCATGGACTCTTGATTTCTTACCCCCCCCCCCATGTTTCTGACCATGTAAAATAAAAAATGTTTCATAAAACATGACAAAAGTCTTCTCTACACCTCACATTCTTAAACACACACACACATATATATATAAAGTGTGAGACTCAAAAAAATGATACCTAAAATATGTTGTCACATAAAAGAAAAGTGAAAAGAGCTTAATGACTAAGCTTAACTAAATAACTTGAAATCTGTGGTGAACATAAAGTATCAGATGTTAATACTTCATTTTCATTATCTTCTTCCTCTTTTGTAAGTCAGTTTGGATAAATGTGTCTGCTAAATGCATAAATGTAAACATATTTTACCTGGTAGCTGAAAGTCTTCAGAGAAAGATAGTCACGGAAATCAAAGTAAATGTTGGCATAAATGTACTGTCCAACTTCAAATGCTGAGGATTCACGTAAATCGATGTACAGGTAACGGTGGTTGACGGACTCATATGATTCAGCCTTTAGTTTCAGTGGAGCCTGACTCCAAGAAGGATCTTCTGTCTCAAACTGAAATTAAAACAATATTAATGAACTATCAGCATTTACATAATATTATTTGCTTAATAAATAATTACCTGATTAAACTACTGCTGCTGTATTTTAACCTATTCTTGTTTATATCACTCAGCTCTTATGAGTCCATCAGAGGAAAAAAAGGCTACAGAAAGGTTTTACTTACAGTGAATTCAGCTGCTTTCACATTATCAGGTATATTACAGAAGAAATAAGCAATTCCATCCCTCCGACTTGTACTTGTCAATGTATCCTGGTGTCCTAAGAATTGAAGGGGGGCCGGTCTATTGTCAACTGTGGTTATTGTTGCCCTTGTCTTGATTGACACACCTTGCATTGGTTTACCCACAGGATCCTTCACCAAGACCTATGGGTCCAAAATATTGGGTCACCAAAATGTTCAGATGGATGAAACATTTATGTATATATGCCTGTTCAAATATAATAAAACTACTCTAGAGGTTTCTTACTCTAATAGAGTACGGTAGACCTGGTTTGATAAAAGGAGGGGTTGAGATCAGATTCAGTGTGAATGGAGTTTCCACAAATTTCACATTTGAGAGCACTGCCTCCTGGGAGATGCCACCTGACAATGAAGAGGGGTTTCCAACATTGACAAATGGTTGTCACATTTGTTTACTTTAAATCAGGACAATGCAGTCCTGTGTCTGTGGAACGAACATATCCTACCGGTTGACTCTTGCAGCAAAACTCTCACTCGAAGAAAGGTATTTTCTTTCATGTTACTTGGACTTTGAGGCCCATCAGGCATGGATGATAAAGCTGACTTGATGTCTAAGTGAACTTCTGCCTTTCCATTTTTCAGCTAACACAAAAGCCAAAAACAAATGTATTCTCAGAACTCAAACAGCAAAAATGTTTTGTTGAGTGCAAACTGACCGTGTATCTATTAAATGTCTCTGGTATCATGACAGTTTCTTCTGGTGTACTGTATCCGAACGTCAAGAAAATATTCGCAGATGTAACTGGTGTTCCATGAACATACCTGTCAGCACAAATATACACACACATTATATTGTGCAATGTTTTTAATGTTGTTGAACATATTTCCAAATAAAATGTATTCTTGTGTTGCAAAGCAGAATTGTTAGCATCATTACTCCAGTCTTCAGTCTCACATGATGCTTCAGAAATTATTCTAATATATTCTAATGCTCAAGAAACATCATTTATTATTATTAGTGTTAAAACAGTTGTACTGCTTTATATTTTTGTGGAATAAAATACAATACTGATCACAAATGTTTGAACGGTAGCCTACTGTCTTTATGTGAAATAAAACAGGAAAAACCTACTTTGCTGAAATCTTCAAGTTGAAAGACTCATAGTTCTTCTCACTGATGTAGTAGGTTTCAGGCTCAAGTTGGAGTAAAACACTGGGCAGCACTGAGAAACAGCTTGAATTTAGATCAAGTGCAAACTAAATGTCTACTTAACACATTTTCTTTAAAAAACAAACAAACAAGGGTCTTACCATATTCTTTGACCTCAAACTCAGCAGTGGCAGTTGTTTCAAAAGTGTCTGCAAAAGCAGCCAGAATCTTCCAGATTCCAAAACTATTTATAGATTTACATTAAGAATAAATTGACGCAGAGACAAAAAAAAGGAATAAATAATCAGTCCTGCTGAATAGACCACCATGCGTCTAGATTTCGATTATCAGCCAACTTCACCTGGTTCTGGTTGACAAGGACTGATCTGAACCACCACAGAAACTCACAAGCAAGCCGGTGTGTACAGAGTGTTATTATTATTCCTAAATAAGCATTTATACCAGATCAACTGGAATATAATTATCATAGTCTGTGTGTCTTACGTCGGTTTTAAAGGTATTTTGAATGGTGGAAGAAGTGGTTTCGCTCCATTGACGTCTGCCATATCAATCGTCTCTACTTTGATACCGTTAGGGTCCTTAAAAAAAGGAAAACATCAACAAGGTTCAAATTTTAAAATAATTCATAAGAAGTATGAGGCTGTGAAGAGAGACACTCACCACGAATGTAAGGGTGACAGTTCGTCTAGTTTTCCTCAGCTCCTCGTTGAGTATGTAAACTCGCACTTGTACTAAGAAAAAAAGATAAATGATGGATTACATTTTTTCATCTTATTCGCGCTCTTACACAACATAGGTTCTTATCATACTGACCCTGTTGTTCGGGTGTATAAAGCGGCTTGTCAGTCTGGATAAAGAGAAAACCGTTCACAGTCGTGACTGGGATTTTTTCATGAGCAGAGAAAGCAGGGGAGATCGCCTGAAGGTAAACAAACTTGTCCTCCTTGGGGAAATCTGTGTGCATTATCTATAAAACAGAAATAAGTATAAACTAAAGAGTTTTGTAAGCGTAAATAACAACACATTTAAGCACAAAAGTAGCATATCTTCTTAAAATCTTAAAGTTGCAGTCCTACCCGTAAAGTAGCCGAAGCTTGATAGTTATTCGCGGAGTTGAGCTTCAGGGACTGAGATGCATATTCTTTATGACCTTGCCCTAGTGTGTTCTTCAGGTAAATATGTACTGTCATTTCCTGGTCATAACCAAACAACTGCACCACCACATTTTCTGAAGCATCGAGTCTTAGCAGTTTAGGTGCAGTGATTAAGTATCTGCAAAACAAAACATTTAGTTGTGTCTTTGGGTCGCTATCAGAGCATGGTAGATGCGAATTACTTGTTTAAGCTAAATGCCTAATTACACACAAATATGAAAGATTACTTAAGAGTGTAGTTATCATTGTTTGTAGTATTACAAGTATTTAAGTTTTATAGAATTTTTTTAAATTATAACTTACACACTCTCCTGGACAGTAACGCAGAAGAAGTGAAGAAGTATACAGAGCAGAAATAAACGTGCCATCATAGACAGTTTGCTCCTTTAAAAAACAGCTCAGACTTTTGCTCAGTTTTTATCCGCCTAATCAATATCTGCTTTGCTTGTTTTGAGTTACTTATTAGCTCAACTATCTTGGAAAAACGTCTCAAAAAAGTTTCTTGAGGTTTAGTTTTAGTAAGGATAGCTATAGTCAAAATATGCTGCATTCGAATAGCCATGCATCAGTCTTAATGATTAGTTTAGCTGTTCTGGTGTAAAAGTTTGACTCATATCATCACTGTGCAGTTTGCTCAGTCATTGTGCAAGTCACAATGAAAGTAAAGCATAGGCCTAGTTGTGTTTACAACTAAAAGGGGATTTCATGGAGATGTTTTCTTTCCATGGGTCATTTTATCCTTGTGCAATTCTAGTAACAGTTGGACATTAGTCCGACTATTGACATGGTCATTGATTTACTGAATTTAAGTCAAAAGTACACAGAAACCCACTAACGTGACAAAATGGTGAAGAGTGCTCAGTGAGGATTCTCAGAGAAAAACTATGAGGAAATAGACATCATGAATGTTTTGTGCCATTAACTGTACAAAATATGATTAATAAGTGATACATTTTTCCATTACTTAAACTCATCAAATAATTTAAGTATATCAATTTTCATTTTTTTAAATTTAATAAGACATTAAAAAATAATTAAAAATGTAATAAGTCACTTGAAATGACTGAATTTTCTATCATTTCTGTTGAATTTGTGAACATTTTTACATCAGTTTACATTTTTAGTTCTGTATTATCATAGCAAAAGGTATAATTAAAAAAGTGACAAAATCTGAGATTATTTATTAATTATTTATTGAGCATACAAGTGAAAACCCAAATAATTTTTATAAGCAAACATAGTATACATAATATAATAGAACAATGTTTTGTAATAATACTTTAAGCTTTACATACATACACAGATAAAGTGACTATTATTCAAAATCTTCAAATCATATGTACATTCCTTTACATACTTCATAATGTTCATTCACAATAAACATGCTTTGAGACCCACTATTTTGATTGGGCTGCAGTGACACAAATCAGTCACTAAGTGGTGCTTGATCCCAGTGGATCCTTCATAGTGGCTAAAGAATGAGGTGATGTGGCTTTATCCTCAGTGGAATAGGACAAAACAGTAGTTTTGCATGCAAATATGAATAAAAGATACACTGAATACTGTTTAACTTAATTGATCGTGTTTGATCAGATATAATGTGGCAGATATCCGCCAGAACAAAGAGCCATCAGTGCGTGAACAGTAGTTCTGGCAATAAATTCAACATGAACATACGAAACAGCCCTTCCATGGCCATCCTTTTCAGTGCTGTCATAACAGGCGTAGTTTATCATATCAGACCACTTCTTCACCTTTGAGGTACTGCAAAGTTTCTGCTAAAGGTGAGAGTACTCAGGGCTGGCTTGGCATAGATGGACTTCAACACATGAGCCGGCAGCACTGAAGAACAGCCTGTGAGATTGCAAACATCTAAGACGCTTCATGCCCTCTCATAGCACCATGGTGGGTATGTGATGCACCAACGAGGCTGGGTGAGGAACCTGTGCCAGCTGAGGAGGTGGAGGAGGGGGCGAGTGGGCCTGCAGCCCCACTACCGACCCTGTGTTGGCTGGCCGGTGCCTGGCGCTCTTCTGGTGTGCCCGCAACCCAGCCAACTGGGAGTATGCGCTCTGGCAGACGTGGCACTTGTAGGGGCGCTCGCCTGTGTGGAGGCGCACGTGGTTACGGAGGGTGGAGGACTGGCTGAAGCGGCGGTTGCAAAAACGGCAGACGAAGGGCTTGTCCAGAGTATGTATGCGCATGTGGGAGCGCAGGTTGCTGCGGGAGTTGAAGCCTCTGTGGCAGATGACACAGCGCATGCGGCTGGCAGCGGAAAGTGAGGCAGCGGAGGCGGTATCACACAGGTGGAAATCATCTGTGGGGAGAGGAGAGTGGAACTCAAACACATGCTAATGGAGTTTTAACTAAGGCACTGTGATAAAGATCAGCCTGAAGCACACCAAAACGCCCTGAAGTGACTGAATTACTCACCGCTTTTTTTATTCTTCTGTTGTTCATCCTCTATGCCAGGGACTCCTGGGATACCCAGAAAAGTGTTGTGGGAATTTCCATACCACACAAGCAGTTCTTGATCTGGAGGTATTGTCTGTTAATTAAAAAAATAAATAAATAAATGTAAATACTTTAATATTTCACATTTTCAACTAAAATCAAGTAAATAAATTATGAATAAAGAATAGATGAGTAATACCAGATATATAAATTATAAATGGCTATCTATGAACTTTAATGCATTTACATTTTACAGTTTGACAACTGAATCTAGTTGAATCTCTAAAAACTCAAATATAAATAATAAAAAATGAAATTGCAGTTAAATGAATAGATGTTTAATGACAATGATGGAATAATATTTTAAAGTGCAAGTAGCCTACGACAATTCTATACATAGTAATTATATAAATAACAAATAATGAATAAAGGTAGGCTATATGAAACGAACCTCTACTGCTTTGTAAAATATACTGCTTCCGATCTGCACGACCTCCAGGTTCTGTTCTTGCTCGTTGCGCGCGCATTTGATGTAAGTCATCCAGCTGCGATGATCCTCTTGGCTGGCATCGATGAAATAGCGCACCGTGCCATCTTCATTGAAAACCTGAGAACAGCACAAACGCTTGCCATGAATTTCTGGCTTGGCATGATCGTTTGCGAGGATAAACTCGAAAAAAATGAGCCTGTGCATGCGACACCTGTTGACGTCGCTTACCTCCCACATGAGATTGTTGTTCTTGAAGAGATCCACATGCTCGGGTGAAATGACCCTGCCTGTGAAGGGACCCATTTCGGTGCCAGCTTTTATCCAGGTCTTGGAGAAGATGCCAAGTCCCTCTCCAGGGATTGAGCTCTGCGCAATGATGACTTCACTTGGCAGCACTAAACTGGAGAGTTTCTGAACCTCTGGAGATAGAAAGCAGCAAATTAAGTATCAAGATAATTTGTAACATTTAGTTTTAATATCCAATAAAAATCAGGAAACAAATACATTTAAACAAAAGCACTTGAACTGCAATGACGCAGCCTATTTGCAAGCGCATTTAAAGCAAAAGAAAAAAAAATTGTTACAGCGTAAATTTAAAACAAAGTGCATACAGTCTTTTATATTTCAAAACTATTATATTTTATTCTAGGCCAATATAAAGCAACGCGCAATGTGTCCATCAGTAAGACTTTAAATGCGGCTTTCAGGCGAGACACAAATAAATGTCAAACGCGTCTATAAGTTTCAGAATTCAGCAATTTTCTACGCTTTAAATGAGACGAGGCTATATATTCATAGGCAAGGAATAGCTTATTCCGTATTCATTATCCTTTCAGAAACTTTGTAGCACTAAATGTGCGCTGAAAGAAACGAGAACTTTCTTTAAACGGCCCTGGAATTTCTGACAAAACGCAGAAAAGGAGATTAGCTGCTTGACATGGTGTGAATAGCGATAGAATCAGCTTTCACGGCATATTAACAGCGGGACGGAAAACTTTAAATGCGCCCGGGAGGAGAGAAAAGTGTCAAAGCGGGGGTGTGGAGACTGTCCCGAGCTGATGAATGACGGGCTTTTCTCTGTCTAACGTCCTGGCTTCACTGGCAAATTTCTCAGGTCAAACACAACGTTACCCTCATGATTTTAATAGCCTTATTTAAATAGGTTTCCCTTGACTGTATAGGCTGTACAAAGCTTAAATCCCGATTTTATGATATAGCCTAATGTATTTAGAATCATTGTGTTTTATTCGCATATATTCAGCTTGGAAACCATGTGACAATTATTTAATGACCTTTAAAAGTATTACTTTTTTTTTAAATAGTTACATACACAAATCTTTCTGCTGAAGTCAGCCCCCGCGCAACCCAAATTGTCTTTCTGCCCCAAAAACAAATTAAGAATTAACTGCCAACTGTAAAACCATTATAAGCTTGCAATATCTAAATACTTTATAGAAAAGAAATAATACAAATGACAATATGCTAGCTACTTATGTTTTGTCCATACAACCCCCTGGAACTTGAGCAACTGTTGCTATTTCCTCAGGTGAAGGCGCAAGCGGCTATTTGCGGAATCTGACTTTTATCTAACTTTTGTAGTTATTTAAATACCGTTGATATACTATAACAGTCTCTGAATAAGTTTATTGTACTGCAGTATTATAATACATTTCATCCTTTAATCGTCAAACTACTAAATGAAGAAACTGACTTTTACATCATTTTAAAATAGACCAATATTCTCTTCAGTGTGCCTATTTCAACCCCTTTAAATTATCATTAATTGTATTTCAAATATGCAATAGGCTACACACAAAACTTGCCTCCTCTACACATGAGATCTAATTGGCAATAAGAACAAATAAATACTACAGCAAATACACATATTCAAAACTTTCCCTAATAATCAACGAATGAAGTCAAATCTTGCGGACTCACCTCCGGAAAACGACTGCGCCAGGACCTCTGCGGTGAAGGCAGTTTTGGGGCTGACAGTGCTGGTCTTCTCCTCGAACAGGTGTTCGCCCAGGACGTTCCTCCAGCGGCCGTACAGGAAACTGTGCAGGATGTCTGAAGTGATGATGTCGGACAGGGCCAGAGACTGCTGCTTAAATCCAGCCTTCAGAACCAGAGCATCTGCAGGCAACACTGAACCCATGATGAAACTCTTAACTAGTATCCCTGCGATAAAACCCGACAGTATCCCCCTTGCTGTTCAATTTATAACGAATATCTATGTTGTAAAAGGCGAATGTAATCGATAAATCAGTCTGAGGCCAATGCGATGCCAGTGTGCTCTCTTCTTGCTAAGTGTCGAGAGAATGTTTCGCCTTTCCAAGGTCCCGGTGGGCTTTATATGCGTCAGGTCTGACCCACGGTAATTAGTTATTAATGACCCTCCCCTTGTGTTCTTTAGACTTGTTCAACCAGAGGAAAAAAACGCCACACTCTTTATTGAGTGGCTACTCCTGAGGGGGTGGGGGAAGAAGGGGGAGCGATGTGTGTGTGTTGATGTTCAGGATCCAACAACCGCGTTTTGGCTAAAATAACAAGCCCCATCTCAGCACCGTGAGCTCCGCTCCAGCTGTTTGCTCCTGAGAGATGAACAGGAGCACTTCTGGCATGGAAAACCTAAAGCAAACTTGACTCAGCGTGAAGACTCTTTACTAGACCCAGGTTAAAATCGGACTTATCTCGTTTTTCTAAGAGAAACTGACAATATCCAGTTATGTCAGTCTTTTTGTAAGTGCGATTAACGTCTGAAAAAATAGCTATCGTAACGTAGAAAAAGTGACTTTTGTGTTTTAAAATTTGATCGATTATATTTTCTTCCTGAGAATAATCATTTTGAGCCACAGCATTTATCATTAGACTAATAATTATATTAATTCATTATTCATTAATAATAATAAAAAAAAGATTAGACAGAAATTGTTGCGTTTTTTCTCATCTAATGCAACATGTGGCTGAACTAACACAAGCACTACGTTTCTGTTCTTTTTTTTTATTAATGTTCAATATACTGTAATCATAACGGAATTAAATTCGCATAAACAATCTGAATAGGTTTTAATGATGTGCTTTGGAGTACGAAAATATGCAAAGCCGTCTGGGTCAAGTATATCTTTTATTCAATCTTTTTCAGGCCGAAGTAATTTAATATTCATGGATGTTAATTTAAAGTCTTTTAGTATTGTGCGAGGTGTATATGGGCTTTTTTTCTGAATAGCCCCTTGCCTTTCCCCCTCTTTCTCCAGGGTTGATGGACTGAGACAAAATGGGCAGTTTCCCCCCTTTCCAACAGGGAGGACATCTTTATTCCTTCCCCGGCTTGCGGGTTTCCTATTCAGCTCTCTTCAAAATAATGCCGGCTGAATGAAAAGTGCTGCAAATCAATCTTTCATGGTGTTTTTGAGGGCAATTTGACATCCATGCACTCTTCTTTTCTTTGAGATAAGTACATGGGGATGGCCCGAAAAAAAATCTGGACAAGGATGGGGTCTGGTGAGTGGGGAACTTCCAAAGGGAGATGCGAGGAGAGCGCTGAGGAGAATATAGGTGAGTGATAGGGCAAGAAAAAAGATTAGGACTCAACAGCTGCTTTTGGGGGCTAACCCCCCCCCCCCCTCAGGCTTTTCTTTTTCTTCAGGGGTTTCACCCTCCCTGCTGAATTGGATTTGCACAAGTACATATTGATTTGTTTTTATTGCACTATTATTGGTTTCATAAATAAGGGCAAACTTAGCCAGCATGGGGTGAGAGATGCAGTCATGTTTTTCTCATTATAGAAAGACTATGGGCATTTTTAATTAATATAGTGCTGGAAATGACAGATTATATCTCAAGATTTATTAATTCTGTAAAATTATATGATCATCGTTTTAACGGGCAGTGGGATTGGCATGCGAGTCGAACTTTGTTCTTTGTTTTGCATGTCACCTATTGATTTGGAGAATACGACTGTAAAGATCAACATACATTCCTATATGTGATAAAGACAGTTTCCTCCAAGTGATTTTACACTTATAAAGTAAAGAAAAAAATTAGTTATAGTTTGGTTGAAAAATCTTATGTAACTGATTAATGCAAATAAAAGCTGCGTATCAAGTGGCGACCGACGTTGTACAACATGCGATGATAATTAACAGACGGCAAATCAATATTCTATGAAATAATCAGATGCAAAGGACGGCGTGGAAATAATTGTGAGTTCAATAACAGGCTGATAAAGAAACTTGCTGCTGCGCGTAATGCCTTTTGCATTCATGGCCTTCGTCTGTCCCGCGCGTTTCGGTTGCACAAAGCTGCAAGCTGTTCCGCGGTGCTTTTATCACAACAGAAAGGAGACAAAAATCCCACAATAATGGAGATTTGCAAATGTTTTTCTATTGATTTGACTCAATGAACACTGGATTTTTAGGGCAAGTAATAAGGCTGGAAAGCTGAATTGGGAGCGTGGAGGAAAGAAATGGTTTTTATATGGCTGGATAAAATTTAATTAGCGTAGTACAGCCCTTGAATTACAATAGAGGACTCAATATGTACCCAATCTGAATCTCATTGGGGATCCAGACCACAGAAAGTCAAAAGAATTGGAGAGAGAAAAGCAAGCTTTGAGAAAGGAAAGGAGCGAGGCAGACGGCAGGTGACTGGCACGCGTAAAAACAAGAGGGACACTTTTGGCACACGGCTGATTATATGAAAGAGAGAGAAGACAAAACAAAAATAGAGGTTTCTTCAGGTTTGGCCCACTTAGACCAGCTGAGACTAGAGAGTGAATAGAGCACAGAGACCAGAGGGGGACTGGAGAGCAAACAGAAAACGCGAACAAGCCGAGTCACATCACACAAGTGCTTATGGGAATGTGCCCAAATGGTGGAAGAAAACCAAGGCCATATCTGGCAAAAGCAGATATCACGCGAGTATTATGTATATTCATCGTCTGTGGTCGTACAGTGCAAATCAAAGCTCTTATTGAGCTATGGATATTGCAGGAGCACGTGCGCAATTTCCATGGAGAGATTTAAAGGAGCAAAGCATCTGGCTCGCTGCCGCTAATGTTGAGTGACACTTGGATGAAGAGGAAAATGTTTGTGTTTTAGTAAAGACGTTATTAAACGCCTGTTTTTGAGTCCAGAACTGTGGCGTACGGTACTAATTAGGCGGCTGGCTTTTTGGTCATCGAAATGGCTTAACATTTTAAATAACGACAATGTAATGATTCCAATTGTTGCTAAAACTAATTCACGTAGAAAGAAAATACAAGCACTACCTGTTTCATAGTCCCATAAATAAAGCATCGACAAATGTCTGTATGATTGCACAAGCAAAGGCACGCACGGGACTGTTTTAACGCGCCTCTTCAGTTTGCTTTTAAGAATTGGGAAAGAGATATTATTTTTTTCCTTTCGGTTTGAGTTGACATTATGTTATAGACTAGCGTGAAACTTGCGTTAGGTTATATCACCACCAAATTAAACGTTTAGTGTTTAAATAATTTGGAATTGACCACACACGACGTTAATGATAACAATAAACATCGACACAATTTAAATATGTTTTAAATGAATAAACATGACTACAGTTTGTTAAAAGAGTTTGCATTTTTTCATACTGCCATATAAACTAGGAGAGGAAATGAATTCACGCAGGTTGAGAGTTCCACAGGTGACAGGCAGATGGCAGAAATGCTACTTTTATTATTATTTATTAGTGAAATTACAGTATGACTATTATTATTAATTAATTATTACAGTGCATTGTCAGGTGAGGAGAAGGAACAAGAAGCTCTTCTTGATCTAAAGATTACTGTATAGTTGCAAGCACATGCTGCATGTATACATGGATGACAAATTTTATTATTTTACAGAGAATAGAATGCATTTAAGAAAGATCCAGGTGAAATAAATTCTTACTTTTTTTACAGAGACACATGCCAAACCAATAGGTCTGATGTAACAGCTTTTCACTAATTAATACACAAAGCCTATAGTCATTTGGAATGCATGATACAGTCTACCTGTATAGCTTCATCGATCAGCCAATCAGCATGCTTTGAATGCTCACAGACAGTGATTTACTGTTAATGATGGCAGTTTCTTTCAGCTTTTCGTAATTGTATTATTTGTTGACTCATCTCTACAAGTTCAATACAGATTGATTATTCTATAAAGCGTCTGTGAACTGCAGAATGAAGTGTTGTATGGGGGCATTATCTTTTCTCTAAAGTAGATTACAAAATATAAACAATCAATGAAGTGTGGATTCTTCTGAGTAGATTTTAAAAAGCTTATCGGTAATGGGAATAAAGAACGGAATGATCTGAAAAGGAGCAGAATTTGAAAACAGCTGCTGACAGAGTCAGTGGGAGATAGAGACAGGTCTCCCGGTGGGTGGAGACCACAATATGCACCAGCAGCGGATTTGGCAAATCAGTGTGACACAGTGTAGCGAGAAGGATCCCAGTAGCTACCAGCAAAGCCTTTTTTTTTTTTTTAATGGTTATATGACCAACAAACCTGTTGAAAACACCAGAAGATGTGTTGACAACCAGCTTACTGTTTGATTTTATAGCATGAAGTATTTCTACTTGTTTAATTTGATTAGCCATCATTTTATTAATTACACCTGTAGCCCTGCTGTCTGAATGATAAGGTATATTTTAAATATAATTACGAGAATTACATTCCTACACTTGTTTTTCTTTAAGATTTGTAACATTGCAACAAGCAGCACAACAGTGTATTTGTGATCAGATGTGTCACTAAACGTTATGATTCATTTTGTATGATTTATGATTAATTGATTAGTTTCCTTCCTGTATTATTGGCAATTATTCATACAGTTCTAATGAATTAGTTGTTAATGCAGCAAAACCTTTATATGTTACTTTGAACAGAATTACGGTTAACTCAAATAATGAAAATTCTGTTACATTTTACTCACTCCAAATCTATATTGCTTTCTTTCTTCTGTGGAACACAAAGATAAAAAGTGGTGACTACTTACTTTTATTATATGAACAAAAAAGTCATTTTTACAAATATTTCCTTTTATGTTCCTCACAAAAAAAACCGAAACTGATTTTGGTTTTGGGTGAACTATCGCTTTAAGAAATATCCACATACATAATAATATATTGGGTAAGAAAGGGGCCCCAAACATTTTTAATAGACATAAAGCACCCGCTTATTGTTCTCAATTCACAGAGACCCATTTGATACATTGTACAGCAACCTGTTACACTTACAAAACTCAAGGTGAGAGTACAAGGATAAGCAGCAGTAAAGACCGAACATATCCGAAACGTGAAAATGTGATGGCAATAAAACACGACCCACATCATTCTTGCAGATAAGTGATGGCAACAGCAGGCAATTTCCTTTGAGAGATAAGTGCATTAAAAGAAAAGGTAAATGCTTGTAAAAAGTAAATAGGGCTTTAACCGATGCCTGCATTTACATAATTCACCTATCATTTTGCAAAAAGGAAGAAAAAGGCATATGCCGCTTGGGCATTGTAGTCATTAGAGTGATCTTGACATTTCGCTGGGAAAAATGTCGCTGCATCAAATGATCTCAAAACAAAAGACCTCTTAGTCCACACAATAGTCCACTTACGGCTTTTCCTAAAGTTTTTTTTCCCTCCCCGCACACATCAATTTTGTGACTAATGCATTGAAGAATTAAGACTGAATGTAGTGGATAGAGGTCTATTATGGTCAGAAAAAAAGCAAAAAGTAAAAGCAAAAACCTCTTCTCCCACTAGAGCCTAAATTTTTAATCAGTGGTTATCTATCTAAAGGTCAGAGAAATAAATGCAGGCTCATCAGTATTTACCCTTCCACTTAAGAAGATATTTCCTGAAATAATCCATCTGCTTTTATTACAGTGTGGCACCACTCTCCCTACTTTCACTATTCAATTAAGGGACACCTTCTGGGTCATTACCCAATAATTACTCATTTGCTACTGATGCCAAATGTGCTTTTGGCAATGGGCTCGGTGTGTCTATTACTGCAGACCGTGTACAGTACAGCTGCCCCGGCAATTCCCATGCTGACACCCTCATAACACGGCCTTTCTCTCCGCTTCCTGTCTCAAACTTTTAAAAAGGCCACTTAGCGCTCATGCATAGGACATCAATTTTAAGTTGTTGTCATCTGATGTGTAATTACTGGTAAAGACTTGATGGCTGACATCATCATCTGTCTGACCGCAGATGTGGGAGAAGGAGATGCCTCGCACACAATGGGCTAGGCACTAAGATAGGGTACATGCTGGCTTTTACAGTATGTTCACTCTATGTACAGAAAAAAGCGGGTGTCACAGTGATACCGCAGACAAGGAACCATTCGGGTTCCACAGAGAACATTTCAGTGAGTAGTTCTTACAACAGGTATTTTTATTAGTGTGATTTTATAATTCAAAGAATGTATCCTTTAATGACATTCATGTCGATGAGTGTGGTTTCAACAAGTACAAGATGTTCCTGGATCAACGTTCCAATCAACCAATCAGATTTGAGGGATAATTTTTCAGGAAATATCTGTTTTAAGCTTATGATCAGGGTTAGGTGCTTCTACACCCTTGTTAATCAGCTATTTCTCACTGATTTTAGGCATACATTTTGAGGTTTAGAGGTAGTATATAGAGGAAGTCTATATTCTTGGACAGTAATGCTGATCCAGGATCATGTCTTACTTGGCAAAATCACAGCGACCCATTCATGTCTCCATGAAGAACATCCATTGACATCCACAGAACCTGTCAATTTTGTGTAATGAAAATATTTAATGGATGTTAAAGGTTCTTCATGGAACCGTGATTTCTTTTATGAGTGGCCAATGATTTCTTCAAACCATATAACTTTTTGGTTTTGATTTCACTTTATTTTTAAAATATCTCAGATCATATTAAATGTCAAGTAGAGGTTTAATATGCAAAGATATTATTTTTAAATACTGCAGGGCATAATAAAGCACACACAAAAATACTACTCCAAAAGTAAAGCTGTACTTAAAATGTCTATATAGTTTTGAAAAATAATCTTCCAGCTTTGGAGTCACGTGTTGCTCTCATATATGTGTTCCACAACATCTGACAGCTAATATTATGTGGTACACTATTGGCATTTTTAAAAACCAATCTGACACAAATGAGTTTTATTTGTTAATATTGAATAAATACGTCAGTGGAACTTTATTTAACATTCCTGTTTGTGTGTACATCCTATGGGTAACACTTTATTTCAGGGTCTCTTAACTAGTTGCTTATTAGCGTGCATATTACTAGAATATTATTGGTAGTAATTAAGCACATATATAAGCATACTTATTCTACATTACCTTATTGTACATCCCTAATTCTATCCAATACCTAAATTTAACAACTGCCTTACTAACTATGAATAAGCAGCAAATTAGGAATTTATTGAGGGAAAAGTCAGCCCATTTAAGGCAAATATAGTTGCCGCAAGTTATAGTTGTCATTTTATTTTTGTTTTAACATAACTATCTTTTCACAATTTCCATTTGAAAAATGACACTTCTCTAAAAAAAAAATCCAAATGAATTTGGAACATAACTTTATTACTGTATATTCATTTTTTAAAAAGAGTCACTAGCGCATCCTCTTGGCATTCATTGGCATGTATTGCTTCATTCTACAAATTGCTGCCGGTTGTTATGCAAAGGTGAATATAAAAAGAGCGTTGAGTGCTCCTGTTCCAACACGGCCTGATAAAAGGCCTGTGACTCCTCTCGACATTTTCCACTAACATCCATGAAAATCAGAGACAAAAACAGACAGTGGTCCCAGCCTGGAGGAGAAAGAGCATTTCAGGAACACCAGCAGCGTATACCACCCCCATCACGACCTATGTACGGGGGTTGCATTTCAACAACAAGCAAAACAGAACCGATTCAGCAGGGGTTATAAAGGGAAAAATCCAGGAGTGCCCCCCCACACACACCCCTTTTTCAGCCTGGCAGATTGTGCGTATTCATGAATCGGTTTCCCCTTTCTGTGAAAAGTCCCTCAAAGACCAGACAGCACCCTCTTCAACGGGCCAGGCTCGAAAAGAGTCGGCCAGAGATGTCCGAACATCAATTACATGTTTGTTCACTTTTGGGTGACACACAGTTGACCCGGGGTGAACTTACACTGAAAGGGCTGTAAAAAAAGCCTCCTCCTCCTGTTGGCCTTCTCCCAGTGCCAATAGACTACCCTCGGGCCATTAACCCATTGTCAACCAAATGCAACTTCTGCATTAATGAAGCCATTATGAGGTCTACAGTCAGAGAATGAGAGAAATAAAGACACCGACTATTCAATTCATAGAGTGGGCCTTGGCAAGAGGACATAATAAGAGACTCTCAATGAAGCAGGTTAGGGGTGCCACAAGAGAAGGGAGGCTGGGCGGACAGCTGCGTGAAGGAATGTCAAATGGCTAAGTCGCAAAATCGGGCCGCTCACAAGGATTCGGCAATGTGCGAAAGCGGCACATTTCGAGGATTCGGCAGAGGTGCATTTTATGCGAAAAGGTATCATAGCACTTCATGACTTCCCTGAGAATTGAACCAACCACCATGGCGTTGTTGAGCTACAGGAGCAAAAAATAAGTAAAAAACAACTTGTAGGTTTCGCATTATCATGAGGACAATGAAAATGATCTGCAGGAACACAAAATTAAATATTCCCTGCTTCGAGGACTTCGGCGTCAAACTAGAACGGCATAGCAGTCCGACGAGGGTGGCTCCAGCACAGCGCTAGCTGTGTGCGGTATCGTAAAGACATTAATCACCGTGGCGAAAAGATCTGCTGACAGCACCCAGACCGGCTGACTTCCAGCCATATTGGCCTGTTTCTTATGTTAATGCAAGGATGGGGCCCTCTAAAACCAGGTCTATTTGTCCCATTCACTTCCTCACAGAAGGCACTTGACATTTCTATTGCTCGCCTTTTTTTCTTAACTATCATAGTTAGAGCTGCTGCCCATCCATCCATCCCTGCCCTCCAACACAAACACAGCCACCACCGCTCATTGCACACTCACTGCGACCAACGGCCCATCCCTAAATGGTCAATGACTTTTAAATAGCAGGCAATAGAGTGTACGTGAATGGCAAATCAGCTAATTTGACTCTGTCATTCACTCATTCGAGTCCATCGCCTTGAAAACGGCTTTCATTTAAAGCCTGAAGCAATCTTCCAGATGATTGAGGGCTGTTATTATCAACCTCAAACAATTAATGTCACATTACTTTACATGCATTATCCCCTTCATTAAGCACTTTACGTAGGGAGCAAATGGTACTTTTAAAAGCCATATATACATGAGCGGAGAGAAAGAGAATGAAAGTCTGAGAGAAAGAGAGTGGGAGAGAGAGAAAGAAACACACACACACACACACACACACACACATATACTGGCCACCCAGGTGAATAGTCCTCATTATGAAACTTAAAATGAATTTCTTTCCAAGAGATGAACTGGGAAAATACTGAAGCTCTACAGGAATAATTAACATCATAAAACCTTTTCAGTCTTCTCAAGCTTTATGCTAGAAAAGTCTATTTAATAAAATGTTATTTAGAAAACTGACCTCATATTTTAAAAGCAAAAATATGTAGTACAACACATGAAAGCCGTTTAGAGAGAAGCAATCTAGTCAGAACTGTTTAGAAGGTGGAACAGTGAAATTCTCAAGTCTGTGTTTTGAAGAGGGATAGGTATTCATACGACGACTCTATCACTATCAGCTTATCGATACATTGGGTAAATGAAGTAGTTTTCGTTTGTAGTGTATAGTCAAGCTGGTTATCGACTATGAGAACAGAATGAGAGAAAAAGATGATGAGAGAGACCAATTTAAAAAAAAAATGATTGGACAATACTGTAAGTTAATCTAACTTTTCGTCTCTCTTAAGAAACTTAATACAAAACCAAATTCTGTAGCTGCTGGGTCAAAACACCAAATTGAAAGTGTAATGATCCGGGACAGATCTGATGAAACTGGAATGAAATGGCTATGTCAATATTTTCTATAACAGACTCTCAGTTGGGCGCTCAGTACAAGAGTAGGTTCAGAATACAACATAGAGTCTCTAACACCTTAATACTCATAGACTGAAGAGCTAGTGGATAATATCACTTTCACTTTCAAATTAACAACAGAACAATAAACGAACGAACGTGCCAAAGATGCAATGTGCCAAAACATTAACAAAATTCTTCAACCTAAAAATGAATTCTAATGCTTCCAGGTGTCAGCAAAACAATCATAGTTATCCCATGAAGGAATTGGCACAGCATATCTGAGTAGCGTAAAAAAAATCTAGGCTTGTTATTGAACCTCAACGTGGAGATGTGGTTAATTGAATTATAAAACATTACGATAAAAGAACATTTTAGAATGTGCAACTGATTATCTCTGAAATTAATCACAGTTTGGAAAACAAGCAAAAAAATGTTGACCAAAAAAAATTGGAGAATCTGTGACACCATATTGAGAACACTGGCCTTATTGTAAGCGACCTGTTAATAGGCAGATAATAAAGTAGTAGCCTATTTAACCCGAATTTAATCTATTTAAACTGCTCACTTTACAATTTTGAGAGAATAAATCTGAACAAAGCTCGCAAAAATATGTAAATAGGACTAGCTTAGACGCTTGCTGTTCAGGAATGCCTACAGTAGACTCTCCGAAAAGATTTTGGCTGTGTGTATAATCTCGCCTTTGAAGCCTGCCGTGTTTCCCTCGTCACATCTTGAACATTTTTGTCCTCAAACTGAGCTCAGTCTTAAGTTAATCCAGTGGATACTGGATTGAACTTTCACAGACATTATGGCATGGTTCTTCGTTTCCCCCCTGTCCCATGGAGACTATTTACCTACAATAGGAAATAACTCAGAGCTTGGGGATCATAGATGAAAAGATCAGTGCCAGTGAACAGTGCCATCATATTACACAATAGCGTATGTCACTCACGGCTAACTTAAAGCCTCTTTCCATTTTTCTTTGGATAGTTAAGATCTCTTACTCTGTTTCTCTCAACAGGACAAGCGGTGCGAGAGTTGGCAAACTCCTGTATCAGCCAGACGCTCCATTCTCCAACTGTTTGCCATTTCAAGGTCTTTTTTGCATTTCTGCTGAAAGGACCCCTGTGTGACTGAGACTTAATGGATGGGCCGACAAATAAACTCTCTGCATACCAACTGTCACTTTTTATTTTTTACTGTTTGTCTTTAAGTGCCGAGCGCACATTGTGTAAAATGTTTTTTAAGAGGATTTAAATACATTTAAAACATTGGCAAGTACTCCAATGGAGGGCTTTTTTATGCCTGCATACTTTCATTTCATGCTTTACCCAATATATTTTTATATATGGTTCAATTGAGATGCAGAGCAGAAGATGTAAGAATGTGCAGGAATTTAATAAATGAACTGAATGACTTCATAATAAATAAGTGAATAATTTTAAATCATTCGAACTTGTCAAAACTTGCGAATACCAGCATCCATTGCAGAGAAGCTGTAGCAGTACTTTTTACTTTTTGTTACTTTTGCATTACTTTTCAAATATGGGCAGCGATCAGTTATATTACTCTAAAATTAAAAAGTAATGCGTTACTTTACTCGTTACTTGGAAAAAGTAATATTATTACGAAACTCACATTACTTGTAATGCGCTACCCCCAATATATATATATATATATATATATACACACACACACACTCACCAGCCACTTTATTAGGTACACCTTGCTAGTACTGGGTTGGACCCCCTTTTGCCTTCAGAACTGCCTTAATCCTTTGTGGCATAGATTCAACAAGGTACTGGAAACATTCCTCAGAGATATTGTTCCATATTGACATAATAGCATCATGAAGTTGCTGCAGATTTGTCGGCTGCACATTCATGATGCGTATCTCTCGTTCCACCACATCCCAAAAGTGCTCTATTGGATTGAGATCTGGTGACTGTGGAGGCCATTTGAGTACAGTGGACTCATTGTCATGTTCAAGAAACCAGTCTGAGATGATTCTAGCTTTATGACATGGTGCATTATCCTGCTGGAAGTAGCCATCAGAAGATGGGGACACTGTGGTCACAAAGGGATGAATATGGTGAGCAACAATACTCAGGTAGGCTGTGGCATTACAACGATGATCAATTAGTACTAAGGGGCCAAACGTGTGCCAAGAAAATGTCCCCCATACCATTACACCACCAGCCCGCACGGTTGATACAAGGCAGGATGGATCCATGCTTTCATGCTGTTGACGACAAATTGTGACCCTACTATCCGAATGTCGCAGCAGAAATCGAGACTCATCAGACCAGGCAACATTTTTCCAATTTTCTATTGTCCAATTTCGGTGAGCCTGTGTGAATTGTAGCCTCAGTTTCCTGTTCTTAGCTGCCCAGAGTGGCACCCGGTGGGGTCTTCTGCTGCTGTAGCTCATCTGTCTTAAGGTTCGACATGTTGTGCGTTCAGAGATGCATACCTTGGTTGTAAAGAGTGGTTATTTAAGTTGCTGTTACCTTTCTATCAGCTTGAACCACTCTGGCCATTCTCCTCTGACCTCTTGCATCAACAAGGCATTTACACCCACAGAACTGAATCTTTGGATCTCTTTGAATCTCACTTTTCCCTAGGTTTACAGAGAAGGGTTGTGCGTGACAATCCCAGAAGATCAGCAGTTTCTAAAATACTCAGACCAGCCCGTCTGGCACCAACAACCATGCCACGTTCAAAGTTAACTTAACTTAAAGTTAACATTCTGAAACTTCTTGACCATGTCAACATGCCTAAATGAAGTTGACACCATGTGATTGGCTGATCAGTAATTTGCGTCAATGAGCAGTTGGACAGGTGTGCCTAATAAAGTGGCCAGTGAGTGTATATATATAAACAGTAGTCAACATTTCAAGTGTTTCATCAAAACTATTAAAGTTATTAAAACCTAAAACCAAGACACTTTCTTGTCTTAGGACAACTTTTATGAACTTTTTTTTATCCACTTCAAATGTTAACTACTGTATACAGTACATGTAGGCTATATAAACATAAAATAAAATATTTTATCTACCCAATATAGATTTTTTTTTTTTAAAAACCCTCCTTAATCAGTTTATTCTAAAATTTTTAATAATTTATCATCATGAACACTAAGACAAGTAGAAGTTTTAAAATTATGGTGGGCAATGGGGGTCCTGGAGCCAAAAAGCTCCATGGACAATTCCGTGTTACCAAAATGACTCCTGTAATGTAATATACAATAAAGTAATCAGAGCAACAAGTAACTCATTACGTTATAATTTATATTTCTGGAGGGTGGAATTCACTTTCACCCACACAATGGCCTTCTCAGCATGTCTGACAGGTGATCCTCATGGAGGAAGCCTGACTTGCACCTTAACAGCCCGAAATCCAACCCCAAACCCGAAGTGAATGAGCTCAATGCATCTCCTCCTCTGACCCCTCAGAGAGACAGAGGTGACCCAAGACCTGCCCTGGTCACACACCTGGCCTGTAGGTCCAGATGGCACTGATTGGAGCGATAAGACAGATAAGAGATGCATTCTTACTGTAGTGGCATGTGTGTGTGCGTGAATGTGAGGGTGAGGGGAATATCGCATTACCTGTTCTTGCATGGTGATGAATTATAGTGAGAGTGAGATTTAGTAGTTAACACAATATTTTATTGCTGGGTGCACCAGTGTTCAAAGGTGGTAATGGGGAGAAATATCTGGTTCCCTATAAATAATAATAATAATAATAATGTTATTGCCAAATAACGTCTCGGTTACGTATTGTAACCCTCGTTCCCTGAGAAGGGAACGGAGACGTCACGTCGGGAGCCGACGAATA
>JAUCMS010000095.1:17596701-17627698 GCA_032357445.1 Enteromius radiatus | reverse complement strand
TTGGATGGGTTAAATGCAGAGCACAAATTCCTAGTATGGGCAACCATACCTGGCCACATGTCACATCCTTTCCTTTCATACATTTAAAGATTAATATTATTTAAATACATATACTTACTATATGGTTAGGGTTATGACTGGGCTTAAGGAAACTTTCATGTAATTATGCATCATTTATTTTTATTATAATAGTGTAACAAGTATGCCTTTTTTGACTCAAACATATTTAAGTAAAAAAAGAAAAAGTAATAGGAGAAAGAATTCTAACTCTACAAAATGACACACGTTACCCTTTACCAACAGAAGTGATATCTAAACATCTGGAGCATCACAATGCTCTTCATCAACAGGGACTGACTGCCTTTTATTAGTTTTACCAATATTTGCTGCTAAAGAGCAAGAGAAGAGCTGATCTCGGATTAGTTACCACGAATGAAGACCTCAGACCACCAGGGGTGTGTGGTGGTCCTCCAACCAGAGCACTGACACTGATTCTCTTACATAACCAAACACAATTCACCACTCTGTTTAGAAACAGCCATACTAATGTATTCCGCATCACAAACATTAATGACACAATCTCTTACATACAATAAAAGGGTTCATTAATTAATTCAAAAAACTAAATATTACCTAAGTAATTTGGTTGATTATAATTTTACATGTACAAAGTAAATACAAGCAATTTTAATGTTTTTACATCAACAGTAAATATATTATAATATAAAAAACCTAATAACAAAGAGTAAAATCAATAATTAGCCATGCAGAATTTCAGCTGTTTTGTAACCCCAGCTTTGGTTCCACAAGAGCAGAGAGTGTGACTAATGTCTGAACTCTGTGTCACAGTCATCTCCTGCTCTTTAACAGGATGAACAACACAGGTCCAGGTCTTAGGTTACACCGGCCAAACATTTTACTGCCCTCATTTAGTAATTGAGCGCCTGCATGCATTGTTCCTCAGGTTTGGTGGAATCTCCTTCACAGCGGGCAGGTCATCAGACCAGGACCTGGATACCTGAGTGTCAGAGATTGAATGACCCTCAGATATGCTCATCTAGATGTTGGAGGCAAATTAAAGGAGAGAGAGGAGAAGAGATAACTGAAGAGAATGATATAAATGAGAGGAAAACGTGACAATAATTCAACAATTAGTCACATGGGTTAAAGGACTCAAAATACATATATATATATATACATTTATTCAGCTAGGATCTCATTAAAAGTGACATGTGACACTAGAGGCATTTATAATATATAATAAGATTTATATTTGTAGTAAATGTGTTCTTTTAAATTCAAAATACTCTAGAATACTGGAGAAATATTGATCATATTTCCACAAAATGCTAAGCAGTATGACCGCTTCCAACACTGATCAAAAATGTAATTATGAATCATTCGTGACTGGGGAAAGTATGATATGCTGCAGTACAGAAAAACTATTAAAACAGGAAATAGCAAGCAGAAAGTAAATCATGTGTTATGGCTTATTGTGCAGCGAGAGTGAGATTTTCTTTATAAATAAGAGGGGTTAGGTATATCACCTTAAACGTACTTCCCCCTGAAACAATAGCTAATATCTTAATGAGCGTCTAAAGGCTCCCGCAGGAGGCCCGAGAGGGTCTTGTACTGTTATTAATGGGATATAATGGACGCAAGTCAAGCATCATTAATTTGACCTCCCACCACTGACAGGTACCTCTTACAGCCCCTGGCATTTCAGGAACATGAAACCTGTGAGTGGAAGTGAACTGAAGCTCTTTCGGAAACTCAGGGCCAGACATTTGTGCCAGAGTCCATCATTTTAACAGAATTATACACATATTAACTTTTAGTACAAGTAAATGCAAAACCACTGGATAATAACGTAAACATGCACATAAACTTTTCATATAGCCTAACCACTATGCTGATTCATTTAAAGATCATTTTTCTTTATTAATTAGTTATCACGGCAGAGTAATTGAGAGGGTTGTGGCTTAACTGATTTTGATGACAACATACTACTAATGTAACTGAGAGATTGGTTAAATGGAGTGATCCGCTGTAAAAGTGATTGAAGAAGACAGCTAATTACAGCTTAATTAGCCAGATGGGGGACCTCAGGGAATGGAGGCTTCACCTCTGTGTTCACTACTGAGATGACTTTAGCAAATAACAAGCCGATTTGGGAAAAAAAATCACAATTGGTGGATCACTAGCTTTCATAGAACAACATTCACTGATATGAATATGAGTTTTATGAATACATTTTTTGTAACACAAAAATGGTTAAGCTATTTTATTTTTAAATTCATTTATATGACACAATTGTGTACCACAGTTCAAAAGTTTGGGGTCAGTACATTTTTTAAAGAGGTTAGAAAGCAAAGACATATTAAAATCCTTTAAAGTGACAGTAAAGAGATTTATTATTTCACAAAAGATTTTTATTTCCATGCTGTTCTTTTGAATTTGGATTTTGCAAAAAAAAAAAACTACTAAGCAGCACAAGTGCTTTCAACATTGATAATAATAATAAATAAGCAGGAAATCATGTTGATTAGAATGAATACTAAAGTGACACTGAAGACCGGAGTAATGAGGCTGAAATTTCAGCATTGCATATTAGAATTAAATTACATTTCAAAACATTAATATAGAAAACAGTCATTTTAATAATATTAAAAAAAATTTATACTGTATTTTAAATAAGTGCAGCCATGGTAAGTATCCAAAAAAACATATTTTTAAAGTTGTCAAAAAAAAAATCTTTTTGGAATTCGTTTGGAATTCTTTTCTATAAGAAAATTATGGAGAAGAACTACAAGAAAAACACAAATTTTGAGAAAATAGTTTTTATACCAAAGTTTTCAGTACTAGACACTTTTCCCCAAAAAAAAAAAATCTGACATTTAAACAGTAGTGTATATACAAAGCTTAACACTTTTTGATGGTGTAGGAGGTAATATAGTAGAATAGAAATACAAATATAGGACTAAAGAGAAACCAAATAACATACATGAACCCGAACATAAGAACAGACAATAAAGGACCATACAAAAAATCTCATGCATCTGAGCAGAAAATGTCAGTCATGTTACAATACACTTCAACAATAGCCATACAAGAGTTCCATGTAGTCTTAAACACTATGTGAGAGGGTGTCACAATAACTGACACGCCATCCAGACCCTGTCCTGCCCCCCTAGCCCCTCTCTGAATGCTCATGTCCACACAGGTCTCACGACCAGCTGACCAGCACACCTGCTGGGTCCAAACCCATCTGCAACAGATTAGCCTTTCCTTCCACTACAACAGAGCCATTTCAGCCTCAAATAGTCCCATCACTTCCGCTAGAGCTGAGAGATTGCCTATCGACCAGACTTGACCTCACATCTTTATACATAAAGATATATGCAACATGATTCTTTTTCCTGCCCACTGTCGCACCTGCCTGCCCTCGAGAGAAGAGAGCCGCTCTCTCTGCTGTGAATGACTAAAGTGAGATGGTTATTATTTACGGCTGAAAGCAAAATTTCAATAATTGTGCGAGGAAAAAAGTAGCGGGTTTCAAAGCACTTAATTTTTATGTGAGGTGGACCTTAGTCTTGACTCAAGTGGTAATTGATGATATTTTAAACATGACCTGGACCTGTGCGAAAAGGAAAGATAAAATACCGTCCATAGATCACAATACAGCGCAGAATGTCGTGACAATAGCGCAGCCTCGATGAAATGTCAGCATTTCATCTTTCTGACCCAAGATGCTGTTGGATTCACAGGCTTTAACAAAAGCACAACACTAACAAAAGGTGTAAAATTCAGATTGAGGTGGATTACCTGCTAAATATATGTAGCTTGAGCTATCATACATTAAAAAGGTCAGAACAGCCACAACTATATTTGAAATAAAAGAGAATCTATAAAAGCCACAGAGCAGATGAAAAAAAAAAACAGCGTCCTTCACATTCACTTCAACTTCTCAAATCTTCAGCGGAAAAATGGGCTTTTAAGGCTGGTAAACACAACCATCATCGTCCCGACTTTGAGTGTTTTTATACCCATTTAAAGGAAATCTCTCTTTTGTAGCAGCAATCCACTCAATTTTCTAAATCAATATTGTGAAGATTTGAGTATTTCTGGACACTTGTGCTTCCTTAGGTTTAGTAACACGATGTTAATATACAGTAGGATTAGGGCATCCAATATTAAGATATAATAGACTGACCTCATGACTGCTCATCCATCTTCAATCATTCAAAGCTGAGAGGTTACATAAGGAGGTTTCATTTATCACACATCACAACCAGTTACACTATTGATCAGCCACTTTGATATTAATACGCTGCTACAAGTATTTCTGCTTATTTGAACACACTTACATCTTACACTGTACAAAATAGTATATATTTTGATGCAGTACAGTATATGCAAACAATATATATACATAAGGATGAATGTGAAAATTCAAGTCACCTTTATTTACACAGTGCTTTAACCAATATAGACTGTGCCAAAGCAGCTTCACAGGATTAAATGGGAAAAATAGTGTGTAAAAAAGCAAAACACTAAACACTCAATTTTCAGTTAAAGTCAGTTCATGATTGAATCTGTGATGTCATCGTGCAGTTCAGTTCAGTTCAAATAATAGTGTTATATGTACAGTAATTATATGCTATATTATGTTATGCAGTACAATATTACTGTTTTTTACAGCATTTTTGATTTAATAAATACTGCTTTGGTGAGCATAAGAGACTTTTTTTAAATGTTTAAATCAAGGAAATAGTTTGAAGATTAAATAAAAAGCAACTGGAGCTCAAAATTGTCATAAACATCTACATCTCGGATAAGTGTTTTTCCATAAACAATTAAAGACTTGACTCTTTGCTCTTTGGTTTTTAGAAATGTAGAAGTCTTCAGAAGTTGCAAGCAAAGACAGTCTGTGCAGAAAATACTGCAGGTTTCTCGAATCAAAAACAGGTCAAAAGACTCAAGTGAAACCTAAAGCACAGGGGCAAGATGAACAAATAAAAAATCTTTACCGTTACTACCACTAGTGTCAGTGCTGCTGTTCTTATTAAGGGACCAAAAAAAGAGTGAAACATTCAGCTACAAAAGTGAGGTATTGAAACATGAACTGAAACGCATCAACACACGCACATCCGCACGCATCCTAGACAACACAGCCCATACAAAGTGTTGCATGCATCCACCAAAAACAGACAATTCTGCTTCGGTTTAAGCTCTTTCCTCCCATTACAAACCCCTACTTTCCTCTCTCTCCACTTATTTCCCCTTTTTCTTTTCTTTCAGCATGAAAACACACTTGCTTTTATTTTTGCGCTTTTCTTTTTTAATGTGAGCTGTGTGTTCGGCCTCTTTTTCTCCTCCTCAGTATGTCTGTGCTCTATAATTACGGTAGTTTCTACCTACTGCGCCAAAGAGCGCCCACCCCTCTTCCTCCCCTCCCCGAGCGTCCGTGTCTCCCCATGCTTAATGTGACACCGTCAGTCAAAGCCTTTGGAGAGCAGCCGAGCAGAAATCAAAAGACAGGGATGAAGTGTGAGGGACAAAGAAGACAGTGGATGTGATAAACACAGAGAAAACCTGCGCGTTACCTGACAAGGGCCCTCTGTGCGCAAAACCTGGTTCCTGCTGCTTTTCAAGGTGTAGGGAGTGTTTGCATCTCTGTATTCATCCGAGAGTGATTTCTCTAAATGAACTGAAGGAAAGCAATCCGTGTGACTCCTGCCAAAGTCCAACCTGTTATTTTGTGTCATCAAGTAAAAGACTGAAGAGATAGGAAGTTAGTTTGAGAAAGAAAAAAAACACACACTAGATAGAGTTAGTAATTTCTATTTACTCATGCATGCTAAATGGAGGTTTTTTTAAATGCAAAACTTTTCAACTAAAATTTAGCTAGTTTTTCCTCACAACACAATAGATATGTTTTGGCTGATACCTGTTATTTACATTATTATTCATAGCATGAATATCAGTCCATAAAGAATGGAGAAAGTTGTTATATTTAATTGTTGATAAAAAACGCCTGTTGCAACATTTCTTTATCATAATGCATTCGTGTCATGTCAGAAAGATTGTAATTTAGAAAAGAAAGTTCTATACACATGATTGTCAGAGTCTCCAATTTTGGTGGCAGTGATAAAACATGTTGGACTTTTACGACTTCAAATCACCAAATCCTCTTTAAAGTTGTCCAAATGAAGTCCTTAGCTATGCATATTACTGAACACAAATTAAATTTTGATATATTTACGGTAGAAAATGTACAAAATATCTTCATAAAACATGATCTTTACTAATATCCTAATTATTTTTGGCATAAAAATAATGCTTTATAGTAAAAGTGCTTTGAGGTCATACCTCAAGGTCAAGAACCTGCACCAAAACAAATCTTTATTAATTGATATTCCGAACTGAAACCAAATATATTCTATATTTGTTTTACTGACACTAGTGGTCAAACATTAGTGGAGTTTTTCCCAAGCGACACTTTTTAAGCAACACTGTGTTACAACAGTGTCCAGTTTAATAAATATTGAATTTTTGTTAGTTATTTTATAATGTTATATATTTTTAGACGGGTTTGGAAAAGAATAGGACAGAAAGTCTTAGTATTGTAGGGACAAAAATAGAAATATGAGTGAAATTAGTAAAGAGCCAAACCTGTGTTTGGTGGCTTTAAATGCACATATATTCTGCTATTTTAATGATATTCATAGCACAATCGATTGATGGTCAGTCATAAAGACGCAAACTCAAAGGCTTTCAAGTACACATACCCCTGGTTGGGAATCATCTCCATCTTCAAGAGATGACCATCAGATAATCCCTTCAAATGGCCATTGATTTCTTTAATCTGCCTATCATTTACACAGGGGCAGGTCTGCCAGCTACTAAACACTAAGTCACCTCTGTGTAAGATTAGTAATTCTGACACATATGTTACTTGTCTGCCTTTCAAATAGGTGAATCTCACCTTTCCCTCTGTCTCAGTGCTCTCCGACAGCTGGGCTGGAGCCTGAGGACAGGCTCTCTCAATGGAGACTTTCACTGGGCCCATCTGTCCCCTTCTGTTCTGCATCTCTCAAACACACTGCCTGAGGATAACAGAGTGCAGCTTTTCACCTTCAGCACACACATCATCTGGACGGCATGAAAACTTGCATGAAAGAATTGTTATTTCATTAATAGCCTATGTAATATTTATTTGTAATAATAAGTATTTAAATGTATAAAGACATATAATTAATGTAATTATTTACAGTTCTATTATTTATTTACAATGACTAAAAAGTTTCATAATATATTTTATAATAAACTACATATCTGTAATACAATAACAGCAATATTAATAATAATAATAAGTATATCAAATGTATTATAATGATTTTTTTAACTAAATATAAAATAAAAACAAATTATTTATTTATTTATCATTATTGTTAGCTTTGTTATTATATTTAATAAATGTAGTTTTATATAATTGTTATATTTTTTGCATTTTTCTTTACATGAGTTTATATAAGTTAATCATATTTTTGGCTTTAGTGCATGACAACAAACTGTGTTCATTTTCATCCATTACACTAAGAAGCCGTGATTAGACACCAGCAACAAGACGCAAATGAAGTCTCTCACTGCACTCACAAACTCATAAAAGCATCAAAAAGGAGCAAATCAGGGAAAAAAGATTAAAAACGTCACATCTTGGTGACAAAAATGATCCCCTTTCACATTGACAGGAGCTCCCGCGGTTTGCCCCCCTTCCTTTTCTACCCATGCAGCCGTTAAAAGGCATCTGTCATTATGGCCCCGCTGAGGGGCAGACAAGTCCACTCTACTCTCGGGACCCGCCGTGAAAATCTCCAGCTTCCCCATGGCTGAGCTGAGCTTGACGCGAGTAAATGACAGGGTAGAGCCCCGTTCGGCCGCACGGCATCCAGGGGCACTGCGCTCCCGTAACCCTGCAATTAAACCTCTCCTGCAGAAATGGGAGGGGGCAGTGTTAAAGGAGGAGGACAACACAAAGAGAAAGTAAATCAAATGAACATTTAGGTGCAAAAATGAAGTTAATGGCGAAGAGTCCAAAAAGAGGCTTTATATTTCTAGATGTGAATCAGGCAAAGAGAAAGAACACCACTTTTAAGTCTTTTTTCCTCTTAATCACGTTTAGGATGGACACGAGCTATATGTCCACCCTGAATGTTGCTGACAGTTAGCACTACAGACAGGGTCAAGATGTGTGTGTGGGATGTGGGTTTGAGGCTAAAATACTGCTAAGAGCTGTGTTTGGTTTTAAAGGAGGTGGGGTCGTGGTGTAAGTGCTGTGTGTGTGTGTGTGTGCTGCCGGGTGTATTGTGTTGAGTGTAAAAGGTCTGTGTACAACGGCTCAGTGGAGTGGGGAGCAATTCACTGCTCCACACCTCCCCAAAAATGATATCCTCCATTGTGTCATACGAACAACTGAAACCAAGCAGGACACAAACAAGTTCTGAAGTAGATCGTGCCAAATGGAGGGTCTGCAAACTGTTCCACTCTCAAGGCCCTGGGGACTATGAAGGAGAACAGAGACCATCATTAGACCAGAGAGATAAACGACTGGCATGGGAAGACATGCCTAAGGGTCCACCGTCAGGTGTGTGTTTAAAAGTCCAAGACGTCAGTGATCAGCGTCATTAACCAATAAATCAGGGGTTGGACCTGCACATCCAAATTAATTAGCAAGCTCATCAGTCAGTCGATCAATTAGTAAGGTCTTGATGGACATGAGATAAATTAAACCAATGAGGGCCAAGTCAATTATCTCAACACCTTGGCTAACCACACTGTGCACAATTGTTCTCCAGGGAAGTTTTTATGGAATTACAATTTGATCTGTGTCCTTTTTTTCGACCAGGAAGCATATGGAATTCACTTAATTTGTTTTCTAAACAATTTTCACTTAAAAATAAAACTAAAATTCTGCCACAAATAATTCAAAACGTGAAGTGCCACCTGCATTAAACATTAATCTTTTTTTAGGCATCTTGAAATTGAAAATGACCATTATTTATTCATTTATTTGTAATATTTTAATATTTATTTTATTTATCTGTGTGCATCCTTATTTTTTTTGTAATCTTTAATGAAACAAATTACATTCCCTGGCCTTAAGGTCATCCAATGTTTCAATCCCCTTCCTCCAGCAACCCGTCAATGATAGCAGCAATTAGCAACTATTAGCAACTAATGATCCATCAATTCCTATACTGCATTTTTCTCATTTGAGAAGTCATTTCACAATAGGCAATAACAAAATCATAATTTCAACTTTAATGATACCAGTTATAGTGCATTACTTGGGAAGCCCTAAAATATTAAAAGCAAAACTAAAAACTCAATTTAAAATAAAATGGAAGGCAAAACTCAATTCTATAACCCAGCAGTAAACAGCATGGCTGTGCATAGAAACTCTGCAGTCTATCATCCACAATTACTTCTTATCATCAGCCCCATTTGGTTTCCGCATCTGAACTCAGAAATATAAAATAGGGGCCTAAACACAATACCAAAGGTCCTACGAGTAATTAAGTCTTTACGGCGCCGTTCATTAAGGCTCAGCTCATAAATGCAATCACTCCGACACAACAGCATTTGTGCTTTGTACGATTACATAAACGTAGATCAGCCTGCACCACATAAAGTTGCGCACATTTTCTTCCCTGTAACCAAGAAAGAGCAGCATGGGCTTTGAAATGAACGTTTAAAGGCAGTTATAAAGAGAGAGGGGCGAGTAAGGTAAGTGTACCTCATTTAATTGCTCTCTTGGTGGCTCGACTCACTGGGAGAGGGCTCTTTTCAGCCTCTTGTGTGACTGCACAGCAGGGGCTCCGTAATGGAACAGGTAGAAAAGGCATTTATCAAATTTGCTTTTATTAGGAGGAGAATTTTAATAGACTGAGAAAAGGTAGACCTGCTGGGGAGAAAGCCGCCACTCTCGCAGGCCTATCTTGGTAAATTAGAGGCTGCCAATGTCCACCGAGGGCTCTGCGGGCTAAGCAGCTGACAGTCATCCACACAATAGTGAAGATCCAGAGTCGGATGAAGACCTCTCGACACCGCCAGGGTGATTTTCAATCCGTTAGGTGCTTAAACGCTACACGGCGACGCAAATAAACCAACACTTGAGTGACACGATCAATGGAAGGATGGATTGTCTGTCAGGTCGACACAGACGGCCGGATTCAAAGAGTGACACAGCAGATGACAACAGCTGTCACGGCTCTATTCTCTCCAGCCATCATACGCATGAAAACAAGGTGACAAATATGACACACTCTCCCCCTGAGCCTCTTTCCAGTCCCAGTTCCCACCTTCACGCTCAATAGACTACTTGTCACTGCGCTCGCTAGTTACCGCTAGTTATGTATTTACCGCATTTATATGAAAAGGAAGGAACAGAAAATAACCTGATGCTGAGAAGGAGAGCGCCGGTAATCTTTCGAGCAATCAGCGGAAAAGTGTGCTTCACATTTTTCAATTTCTACCTGCCACTCGCAACTCAGGCTGCAGCGGATACGCTTGGCAATTTGCCAATCAGTGTGTTGTGTTGCACAGGGGGAGTCTGTCATGCTTCTGTGAGTCACACACACACCACCAAACAACCACGTCTGATCACACACACACACACACACAAAGTTACGTAGCACCAGCTAGAAGATTAAAAACAGATCTGTCTAGTAAACAGGAATGACGCGTCTTGATTTAAGTTTCCGTGATGGAGTACTGTGCATTTTTGACATAATAGAGATGTCAATCAGGTGATTTGCTGAAGCTAATTTAAGGGGGGATAGGCATGCATCTGCAGGAGTGCAGATATATATATATGATCGCTTGCGATCATGTTTATTCACAGAAGTGCATGCGTCTGAGATTCAGCCTCCTAATTGGCCCTCCTCCTGAGAGTTACAGGATCATTTAATAAGGAAGAGGGGGGCTTTGCTGGAGAGAACTGCAGGAGAAGACCTTTCATCAGAAATGTGTAACAGCTGCCATTCTTTTTCTTAATAGTCCCAAAAATTCACATCAATCATTCAACCTCATGTTGTTCCAAACCTGCACAAAAAGTTCACTTAATTTTAAGTACTTGATTAATTTTGAAATAAAAGGCCACTAAAGTGTACTTGCATGGCTGTTTCTGAAAACACTTTGCAATAATGTAAAATTAAAAGTTTTACTGTAATCCTTAGATTTTATTATTTTTTTGTTGTGCTTTAAAGAAGTACATACATTTTGCTGCGTTGACTAACATACTAATCACATCTACAATTATAGATTATAATTTTAACTCTAGTGTTGTTAAATATTACATTTAATGTTAATATATTTTAAATATACTGTACTAAATTTCATTATAAATACGTGATTATAAAATAAATTACAAAATTATTAAATAAAAATGTATATTTTAGTTTATCAAAACTTGTCATATTCAGCAGTATACTTGAACTATATTTCAAATAATAATTATGGAATTACACAAAAATGCACTTAAAGCCCTTTAAACTTCACCTAGCTGTACTTCACAAATATTATAGTCGCAAATATTAATTATAGTTCATACTGTGTTCATAAATGTTTGAAAACATTATTCGGTTCACACTTGAGTGTATTTACAAACAACAACAACATATATTTTTTTAATAAATAACTGCATTCAGACTCCATAACGAAAAAATAGGTCCTTTTAAGAATATACTTTAAAAGGACCTATTTTTCAAAAGGGAGTCCAAATGCAGTTTTCATTGTATGGACAAAAATGTTCAAATATCATAAAAATATCATCTTTTGGGTTCCACAAAAGGAAGGAAGAAATTTAGGTTTGAAACAACATGAGGGAGAGTAAATAAGAATTTGTAACAGAATTTGTACTTTTAGGTAAATTATCCTTTCTATTTGACTCTGTATTAATAATTTGGCTGCATCGATGAAGGCTCTTCACCTTATGACACATCTCCAGTTTGTTTCTGGACCCATTGACATTGCATTATCTCTTTTTTTTTGCCTTTTGCTGCATTCTTATTTTAATGTAAATCATTCTGATCCTTGCATTTCTTCCAGCTGAATTACCCCATAATATGCTTAGACCTATGAATTGTAAGGTATTGAATGAGCCATACATAAAGTATTAAAAAAGGCTTTTTCTATCAATCTACCCAAGGTCAAAAACTCTGCCATTCAGAGCACTCCACCAGACGTGGTATGGTGTCGGACAGTATAAGGCATATTGTGGCGCTGAATAAGGAATATGAATGTATTTGATATTGTATAGAGTCTAGCAGAGAAAAGCCTACTCACCCTTTCCTACAGAGTTGATGTTTGTGAATCATACGCTCCCTTAGCCGCCATAATTAATCGCTCTCATTAAAATGACAATTCTTTCGAAATTGCCGTCACTTCATTTGTAAGGCGCATACATATGGGCCTGAAAAGAGAGACATTTCTAAGGCCAATTCACTGAACGGGCTGTGCGAGGAGGAGTGGAAAAAAATCGTAATTAATGTTTTTGTTCGAGCGCCGAACAATTCTCTGCTTTCTGTTACCTTGATGCGTTAATGTCTTTGTGCTTATCTAAATTCTGTTTTACTGATGGCACATTGTACCTCTTGTTTTGTTTTGATTACACCACATGCAATATGCAAACCACAAATTTTACCTTCTTTTATCAGAGAGACACAGGGATGATTATTTTCTAGACAAATAGAGGTAGACAAAAAATAAAGAGGAAGATTCTTTGCATTTATTTCAAGGTGGACAAAACAATGTTTATCCGTATCTGATCCGCAGCTGATTGCCAAAATAAAGGCGGCCATATTAAGATGTTAATGTACTGACTGATGAAAGCACACACTCTCGTTAATGCAATTGTCATGCGGTTATCAATACAAGAACAATCAGTAAAGAGCCTTGAAGTGTTTGTTTATGAATAGAAAAACCTGAATGACAATTTTTATTTGTACCAGGAGCACACGTCTTCGGACTTTGCATTTTTTGTATTGAACTGGAAGAGAGAGAGAGAGATTGGCTATAAACTAAAAAAAAATACAAATATTTATGCTGTTCTCAGCGCTGTGATAGTCTTGGACATTTCTACTGACACCTATTGGTGTGGATGCATTCATGATGACATTTGCACTCATGGTTTATTCCACGTTTCCAACAATCAGAAATTATTGAGGAAAACAAATGCTGTCAAGTAAAATCACCACAAGTAAAAAGCTAAATATCAATGAACTACAGCATGGTGGCATTACTCCCAACATCACCACCAAAAAGCTCTTTCAGTGTTTATTTAAAATATTAAATTCTATTGTTATTTATCTGTCATTTGCAGTTGGGAGAAGGCTACGTGGGGATAAATGAGTGGAATTTACAAACCATTTGTTCCCAGTATACTCTTACTCACTTTCACTTATTACACTCTTACTCTTATTGTGTGTGTACATATACTTCATATATTCATAGAGTCATATTCTTTTTATTCTATTTTATTGTTAGTTTATTTTTTATATTTCATATTATCTTATTTTATATTATATTTATTTACTGTACTTATTTTTATATTCTACTGCTATTTTCTTAATGTGTCAATTTGTTGGGGCAGTTGTGCAATATATTTCACTTCATGTCGTACCGTGTATGTATGTGAATGTGACAAATAAAATTTGAATTTGAAAAACATTTTTAGAGTAATTTGCAAAAGTGCTAATGAAATTAAGTGAAAATATCTTGAGTGTGTGTTAACCAATGTTTCAATCTTTCAATGTTTTATTTAAAAATCTGTGATTTCAGGATAATGGAAATGGAAGTGCTAAAAAGCTAACTCAGTTCCAGATTTTGGCTTACAAACATACATCATCCCTGCAGCACTCCTCATCAACCCCATGAAGCACCCATACTATATATGAAATAAAAATGCCACTTATAAGAGTGGAGTCAGTGCATGTGATTTTATACTTATTTATCAAAACAGTAGTCTGGATAAAACCTTTTTTTACTGAGGAAAGAAAATTACTGAGTACACCTTTAAAGTCCCTCAAAACTAATAAATCTGTTTCCATCCACCAGTGAACAATATGCTATATTTAAACCTCTGATCTAACATTTTACCTGCACTTTCTATGCTAAGTGCACTAACATGCTCTTAATTCATGTAGCATAGCGGCAAGGATCAGCTCTCAGGGTCATAATGTGTGGCTTCGTCCAGCACACTTCACGTCCATTATCCACTTCATTACATGTCTCCTCTCATGCACAGTGCAGCCTTATGGCCTTTCAGAAAAGCCTTAATAACCCCAGGGCCATAAAGCTAAAGCTTTAGGATAGGACGGCTCATCTAAACCTTAAGGCACAGGGCCCTCGAGGTCACCTTTGACCCCCACCCCAGGACCAGAGGCAGGAGAAGCATCAGGCCACACAGAGGCATTGTGGAAGTCCAAACATGAAGAAAAAGGGTCAAAAAGCTAAAAAAAAAAAAGAGAGAGAGAAGGGCCTGTGTCACACCACCAGCAATTGCAATATACTGTTTGTTGCTAGTTTTAGTTAGTTTGCTTAATGAATGTCACTACTGCCAGTAGATACATTCAAACATTGAGTTTATAATGAGGATGCATTAAATTTATCAAAAGAAAGTCTTGGTAAAAAATAAAAGTTAATATTTGTTTTCATAACATTCTTTTAGAAAATGTTATTCATCAACAAATCCTGAGAGAAACACCATTTAAACAAAGATATTAAGCAACAATTGCTAATAGCAAGACATTTTTCAGGAACAAACTGAAAAATCATGTGACACTGAAGACTGAAACAATGGCTGCTGAAAATTCAGCTTTGCCATAACAGGAATAAATTAAATTTAAAATATATTTAAATTGAAAACAGTTATCTTAAACTCCAAAGTATTTAACAACATCATGTTTTTACTGTACCTTTAATTAAATAAGTAAAGCCTTGCATAGGAGAAAGCTTCCAAAACTGAATTAATTAATTAATAAAAATCACAATGACCCAAAAATGTTACATTTTTTAAACATTTTGTTTAGTGTACCATTCTAACCAGCTTCCAAGGCACTATCATGTCAAATAATGTAATGTTCTTCAGCAAGTTCAAGTAAAATTTAAAGAGCAAATATGACTACACCAATTTTTCTTAAATAGAAATGTAATTATACGTAAAAAAAAAAAAAACATTTATCAGCTACTGCTCCATCAGAACTGCATGCAAAGGATTATATGATTTATTTGTGTATGAAGTGTTACATCAATGCTAAGTAAAGATGCATTGCAAACATTGCATTTTTCAGTTTTCTGACACTAGGGAGTGAGAGAGAGAGGAAGAGAGGGGGAGAGGGAGGGTCCGAATTTCTCCACAGGTGTGTGTGTCTGAAAAAAGGTGCTCCTAATCAGAGCTGATTATCTGCAAGTTGCATCTCTCCTAATAGCACCTCGTCCGTCACATGCTCAGTCATCTGGGGTGACTCTGACAGAGAGACCCTGTCAGAAGAGGGTAGAGGGTAGAGGAACTTGAGAGGGAAACTTAAACCAGTAATTAGGTTCAGCTCATCTGGGTAGGTGAAAGGGCCCCATTTCTTCACTGTGTTAACCAAAGGGCACCCAAAAACAGGTAATGCTACAGATAATGTAGATAATGTACAGTCAGAAAGTCATTAGGGTGCTTATTTTGAAATAATGACCAGCTGGCTGTGCATTGCCCCTCTTACAATGCAGTAACTAACCTAAAAAAATGAAGTATGCATGCAAGTTAAAATTAAGAGAGAAAAAAAAAGACTTCAGAGTGAGATGACAATTTAAGCAGTCATTATACAATACACAAATATTTACTAAAATATTACTATTTAGTGGTAAATACAAACTACAAGGATGTACCAGCGTGTGGTAATTAAAATGAGTCTAAAGTGTGTGTAATACCCGCAGAAATATTTGCATCACATTATATAAGAAGGGCAGCCAGAACCTGACAGCATTGTGCTAAGTGTTGCATTTATATCGATCATGACTAATCCAGTGTCTAAATCTAAACGATATTGAAAAAACATCATATAATTGGGTTTAATTGCTATTAACGGGCAAATGTTTAATTGGCAGTTAGACATATCCCTTTTATCTCAGAGTGGTCCTCCAGTGAACAGCCCCCCCTCCCCACACACACACACACACACACACACTCACGCGCAGTGCACACAAAGGGATGAAAAGAATTCATTTGTCAACTAATGGGTGAAATTCATTATATAACATCATGTTTTCTACAAAGTAACTAAATGATATGTAGCTGTATAGTTTCAGTCTAAATCTAATAAAGTGATTTGTGCAGAGATTGGATGAAATATTTATTGATAAGTGATGGTGGTTAAATGGAGCTAAATATGAATGCAAAATATACTCTGCCTTCTAGTCATCAGGTAAAGAGGCTTTTGAAATGAGTTGAGCTCTAAAGGCCTGATTACCTGTACAAACCCATTTACTGTAGGTCAAACGGCTCTAGTGGGTTAAAGACAGTAAAAGAAGCCTGGAATGAGATATTTGTCATGCATCAATCACTTGTCATGTTGCAAAGCACCAAATCATGTTAACAAGTCCTAAAGCTTTAATTAAGTCTGCCTCTGACTGTCCAACAGAAATGCAGTTCTCATTTCAAACATTTATGAGTGGGTGAGATAATAATTTGGTTCTATTAATTTATTCAAACCTACATTCATTCCATTCATACCAACCTAAATCACTTCATTAATAGATGTATTGACATAAGTATAAATACTTTTTTTTTTGGCAACTGGTTATATGGCATAATCTATTATTATTACTAATAGACGTTTTTTAATTGTTACAAAGAATATGCTGCTTTTGTTCTAAAGTGTGAAATGTGGTATATTTATGCTGTGGCAAGTTAAAAAAAAGTGATTAAAAAGAATATTTTACCAAACCATTAGAATTGTTTTCATCTTTAAATAACAAATAATGAAGCATTAATAAAAACATAACATTTGCAAGAAAAAAAAAAATGCAGAACACATTTGTCAAAGATTCACATCCAAATATCATTCTGGATGTTCTTATTCAACAATGACAGTGACCTCTGTTCACTGTGTAATCAAATATCTCAAATCTAGTCATGTTTCTGGTCAAACATATGCCCGGAAATATGTAAACAAGTGTAGCCTGTAATAGGAAAATGATTAAGCCATATTCCTAATATTTAGGTCTTTACACGGTATGACGAATAGGGTCTGCAGCCCCTGATCATTTGATTTCTATTTGTAACAATTACATGTCACTATATGCATGTCAAGCGTGAGGTGGGTCCCCATGACGCCCTTCTGGTCTGTCCTGCACTGGCGCAGCTGTGGGGAGTTCAGTCAAACAGATGGGCCCAGACTGCCCTCCGCCCTTCACGGGTCCCTCCCACACACGCATGTATACAAACTCTCTCCCTTTACCGTCTACACACAGCACACACACTGACGCCCATACAAAGGACAGCTGCCCGTACCTGCCAACTTTCAAGCCTGGACTAATTACTTCACAGTCATCAGTTACCCAATGGGCCCTGGACAACAAAAGCAGAGGGGTGGGGGATCATAACTTCACAGAGCTTCATAAGAAAGGATCATTTATCAGGACTAACAAGCCGAGCCACACAATGCTGGTCTCTACACTTGCATCTTGACAAAAGTTTCACCATCAAGCACCAATGAGAGCACAATATTACAAATGATTAGCTATACTTTCTCTATATTTTACTAAAAATGTAAACAGCACATAAATGCTGAAGGATATATATACTGAGTGAAAAATATTTATCCATTGTGGTTATTTTGACTGGTCATGACATGAATGCATAAAGGATGAATGCATAAGCAATACATAAAGGAAACAAAAAGGTGGATGGATGATTTGTTCAGGAGGGCTCAATTATGGTGGCAACTGAATAAAGAAATAGATTTTAATATGGCCATGGCCAGAAAAAATATGTGCTTATTGAAAGAATAAAAGTTGATTATAAGATTGCATTGATGATAACATAGCATACAAGAAATTGTTTTGTAGGCCGATCGTTTTTGAAGACCACAAGAGTAAGAAGGTGGGGAAAAGAAAATCACCAACTGTTTTGGGACAGTTGTCATACCCTGTGTTAGCACTGACCAAGTTTTTGTTGTAATGTAATAACACATTAACTATAATTTTCAGGAAAAAGAAAATCCTCTTCAGCCCAACACGACCAGAACACAACATAAAGAGTAAATATATTACACAATAAATATAATATTTATTAATCAAATATTTGTTGGCCAAAACAAATAATTTGTCCTTATAGGTGACAAAAGCAGGTTGTGTGTATTTGCTGCTGCAGGCCCTAATACTATAATAGAAATATACTGTCCTTGCCATTACCAAAAAAAAAAAATGTATACAGACGCAATTGAAAAACAATTAATAAATAAAAAACTTGTGAGCCAACAAAACAATAAGACAGAAATAGATTTCTATCAGCCAGGTCTCTGAGAGAGGGAGAAAGAGAAAAATGGAGAGAGATATAAAGAGGGAAGGACAGAGAAAGGGACAGGGAGGGCCGGAGGTGGGGTGCTTACTAATGAGAGCAATGCCTAGATGGGCTGTAAATAGGAGTACCAATATATCAAAAGCTATTCTCTTCAGTGAAGGCTGTGAAATCTTGAGCAGACCCTTTCCTAATTGAATTTCATGCCTTGCTTTTGTCATGTGCCACTGCAGCTTCTGTCCCACCAGCTCTATACAGCAGCAGGGTCCGAAAAGGAGGGAGAGATGGTGCGCATGGGACCGAGAGATTAACATGGAGTGTATGTGGCATTCGGCTCGCCCGAAAAGTGTGCGCAGCCTTAAAAAAGAAGAAGAAAAAAAAAGGAGGAGGAGGAAAAAATAGATCCGAGATTCAAAGCGCAATAACGGAGACGGAAGGAACACGCGGAGAGCTTCTGTCAGGATACGGATGCAGGAGCGGTTCCCCCACCTGCACACACTCCGGCCCCCGTCTCGACCCCACCACAATGGCCCCTCCTCTGGCCAGATCAAGGGGCTGGATCCCATGAATTAATTACTGTCCGCCTCTCCGCCTCAGAGTTATTAATAGTATGAAATGAGCAATAAAAGGGCTTAGGAGTGGGAACAGGGGTGGCAGACTGCAGAGGTGATCCTGCGGGGGGACAAGAGGAGGAGGGGGGGGGGGATTTGCAGAGACAGAGAGAAACTTTTGTGGACGGGGAGAAAGAGAGCAGAAAACACTATGGTGCTAATCTTCAATCCATCTGGGGTTCATTAGCATTTAGTGTGTTTGCAGTTGCCAATCAAGCCTTAAAGGCGCCTTTCTCATCCTCTTTCAGGCCTCCAATGTAAGCCCTGTTAGAATGGCGCGTAAAAGACTTGACAAAATATTTTTGGACAAGTGCTTTTGTCAGCGGCCTCACCCCCCCAAGGATTGCCCTCTGTACCGGCGCTCTCAACGGCACAAGAGCTCAGGCACACAATTCGCCTATTACAGCCGCAAAGCTTATTATCCCCCAAAATAGTTAATAATTAGATTAAAACTTCAAATAAATGAAGTGGTACTGTGAATGAGCCAGGCGTAGTCTCCCTACACGCAATCTGTCTCACATTCTATCAATATGGATTGCCAGGATCTCTCTCTTTCAGAAAGCACGCACAATGCTGCCGCAGATGCAGCCGTGAAGAAAATATTATAGCCATGTATCCTTTCTTTGCAGCACGAGGAATTCATGGCCTTTGCGAGAGAGGCGGTGGCGGCAGAGGGAAAGACGAAGCCATTTAAATGTGTTTGCGGTTAGGTTTTAAGAGCTAGTCGCATGATTACAGTTGTGATCTGACGCTGATGTTAAAAGCGAAGAATGAAGAACAAAAATGCTGAGGGAGAAAATAAAACAGCTTTTGAAAGTATAGAAATACATCTCTTCTTGGGTTTAATTTCAGTAGGCTGATAAACATTTAAAACCTTTTTTTGTGTTATATTATACTCCCATTTATGCATGCATTGATGACTTTTCTATTTGTTATAAAGTGTTCTTTTAAGTGAAGACAACCTTCAAACTAAATATCCGCTTTAAAAAACTAAAACATTCACAGACGCAAATATAAAAATGTAATTAAACATTTAAATATCCCACAATTTAAGTGAAAAATCAACACACTTTCATGTGTTTCAATTTGTAACTATTTTACATTTTGACGAATTGGTGGTTAGTTAATATGAATTTGCACAATTAAAGAACACATTTATTTGTTTTTCCTCAAACTCCTAACCTACTGCTTATTAATAGTAAGGTAATTGTTTGTAGCAGTTATGCTGCATAACTAATATGGGATGGGGTTAATCTAGAATATGGTCACACAGAATAAAGCCTTATGATCTTTAAAGCAAACAGCCAATATTCTAGATATATGCATGATCATGTTAATATTGAATAGTGTTCCCTAATCTAAAGTGTTATGAATGTATAAACTCATTTTAAATCTATACTTTTTATGTTATAAAAAGTTAAATGAAAAATCTGCATGAATTTCAGAAAGGTTTAGTATTTGGTACATGTGGTTTAATGACAGAACTCAAGCTGCAGGAACAGAACCCGATGATCATGTTCACCAGTGAGATGTGATTTGAGATGTGCCAAAAGCATCTTAAAAACATACAAATGGTCAAATGATCAATGTCACAAAATTAATGCAACCTAATAATGCATAATCTGAACTATTTCTGTTTTTTTCATGGCCTTTTACATCAATGTTTACGTTCAGTAAACTAGTTCCAAATCAGGAAGTCTTTGTAGTCTCAGACTTTTGGCCTTCAGACTCCAGTGTAACAGTGAAGGAGAAGCAGATCAGAAAGAAAGAAAGAAATAAAGTCACAGAAAATGGATTGGGGGGGCGTGGATGGGGGTGCAATGAATCCAACGAGAATAGAAAGAGAGTGCAATGATATTTTCTCATCTTGATGGTTTCACTCCATCTGAACAAACATTCACAGCTGGAGGTTTGAGAGAGAAAAGAGAGAGCGAGAGACTCAGGGTGAGAAAGGGTAAATAAGAGCGAAAGAGTGTGTGACATGTAGACAGAGGCGGTCTATAGAGGTTAAATACCGCTTAGTTTGTGAGGTCACATATACTTGATCTAATGAGAACATGTAACAGTCACGAGAAGAAAAGTGCATTTCTATCTGGAATTGAAGGCATTGTGAGGAATACCACTGATCATTAAATGAAATTCCAGCTGCATTCCACATTAAAGTGAGTGATGAAAAGAAAAAGTCATTTCTGTTTGAAGATACTCGTGCCTGGAGCTGCTATAGAATGTTTCTGCTTAATAGAGAGGAATCTATTTGAATGTGAAGAGAGATGGTCTTCACAAGCACATGCACCTGCCACTTATTAAGAAAGACAAAAAAAAATAAATAAAAACAACATTACTCTGTCAGTCATTCAAAAACTTCAGAAAAAAAAAACGAATCAAAAATCTAAATATAAATGTCAAACAAACACGGATTCCTGGTCGTCCAGATTTCGGACGTGGCAGTGTAAAACCACTCTGTCTGACAACCTTCTCAATCGTTCTCTTGCTTTCTCTCTCCTTGACTCTCTTTAAATCCTTGGAACAGTTCAAGAGACAAATTGCTTCTTGTGCCCGTATCAATGCATTTCATTTAAACCTTCTCAGCAGGGGGGTCCGGCCGAAAGATGTCATTCTGCGAGAAAGGAAAAGATAAAAAATATGCGGGGGAGAAAGAGGAGAGCATTGGAGGCAAATGGGCCGTGAACTGAACCATCATGTAGCCGCTAAGAACCTGCTTGCAGGCTTTATTCAATCGCTTCTTATTGTGGAGCGGCGGGCAGCTGAATGCTCTCTTTCAGAGAGGTCTGCAGCATGAACTTAAAGCAAGTAAATTTCTATCTTTCTGTGCATTAGCTGCCTCATTGCCCTTCAATTGAGTCCCTAAGAGCCTAGAGAAAAGAAACTGGTGGCAGTGGAAAGAGGCAGAGAATGGAGTGAAAAGTTAGCCACATAGGCAGAGGATGGGAAAAAAGAAAAGTAGGAATACAAAAGAACCGGAATAAATTGAGCGAGAGTTTCCATCTCCACACGCCTGTGCTTTCAAATGATCCTTCTCGTATTCGTTCTGTACTAATGACAGTTATCATAAAATCCTTGCTTTTTGATCGGTTCCAAAATATGCTTCGATTTAACCCGTGACCTGCAGAGAAATCTGAGGACAGAGGCGATGACCATCCCTCGGGCTCTTGCCGTTGTGTCAATCAGACAACAGAAGACAATGGAAATCACCGGCAGATCGGTCACACTTCCTGTAGCACTGTGAGGCACAATCTACCCCTCCTGCTCTTTCCTCTCCTCCACCACAACATCAACAGGTTGCTCTTGCCATGATCAAAGAGGCTCTTGTGTTTATCCAACACTGACAATAAGAGCAAATGTTAGATTTCGTGTCAGGGATAAAGGGCTGTAGGAAGTGTGTCGAGAGCTGGGAGGGCTTGATGTTGACAGATCCCCCGAGACTGGAAGAGCACCTGATCGCCTGAGAGCTGCAAGAGGGTCGAGGCAACAGGTGGATGTTTGTGGTGTGCAGAGTTGGACATTTCAGATTACAGTTATACTGTTGAGTTAGTTATACTGAAAGAGGTTACAAAATATTTTTAAAATGACATTGTTACAGTAAAGTACTGAGCAACATGAATATATACTAAGTATAGGGTTAGGATTTAGGGTGTTTATGCATGATTTACTGTAATTACTACATGTAACGTAACTATGCTGCCTTAAAATAACAAGTTACCTCCCAAAACATTAACGACTCAGATAAAATTCATATTTTCATTAAAGATTGAGTGTGTCATTTCTGTACCACTAGCATTACCAATTACAAAAACACTGAATGTTTCCCAAAATACTAAATACAATTTTTTGTTGTATTAATCAATTATAATACATTCTACGTGGTCACTTTTAATTTTATGCGCTTACCCACATTTAAAGTTTTATTCTGCTCTGTGCAATTTCTCCATCAGTATTTAACTTGTTTTTAAATCATAATGGTTTAGATTAGAGATGGGGGATAATTAAATATGTAAATATTTTATATTAGGAAAGGTGTACATAAATAAATACATGTAAAAGTACGCAAAAATGAAAATTGTTATTTACTCACCCTCAAGTTTTTCTAAATATCTAAGTATCTTTTTTTCTGCTGAACACAAAAGTGGATTTACAAACAATTCATGGCCATCAATCAATGGGGTTAACCATTAATTGTCTGGTAGCACATATTCTTCAAAATATCTGCTTTTATGTTTTACAGAAGACTTAAGCAACTTAAGTGTGAGCAAATGAAGACAGGATTTCAGAATTCATTTTAAATTCATTTTGGTGTGAACTCTTCCTTTAATTTTAGCATATAAATATATGCTACATACAGATTGTAACAAATTTTAAAAATTTGTTAAAAATCTTATGAGATTAAGCTAATATAAAGCTGATATATTTCCTATTTCTGTAGTTTTAAGCACCGCCATGAACTATGATTTGACATACACTCAAAAAAAAAAAAAAAAATAGACTCTGAATTAACTTAACTCAGTTTTGTAATCATGGATCCTGGTTCCACACAACCAAGTTGTGTTTTATTTACATAAAGGGATTTTGCTGAATTTATGCAAACTCTTTGCGTTGTGTTAACACCATAGAATGAGGAAGAATCTATGTGAAATTGTCGCTTCACTGTAACTTAACCCAGTTACGTTTAGAGAAGAAAGCATTTTTTTGTGTGTGTGTAAGGAGAAAATCACAATTTTTGTGTCACTGTTCCAGTGGTCAGTGTGTGCTTTAGTTGGGCTCTTGACCCTTGTATTAGTAGAATTAAGTGTTGTTTTGGCTGCTGTAGCGGAGTTCTAATGGCCAGACAAACCAAGAGCAAAACTCATCAGGTGATGATGATTTTGCTTGTTTTTTTTTTTTTACCTGAATCTCTGAACTGAACTTAGAGTCTATTATCTGTGTTGTATGTTCTTTATGGACAATGACAGCCTTGTGATTACACAGCTAAACACCCTGTATTTTCCACACATTTTGAAAGGATTACATTTAGGCTCTTCTGATCCAAAAAAAAAAGAAAAAAGGCTTTCTGTAAGGCACACACAGACATCAACAGTCAGCGTATGAATCTCAACAATGGTGACCAAAAAATGCTGCAGTGCATTCTGGAGCCACCAATTAAAATGAATCGATAGCTCCCATCATGCATTGCAACATTAATAAATTATGAGCAGAATTCTTACAAATTTCTTTTATTTTTGCTGTTTTGTGTGATGTTTTTATTAGTGTGTTTTTAGTATGTTCAGAGTTGTTGAGATTCATACACTGATTCTTGATGTCTGAGTGTGCCTTATGGAAAGATTTATTTTTGGGATCAGAACAGCCCGAAAAGAAAATGTGAGAAAAACGCAGGATGTTTAGCTGTGTAATCACAAGCCTGTCATTGTCAATAAAAGATATACAACAATAATAATAGACTCTAAATACGTTCTGTGATTCAGCAAAATCATCATCACCTGATGAGTTTTGCTCTTGGTTTGTCTGGCCGTTAGAACTCCGCTACAGCAGCCAAAACATTTAATTCTACTAATACAAGGGTCAAGAGCCCAACTAAAGCACACACTGACCACTGGAACAATGACACAAAAATTGTGATTTTCTCCTTACACAGAAAATGATGATTTCTTCTCTAAACGTAACTGTTGTTAAGTTAAAGTGAAGCGACAATTTCACATAGATTCTTCCTCATTCTATGGTGTTAACACAACGCAAAGAGTTTGCATAAATTCAGCAAAATCCCTTTGTGTAAATAAAACAACTTGGTTGTGTGGAACCAGGATCCATGATTACAAAACTGAGTTAAGTTAGTTCAAAGAGTCATTTATTTGAGATTTTCAATGCACGAAATTACAAATTTCAGAGTTTAGTACCAAAAAGCTGGCTTCAAATATCACCAAAATGGACTAAACGTCAGAAAACTCTATGTTCAGGTGAAGAGGTGATTTGTGGCTGTAACACTGCACTGACCAATCAGCATCCAGAATGTGAGCTGTTTTGTGTCTTGGAGAGAACAGATAAAAACATCTATGAAAGAAAAGAAGGAACATTCGAACCAGATCGCAATCACAAATCAACTACTGATCAAATTATCTGATGATCTGTCAACAATCTCACTGATTTCACAGTGCCAGCACTGAGAACAGACAACTGTTTAACTAGACGATCCGTCGGATGATTGACAGCGCTAACAAGTGTGAGAAAGAAGCCACATTTCCACACACGTTACATCAAAGAGCAGAACAAGCATGACACCATTGAATCTGCCTTGCTGAACTTGAGCCACCCTCACCGATGACCCCTTTTATGGCTTATGAGGAGCGTCGCTCATGAATGCCTCCGATTTTGCAGCGCATGGTTAATGGTGACATTTGGCTGTCGGGGCACTCTGAGTAAAAGCGTCCCGCACACACAGTGGCCTGCGGCTGGGGCTCTAACAATGGCCGGGCCCACAGTGGACACACACACACTTCCAGCTGTGGCTGACCATCCTGGCCTCTTCTCCGGCTCCCATGAAATTGGAAATTATCAGGGCCGTTTCTGGTGACAAATCATTGTCTGTGTGTTCCTGCCACTTCCCGAGGAGGAGAACAGACCCAAGGAGAGAAGAAACTCTTTTTGATGGGACTTGAAGGCTGACCTTGTCACCCTTATCCTTCAAAATGCTGACCCCACAAAGATGGACTCAAAGTGTGGCCTGAGGTTGACTCTCTTAAAAGTGCTACACTGATCTTTAACCGTTCCCACATTTCCTGCAGAGGCACTGTGATCTTCAATATGCCATCGGGAACGCTGGATTCTTCCACCTCCTCATCTATACCTTTTAACTAGAGGCTTATACCTGGCAAATAAGGCAGGATTATTTCAGTTAGTCTGACTTAGTTTGAACCAAATCAATTGACGAGTCAGTCTAACTGAAATAAGCCTGGCTTGTTTAATGAAACAACCCCCTGCAGCTAAACTTTGCTGTACCAACAATATCTTTTCAAACTCAGACCCCAAAATGGAGGCAGTATTTGTTTATAAATACTGTTTTCTTCACAGAGCAGTTGCTGCTTGGCTAAAGGCTAAGGAAGTGAGTTGAGCTCAAGGAGGAGGAAAGAAAAAGATGAAAAAAAAACCAACAACAAGCAGTAGCTAGTTGTGTTGCCAGAGGGCCTGGTCTCAATATCAAACCTTCTTATTATTTATCAAGGAAAAACTAATTGTGGCAACTGTAATAGCACCCTTGCAAATATGTAACTGTAGTGGTACCAAATAATCATCAAGATATCACTTATCTGAAATATTAAACCATGTAATAATCACCTTATTTGATGATAAATAATAATCCAACTGTTTTTTAAACCAACAATTTTTCATAATCGTTTACTCTTTAGCTTTTACTAAAAAGGCTTATAATTAGTCATTAATAAGATATAAATAGCCACTATTGGCGTGCAAGTGTTTATTTATTTAATCTTAAAAATGCCAGTATTGTCTTAACACAAACTTACTTTTAAAATAAGCCTAAAATAAGACTCGCTGGCGAAAACCTGGTGCAGATAGGCTAACAGATAACGTTAGTTACATGCTAGGAACATGTTTATACAGTCAGTAGCAATTTTTTCTAGATAATACCTAAATACAAGATATCATCATATCAGATATTACTGGATAAATTAAACTTTCCATTTCTGTATGAATAGTAATATATTGTTGCACGTTGCGTTCTTTACAATATGTAACTTAGTTAACAGAAACCGTATAGAAAAACAACAACAATTACCTTAATAGATTAGCAGTAGCTTATTTGAAGACTTGAGTGGGTAAGTAACTGAAACTATCATTACGCCTACATGATGAGACGAAAATATCTCATTTAAGAAAACGGCTTGAAGCAGGTCGCCATGAAGTCTCATAAATCATTATAAACGGCGTTAGCGCCCTCTACTGTTTACGAAGGTATGTCCCTGCTATAGAGCTTTAGCTGATAAATGCAGTTAATGCATTCTTGCCACAGTAAAATCTTAAATACGGAAAAAAAGCGTAATTAACACTAAAATGACACAAAAGTAGCAGTGAACATTATAGTTGCGAATAGAAGTAAAATCATTATTTTCCTTAAATAAAAAAGCCATATATATATTTTTTTAATATTTATAAGTGCAGTAACATTTATGTGTCAAGCTTTTTTTTGTAGGAAGAAATGTTGGCTAATTAATTTGTAATGATTAGGCCTACAAAAATAAATTGACCACTTCATAATTAATGTGTTGGAATGTTTGGGGAAATCATCTATTGACTTCCTGCTTGTTGTGAAGATTTGGGAGACATTAACATGATGACCACAGTTTTGAGCTCAAACATTATTTCTTGTTATATTCAGACAACCACCTTCAATGACCATTCATCTGTTTTCATGTCATGTAGACCAAAAAAGGATTTTTTTTTGGTTTGTTTGTTTTTTTGAATATCACTAGTTTTATTGTTGATTACTAAAAAATAAAGTAAAATAAAATAAAGATTAAAAAAAACAAAACAAATCAAAATTAAACAACCAACAACAATTTTCTTTTCCCTTTATATGTCAAAACATATTTAAAACACTTAGAAAACCAATATTTTTGTCATTTCTTTTTTTTTTTTTTTTACAAAGAGGATAAACACCGAGTCTGACAAACCACAGGGTTTCAATATTGTCATCTCACTCTCTGCTTGTTGAGAAACACTATAATTCACTTTTTGTAAACTTCAAAGTGACCTGACGATAGACAGCGAACACGCTAATAACCTAACAGCTTCTTACACAGACATGAGAAGCCAATGAATCTTCAGAATAGAATGGAATGGAACGCTCTTCATAATGGCCATGAAACTTTTGCCTTGACATTTACCTACTTTGAAATGGTAGAAAACATTCACAAATAAGAAATTCTCTTTGTGAAATCTTCGTGAACTAGCTTAGCCTGTTGACGGGAGAGATCCACACATTTATGATAGCCAGTGTGCAAAAGTTTTCAACACTGCAACAATATATCAGTTGTAATCCAGCTCAGAGACAGCACATGGAACATGACTGAAAACCTCCAAAAAGAAAAAAAAAAATTATAAATTTTACTTCCAATTAATTTAGCACTCAATTAAATAACTTGAACTTAAAAGCAGAATGACATATATCTGCTGGATATGTCTTTGGTTTGCTGACTTGCAATTGGCACCGAAATAAAAAGGCAGAGAAAGATGGAAAAGGAGATAAATTTGTTATTCTTTCAACATGGACTTAGCTTTTATAACACGGATGCTTCAGATTTTCAATGGGGTTCTCAGAAACAGAATCTGACCCGAACCTTAGAAAATAAATATGATAAACTAATATGTCTAAAAGTGCTGGTGAAAATAATTCAGTAAGCACGCAAGATGAAAACACAGACAGTGCATGAGATGTGGAGAGCGGGTCGTTCTGTTGGTCCTGGGGTGTTTGTGATTGGCTCTTTCTTCCCTAAGTAGTGTACCTGCTTTGTGTAAAAGCTGTTGCCATAAGGCAAACTACTGAGTGAGTGAATGAGCCGTTTGAGTTCAGTCCCGTCTCACCACTCTTTCTTCTTCTCATCCATGGACACTCCACCTGGACCTAGTGCTACTACCAGCAGAAGGCCTCCGATCACTGATGTGGTCTGGAAGAAGTCGTACTTGAGGAAGTCGTGCATGGGCTTGTAGGCTGGTATGGTCCAGAAAGCGTTGAAATACACGTTGATAGCCAGCAGCCAGATGACCAGTGTTAGGGCAGCTAGTTTAGTCTTGAAACCGATTGCTACCAGAACAATAAGAGCTGTGCCAACCAGGTTCTGCAAGATCTAAAAACCAAACACAGAAATATTAGAAAAAGGAAGTTAGTAAGACATCAGGCAAATGCTTAACTGTGACACAGCAAACTAAACTGAACACTTCAGAAATCACGTAGGCTACAGAAAACCTGTCAACGTCTGACCTCTAGTGGTGAAATAGATGATTACATTACAATCATTACTATAATTGAATTGCAATGCATCAGCTAGACAATATGGCAAATTATCAGTGTCTAGTTTTCAAATATAGTTCATTTTAAATTTTGGATTTTTTTTTTTTTAATTAATACTTTTTTTCAGCAAGGATGCATTGGATTTATCAAAAATTAGTAGATACATTTTATATAAACTTCTCAATATTAATGACTAAAAATACTTCTTGGGCATCAAATCAGCATATTGGAATGATTTCTGAAGGACACTGAAGTCTAGAGTAATTATGCTGACAATTTAGCTTTGCGTTACAGGAATAAATTACATTTTAAAATATATTCAAATAGTTACTTTAATTTGTAATATTACAACATTTGTGTTTTACAGTATTTCTGGGTATAGTATTTGTAAGCATAAGATATTTCTTGCCGACTCAAACTTTTTAAAAGTATCCATTTTGAAATCTTCATTGAAGTTGCAGTCATTATTAATATATAGATTTTTTTACTTGTGTAGTTTTGTTTATGGCTTTTGAGAATGAGGTCCTGCATCATACTGTACATATTCTGAATGATGCAATCCTGGATGCCTAATATGGATGTTAGATGAATTAATGGAAAAATACTGACATCAAAAACTGAATTCAAAAACAATAAGATATGCAAAGCATTTCTACTTTTTTTTTAATAGGTTGAGCATGTATGTATTTTCCTGTCCTAAGGATGTACAATGAAATGATTTTAATAGATTGTCCTTTCTGTCCATGACTGTATCAGAGCAAAACGGGACTTACAACAACTGCTTTACTGTAACAGTGTTTGACCTCAGCGTTGGTAATTTATAGCTTGTGTGCTTTCAAACCATGAGATGTCTGACTGCCCTTTCTATTAAATCTATTACAACATTTATTTAGATAAAGTGAACAAACTGTGCATGTCAGGATGCATTATGATGGAATTGACCTCTCACAAAAAGCTCAACCACCAGCCCACATCCTGAGCACCACAATCACAACTTCATCTGAGCCTGAAGCGCTTATCTGCAAAAACGGCTGAACTCGGTGCAATAAACTTTTAGATGTTCTGCCAAGTCATAAGACGTGGTTTACAAGCACATTTATAATGCCAGAAAAGGCCAACTATAAACAATAATGATTCCACATCCATTCATATGCAAACAGGGCTGATGAAGTCTTAAATCCAATGCTAACTAAGCTAGACTCTAAAAAGTGCTGAAAGAGAAACAAAACATTTGTATAAAAAGGTGTTTTTGAGAAACGTAACACTCGAAAAAACATTTTCTGCTATTTCAGTCAGTTTTTTTTTTTTTTTTACAAGCAACTGCTGATGTTAACACTAAGACCTTAAGTTTGTGATCCTAAGAATGACGTCCTGATGAAGGCATCAGTGCAAAAAGTACTCATTTTTTAAATAATACACACATAGTTTACCATTCAAAGTAAGAAGTCAGCAAGATTTTTAAAAGATTAAAAAAAAAAAATGAATGTGGAATAAAATTCATTAAGCAATGATGGTGCAATCTAATCAAATGTGTCTGCTTTTATTGTAGTGTAATAGTAACATTATAATATTAGGTAATATTATTTTAAAAATATTTGTGAACAATAAAAAGACAATATAGAACAATTAAATTCTGCAAAATATCATCAAATAATGTGAACAATTCAAAACATGTAATATATAATTGCCATTCATTACTGTAATATTCTTATTAGTGCTGGGCAATGATTAATCGCGATTAATCGCATCCAAAATAAAAGTTTTTCTTTACATAATATATGCGTT
>JAUCMS010000095.1:17549223-17562734 GCA_032357445.1 Enteromius radiatus | reverse complement strand
TAAAGCACCTTGAATTGCCTCTGTGTATGAAATGTGCTATATAAATAAACTTGCCTTGCCTTGCCTTGCCTTGCCTTTAAATGAACCATAGCCTTGGTACAGTCATCTTTATAATTTAAAGTTTGTCCATGTTCCAAATATATATTATGATCATTCACTGAAAAAGCAATAAGACCTGTTCTTGAATTTTACATATACAGGCATTCTTTGTGATTTTATGAGAATCTGCGTGTGATTCAAACTTTTTGTTTATCCAGACTTGGGAGTCTCTCTAAAGTCTGTTATTTCTGGATATGGTGCAGTGGAGAAATTATTGAACCATAGACTAAGAATGCTGGTCTAAAAGAGGTACTACCTTTTTTTGATTATTCTTATTTTGCATGTGTCTGCTCAAACGGTCAGAACCACACTCATTGAGGGCGGTATGAGGTCCAGATGTCCACAGCTGGGGGTTGTGCTTGTATCCCAACACCGTACGGGATGTTTGGCATTTGCCAGAGAACACCAAGATTGGCAAATTCACCACTGGCACCTGTGCTCTTCACAGATGAAAGCATGTTCACACTGAGCACATGTGACATGTCTGGAGACGCAGTGGAGAACGTTCTGCTGCCTGCAACATCCTCCAGCATGACCGGTTTGGCAGTGGGTCAGTAATGATGTGGGGTGGCATTTCTCTGGAGGGCCGCACAGCCCTCCATGTGCTCGCCAGAGGTAGCCTGACTGCCATTAGGTACTGAGATGAGACCCTCAGACCCCTTGTGAAGACCATATGCCAGTGCGGTTGGCCTTGGGGTTCTCCTAATACAAGACAATGCTAGACCTCATGTGGCTGGAGTGTCTCAGCAGTTCCTGCAAGACGAGGACATTGATGCTATGGACTGGCCCGCCCGCTCCCCAGACCTGAATCCAACTGAGCACATCTGGGACACCACGTCTCACTCCATCCACCAACGCCACTTTGCACCACAGACTGTCCAGGAGTTGGTGGATGCTTTAGTCCAGGTCTTTGAGGAGATCCCTCAGGAGACCATCCACCAGCTCATCAGGAGCATGCCCAAGCATTGTAGGGAGGTCATACAGACACGTGGAGGCCACACACACTACTGAGCCTCATTTTTGACTTGTTTTAAGGACATTCCATCAAAGTTGGATCAGACTGTAGTGTGGTTTTCCACTTCAATTTTGAGTGCAACTCCAAATCCAGACCTCCATGGGTTAATAAATTTGATTTCCATTGATAACTTTTGTGTGATTTTATTGTCAGCACATGCAACTATGTAAAGAACAAAGCATTTAAAAAGAATATTTCATTCATTCAGATCTAGATGTGTTATTTAGTGTTACCTTTATTTTTTGAGCAGGATGTATATGTGTATATATATATATACACACACACACACACACACACACATATTTTATTACCTTAAGTCTTTTATTACCTTTTAGATGCAAATTCATATTGTAAGTATATATATATATATATATATATATATATATATAGTACTGACCTCAAGTGATGTAAAGTATAGCTGATGTACAGATAATTTTGTGTTGATGCTGGTGGTTTTTAAATAGGTTACTCTTCAAATGTGGATGCTTCACACTGTTAACATGCAAGTGTTTTCATCTTCACTTCCTCTCCTCCTCCTACATGCTTCATTGTGTCATCTCTCTGCTCTCACTTTTTTGCATTTAAAAGGGATAAGCATAAATCAGAATGAAAAAAAACCTTTTTCTGTCCCCTTTAGGTATATGAGGAAAACACATGCTTTAATTTTTAAGAGAAGAGTTTAATTCAGTTTATACAGGATTTCCATCTCCAGCTGGTGTGTTGCTGATAAGTGTGTGAGTCATAAATCAGGATACTTACTGTGCCATTGCAGGCTTCCCATGTGGAATCAATACTTCCATCTCAAGTACTTGTTAACTTGTTTGTGTTAAAGCTGATGCGACTGACGTGTAAGCACTAACTCTTAAATATAATTCCTGTGAATTTCTGAAGTGTTCGTACAGACTTCATTCTGGTAGTGTTCTTATTTGCTTTAATAACTTTTTAATTGTGCTTATTGCCCTCTGCAGGAAAAAGAGAAGAAGTACATGCTGCCATTGGACAACCTGAAGCTCAGAGATATAGAGAAGAGTTTCATGTCCAGCAAGCACGTGTTTGCTCTCTTTAACACTGAACAAAGGTTAGAGAAAATATTTACTCACTGCAGAGCTTTCAAAAATGGATCTACATTAATATACATAATGCATAATTCATCTGAATATAAACTAAACAAGAATGTGGGTAGATGCACGTTGAATCCATACCAAATGTTTTTTAATTTTTATTTTAAGAATTACATCGTGCAAAATGTGCATGTGAGTTAAAAACAATGGCAATGTGCTGAAAAGTCTGCTTGCTCATGGCTGAATTTTCAGCTTCATTAATCCAGTGTCCTATGATACTTCAGATGTCCTTGTAATATGCTGATTATTTTCATGCATAATAAACACTGACAAATATAATAAACATTTATAATAAAAATATTTATATATTTATATAATAATAACTGATTTGTGACCATGTACCAGATTTTTGGAAATCTGAAAGCTGAATATATAAGCTTTTCATTAATGTTAGGATTTGTTGGGATAGGACAATATTTGGCTGAGATACAACTATTCTAAAATCTAGAATCTGAGGGTGCAAAAAACAAATCTAAATATTGAGAAAATACCCTTTAAAGTTGCCCAAATTAATTTTTAAGCAATGCATATTACTAATAAAAAATTACGTTTTGATATGTTTACTGTAAGAAATTTACTAAATATCTTTATACAACATGATCTTTAACTTAATATTCCAATGATTTTTGGTATAAAATGAAAAATCATCTTGTATTGTTGGCAATTTCTACAAATATAACCATGCTACTTATGACTGGCTCATCGCAATTGGCACCATTGTCTGGTCATATTTATTTCATAAACACAGTATGACTCATTGCTCCTGCATGTTGTTGGACTATTGTCTCAGGAACGTGTATAAAGACTACAGGCAGCTTGAGCTGGCTTGCGACACTCAGGAGGAGGTAGACAGCTGGAAGGCATCCTTCCTACGAGCTGGAGTTTACCCAGAGCGCATCACTGTACGTGAATGCTTCCAATGATCATCTCTCAGTCATATTAACTTATTAACTCATTACTGTGCTGTAACAGCTACCACATGTATAACCAGTCACGATGCAATTCTAACAAACCTTGATAGCTTACTAACTTAATTAACTTATTCTGCTTTCTTTGCTACATCTGCAGGATAAAGAGAAGGTGAGTTTTTCCTCTGATTGGTTTACCTTACCAATCTGTCATATGAAAACATATTCCTCTCTGAATATCAGTATGTGTTGTGTTTAACTAAATGATGGTTAAAACTCCTCCACTGGTTGACTGTTGAGGACAGAGATCAAATCAGTCTAGCGATAGGATTTAATTTGCTTTATTATTCCACTCTTTGTTTCTCAATGTGTCCAAAATTTTATCAGTGCTGTTATTTTGTGTGTATCAATACGTGTTGCTGGTCCTCAGCAGAGTGATGCTAGTGAGGAGAACGGCTCAGATGGCTTTATGCACTCCATGGATCCTCAGCTTGAGAGGCAGGTGGAGACCATCAGGAACCTTGTGGATTCCTACATGGCCATTGTCAACAAGACCGTGCGGGACCTCATGCCCAAGACCATCATGCATCTCATGATCAACAACGTAAGCTGTTGGATATCAAATAATAATCATATAAGTTAGTTTCTTACTAGATGTTTTTAGACCTGCAGTTCCAGGCAAATACAGCTGGCACAGCACTTTTTCTTAGTTTTCTCCCTTGCTTCCTCTTCCCATAGACTAAGGAATTCATCCATGCTGAGTTGCTGGCCAACTTGTACTCTTGTGGAGACCAGAACTCTCTGATGGAGGAGTCAGCAGAACAGGCTCAGCACAGGGAGGAGATGCTGCGCATGTACCACGCTCTGAAAGAGGCCCTCAACATCATCGGGGACATCAGCACCACTACCGTCACCACTGCCATGCCCCCGCCGGTGGATGACTCCTGGCTGCAGGTACAAGGAGGACCTTCAGGGCGCAGGTACTGTGTCAAAAACCTTAATCAAATTAGCAATGTTTTTGATGAGAGTTTCAGTGTACACTTATGTTTTAATTAAGAATGTGAATTATATTGCTTTTCATTTTTATACTGAAACATGAAATTGAGGTGAAATATATATTATTTTTTAATAGCCAGTTGCCTTTACATTATCCTAGCTCAGTTAAACCATTTTGATATTGCCAAAAACCCTGCTTTTGATTTCCTTAGGTGTTTAATATTTGTTTGATATTTTATTATTTGGTGTTGTATTAATACTTATACACATTAAAACATAAAAAGTTTAAATGGTTTAAAGTAGTTTTAAAAACACAAAAAGCTTTGAATAATTCAAAACATTTTATTTTTTAAATGATTAGTTCACTCCAGAATTAAAGTTTCCTGATAATTTACCTGCCCCCATATTATTCAAGATGTTCATGTCTTTCTTATTTCTAAAGAAGGTTTTTGATGAAAACTTTCCAGGATTTTTCTCCATTTAGTGGACAGATTTTTTTTCTCAAAAACCTTAATTTCATTTTGACTGAAGAAAGAAAAAAACAAACATTTTGGATGATATATGTTACGTGTGGGTGCGGGAAAGCACGAGCTGAGATTCGAGTTCACAAATAAATAGTCTTTTAATCCAAGAAACAGGCAAACAGACAGGCAGGGTAATCCACACGCAGCACAACATTAAACGACATTAATACTGGACCATTGAACACTGAACACAAGAGACAATGGCAAACAATGAAGATAATTTAACAAGACACACCTGAACGAAATCACATAATTAGACAGAAGACAGAAACTAGGTCACACCGAGCACATGGGGAACAATAACAAAAACAGTGCAGGGGGTGACAAGGACCAGCATAAACCAGCATCCCGGCATCAAAACATACCTAACCAGCATATGCTGTTTTTTTTCAGCAGGAAAACCCCTATCCTTGTTATCTATTTATTAATTAAGTGCATAATCCGGACATTTGAAGTTTAATTTTGTAATTTTATACTAAAAAACAGTATAGAATTGTCCACAAGTCAAACAAGACACCTTCTGTTAGGCATTGCTATCAAAATTTAGCATGAAGCTAAAGCTAAGCTGAAAATAGACATCGAGCATAAAGCTAACTTGTTACTATAGGCGTTATTAGCATTATTAACAGACAAGCTGAAAGATGGGCAGATAAACAGAAAGAAAGTACAAGATAGATTTCTCAAGCCAAAATAATATTTTTTTATTTTCTCAACAGATCTCCCATGTCTAGCCCCACTCCCCAGCGTCGGGCCCCACCTGGGCCCCCTCGTCCAGGTGGACGCACTGCCCCAGGACCCCCTACCGCTGGAGCACCTCCTGTGCCATCCAGACCCGGAGCCTCTCCTGACCCCTTCGGTGGTCCCCCGCCCCAGGTCCCCTCTCGTCCCAACCGCGCCCCACCAGGTGTCCCAAGGTGAGTGAGACAGGAAGTTAATTCATGCAGTAATTGTGCTAAATATAATTACCTAGCTGATATATAAACAAAAGTAATAATGTTCCAGTGTAACAATGCAAATTAGGGCCCTTTGGCCTAGGGGCCATAGAAAGTGTTTTGAGTAGTGTGGGGAGTAATAGAAGTGTTAATGATGTTGAGAGCAATGATCTACAAACTACCCTCCATTTACACCCTTTACAGCCCTTCTGCCCTGACCTGATCCCTGGTCTTTAACACAAGAAAGACAGATCAGTAACACTCTTCCTGCTATTTCTACTTTTCTCTCGCCTGTCACAATCCATCAGCTCACACACTCCTACACACACAGATCTTCACTAACAAACCACTCACACATTTTTTCAACTACGCTGGTTTCCTTTTTCCATCTCCGTGCATATTCATCCAAACATTGCTTTAAATCATTGAGTTAATGTATGTACTGTGTAGTAACATCAGTGCATCAGCTTTGTGAGATCATTCTCTCATTATATACGTGTTTGGGAGGAAAATGTAAGGGAAACTGACCAGTTAATCGGTACAAACCATAGAGACATTTTTGCTTCCTCTCATTGCCTCTTTTCTGTCAACCCATGTTCTCCTCAAACTCAGTCCCACTAAATCCCTTCCACAATGATTCCGGTTATTGTTTCAGAATTTCTATCAGTGACCAATGAGGAGTTACGCAAATGGTATGTCCGGCAAATTGTCCTTTTGTGACATCATAACCATCCTTGCATGGTTCCATCTTTAAATGTGTTACTAACTGCTGTTCCTTAACACCTGTTATTCACTAAATATGAGTATACCAGGTTGTCTGTTACTATCAGTTTATTTGTTTACAGTATTTTACTTTTCTAAAGTCCTACTTTAAACTATGATTAGAACTGACATTTAATTTTATAAGGAAGAGATACCTGGTTGAACAACTCAGTCTTTAATGTATGTTATAGATCATTTAGTGTCTAGCAATAATAATAATTAATAATTTAATAACATATACTTTTTAAACTAATATTTTATTTAATTTAGCAATATTTGTATTTAAGTATACTATAAAAACATTAATTTAATTTGGCCAATATCGATAATTTTGAAGACCTATAGATTGTTTGTAATACTTGGTATATGACATGCTGTTTATGTTTTTGTGTGATGTGTGTTCCTGACACTTTTCCATTATTATAATTTAGTTTTATTTTACTTTTCACAGAAACTATTTATATATGAGACTTAACATCTATATAGCTTATAGTTTACTTGTGAAACATGAAGCCCAGGTAAATTGGATTAAACAGCTTTAATACAAGTTTTATTATTATTTTGTAAACTCATTTATAAATTATAGTCTGATTTATTATTCCTGTAGGTGTTTAATAACATGACATTAGTAGTTCATGAATCTCTGATGAATCCACCTTGTGTGTCATGCAGTATATTTTTAGAGTTCATTGTTACTGCCTTTGTCTTTATGTTCTTTTGTGTTCCTAATCGTGTGTCTTTTCCCCCTGTTGTTATCCGTCTGCATCTGTGTGTGTTGTCATCTTTGAAGTCGGAGAGCGCCAGCCTCCCCCACCAGATCCTACAGAGACTTGCTCACTGAGCATTAACACAGGCGATCAGCAGACAGAGGAAAACCACTGACCCCCCCCCCCCGACACTGTATCACACGCATGCACACAAGCATACTGTATCACGTTTACTTGAAAGAGTATTTACTTTTCTAAAATTACACAACAGGAATATTTTAAATTGTTCTTATAATTGTATACCGTTCATGTTTACATGAGCGCAGATGTGGTGCCATTGTATTCCATTACCAGCACATATCGTATGTATTTAGGAATGTTATAAAATCACAGGTATTGTCCATGTACCAGCCTATTTCACTGTTTGCTTCAACATTTATGCACATGGATGCTAGATGACACTGACTTGTTTCTGCCTTTATTAGCATCAACCAAGCCTTAACCTTCATCTGATCAGTTCTTAACCCCTGAATAAATGTGACCTGCATGTTTTTCTTTTAAAATAATGTTACTTGTCCGAACACTTCATTAAATGTTGCAGTCATATTTTCTTTCTTAACATATACAAGTTTCATCTTACTCTTCTGGATTCTTGTATTGCCTTATATAAAACGGATGTTACTTTATTTATTTATTTATTTTACGTTTTTTTTTTTTTAGATTCTCTGATTTAATAGAGTCCATATTAATGTCTGAATGTTATATTGCACCTTTCTAATTTACATGAAAACATTAACAGGAAATCATACAAAAAAATGTAAACTAAAATTTGTTAATTCAGGACTGGTTTCAATAAAAAAAAAATAAGTTCATAAGACGTGTAGTTAAAAATAAAGTACATTTTATACGATTTGTTAGGATAATTTGCTATAAAAAGATGCTATATAAATAAAAAAAAATGTCCACCCAATTTTTTTTGTCCCCCAAAAAACTAAAAATGGAATTGTTTAGGGAATCAGAGCTGGAGAAAAAGATTCTTCATCTTTGTCATCACCATCACGTTCAAAAAATGCTAATATGCTCATACCCACTTGACATTGACAAACCCATTCTTCCTTCTACCCATGCTGTCATTTCCCAAGCTTTTTTCCTTTTTTTGGGGTTTTATTTGTTGTTCTTTTTTGTCTTTTAGCCATCCAAACAAAGGAAGTCCTTCTCACAGTGAGAATCCACATCCTTCATTTGACTCTTAGAGCCAATTGTCCTTCCTCCTCCTCCTTCTCTCTTTCTGTCTCTCCATCGCCTCTCTTTCTCTGTGCTTTTCCTCTGACCAAGTGCATCCTGGGATTGCTGAATGCCAAGCGTTACTGCAGCATCAAATACAGATGAAGCGGCTGAAAGAAAGAGATAAATGAAGAATGCCGGAGAGCACATACTCCCTGTCTGTGCTATGTACACTAGTCTCATTGTAACGGGCTTTTGAATAATACGCCCAGTGTGGACTTATATGTCAACATAGGAAGTCACTGCAATGTTAATTATACTGAAGATGCTGTGTGGTGTTTGTGTTTACACACTAGTCAATGTCGACTTGATCTATATAGAGGTGTCACATAAGCTAAAGGTGTAAGCTTACATTCCTGTCCGCACGCCAGTATACAGGATAGCGGACACACAAAATAAACTTCACCATTTATGCACTTGTTATGTGGTACTTTGTGTGAATGTATTCTTCCTGAAAGTCTGAATGTTATTTGATCTCACGGTGTTTGTTTTGGCCACAACGTCTCTTGTATTTTTCCCTAGCAAACTAATAATTCATGTCTGATTGAAATGTACATTTAATAGAACATATATATACATTAAGAAGTGTCTGGTATGAAAAAAGTCTCAGAATTATGTTTATGTGATACTTTCAAGATGGTGCGATTTATTTATTCGTTGATGCAGTAGTGGAAAATGTCAGACCAAAGAGAATGGTTGGGGAATCAATCTGTCTGCAGCTGAAATGATAAATAAACCCTGACACGAGATTAAATGGATATAGCATCTGTTCTGACTGATTATATGGTGAACAGATTCTGTTACTGTGTTGATGTGTATTTGTTGTGCATCTCTGGGAGTTGTGCTTCTGTTGCCTTGTGTCTACATGTACCTGTACATTTACTAAGTATCGATAATGAAATCATTGTATTGAAAATGAACTAATTGTAAAATACAAGTTTATGATTAGTATGTGTGTGTATATACTTACTGTACATGGTGGGGTCTGCGGGCAACACCAAATCTCCGCTCTGTAGTGGAACAGGTGTGTGTGCATCTTACTGCTACCATGTATATCTTATTGTGGTCTGGTGTCATAAACTGACCAATGCTTTGTGATGAAATTAAAGTGTCTTTGTGTGGAAGATAACAGTGAAGTTTGGCTTGTTTGTGATTAAAATAAAAATGTTCTTAAGAGTTTAAGTTTGGAAACTAACTTTCAAAAACGGACCCTGGGTAAAATCACTGGAGTGAAAAGTGTAACTGCTAGCCCTACATTGTCATTTATATATAGATTTATACTCAGTTAATAAGCTATCCATTGATGTATGGTTTGTTAGGATAGGACAATATTTTGGAGTCTGAGGGTGCAGAAAAATCTAAATCTAAAATCTAAGTAATGTCTTTAAAGCTGTCCAAATCAGGTTCCTATGCATACCCTTAACAAGAAGTAGTATGCTAAGTTGATAAGTTTATTTCATTAAGTATACTTAAGTAAAGTTCAAGTATATTTTAATTATACTTTATGTAAGTATACCAGTGTACTAGCAGTATATTTGTAAGTGTACTGTTTAAAAGTGTTTAAATAATATATAATAAATATAGTTTGTAATGCCTATTATTGTTTAATAAATCCTATTTTATAATATTGGCATATCTGATTTAGAAAATATATTGCGTAAGCCATTTTTCAGTGCTTTTAATGCAGGTTACATTGTTATGCCTGTAGGTGGCAGTAAGGGACTGAGAACTCAAAGAGAATGAGCTGTGTTCTGACCTGAGGCAGTTAAAGGCAGAAAACATTATATTGACATTGCATCTATATATTAGTTATACTAGTCTACATTAATGTTATAATTGTTAACAAACCAAATCAACAGGAGTGTGAGCTTTCATAATTTCTTTTTAAAAAATTAACAATTTTCAAACTTGATTAAATAACTGGAGGCACAGTTATTTTATGTCCATACATATAGCAAACCACTGAAATCGGCTGATAAATGTAAATGTTATAGTGAATTGATAAAAAAAAAAAAAAAAAAAAAACGCAGCTCCTCCATTCACCGACATTAGTTTTTAAAGCAGTCTTGCCCGGATAAAGATGGCGTTGACGTATCGCAGCAACGGCTCAAAGTGGCCAATGAGGTGTCTAGGTATTTAGATGTCTATGGTTTTACCGGTTGTTTTCTGGGAATAACAAACCTTGGAATATGGCGACTGACCAATCAGAATCGAGTATTCCACGAAACCGTGTAATTATACACAGTGAATTCTCAATAAATAAAATACAGCATTTAAAAGTTAGGGGTTAGAACGTTTTGTTTTGAATCAAAGATAAAGTAAAAACAATAACATTGTGAAATATTATTACAATTTAAGATAACCTTTATATTTGTATATTTTTAGAAATCATTGTAATATGCAGCCCAAATACAGCCAAAGAAGAATTTCAGTATTGAAAACGGCTGCTTAATTTTCTTGTGAAAACCTAATACATATTTTTCAGGGTTATTTGAAATAGTTGCAATGCAGATAGAAATCTGCTTTATGAATGGATATCTGCTGAGCACAACTGACCCTCTTAGAGGTTCAAAAGCAGTTCATGGGCTTTAGCTGAGGAAATTAGATGTTTATGGGAATTCCCTAATTACAGATGAATACTCAGCGCAGTTGATGTAGACTACAGATAACTTTGTAAACTACAGGTTTCCGGGCTGTTTTTAAAGACCAGATGGCTCACATAATAGGGAGGAATGTGATATGTGAAAAAAACTAATTTTGATTTTTTTCTCTGGTTATTTTAGTTATTTATTTACCCCCTTTTGGCTGTCTCACAATATTCTTTACAACGTTTTGATCTGCATTTAGCTGCACTGATATGAATTGCTAATCAGGGAGACTTCTGCCACACTGGACATCAATGTAATGTAACTCTCTCTGCTGGAGTCAGATGTTTGTAGGGCCAAAGTGTATAATGCTGTTGTGCTTGACTCACAATGTGGCTTTGTTTATGTTAAGTGGGTCAGCAATACATAATGTGGTTGTTTCATCAACAGAAATACAGCAAAAGTGCTTTGGCATGAGGGAGGAGGTGTGCTGTACATGACAGTAAAAACTTGATCTTTCCTGTAATAGGCTAACACCAGCCATGTTAGCCAAGCACAGTGTATGTCAATGGAAGTTATGGTTTGTTTTTTGCATTCAAAACTGTGTTCTTTGCTTGCCTGGCACATTTAGTTGTTCTTTTTGTTTAGTTTTTAACAATTTTGACAGTTTCTCCTGCGGTATCACAAAAATGTGATATTTTAATACATGTGAAAGCATGTAGCCTGTACTGCAAAGCTTACAATACAAAACTATTTTTATATACAATAAATTGTTTTCCAGTTATACCTTTTAAATTTGGATTAGCAATGGACCTCACCTTCGTAATACAATGTAATTTCGCTATTAAAAGTTTTGTACATTAAAGTAAAGACTGCATTTTTTCACTAAAACATTCTAAGAACATTTTAAGACTTTTAAACAAATAATTCCCAAGTCAAGATCTTTCTGACTAGTTGCTGTTGTGCTGATGGTCAGAAGTGTTCAAACTGTTTAACACAAATTGGTGCTTTCACATTATAATGGACCACATCCCATGTCCTTCCATTCTTGTTTAACGACAAGCCCATCTTTTGTTTGGCCTTTTTTGAGGTGTTACTTATAATTGTGAACTGTTAATAGCTGAACAAGAACTATTACAGCAAAAAACAAAAAAAAACAAAAACAGACACAATAGCAATATTATGATGGTCTCCAGTGTGACCTAATATATAAGACCATTTTAGGTAACTGAAAAGTTTTACTGTTTAATTGTGTTACACTTCAGAGAATAAATAAAAGAGTTTAAAAAGGAAATAAAGTCCAATTGTGACATATAAAATGTGATTAAAAGACAGAAATGATAAATAAGATAAAAAAATGAAGATTAAAAATTAGAAACTAAACAAAAAGAACAACAAAAAATGTTCCAGAGTGCCATACATTAGCCTACTGTGTACTTGGCAAACAGTCCAGAGGGAGAATGAAAAAGTTAAATTCTTTCGGGACACCTGGCAACTATAACGTCTTCAGTGGTAGTTAAAGTCACTACTGTGCCTCACTTAAAAAACATAACCTAGTCTGAAGGAAAACAAGGACACACTTGTAGAACTTGGAGCTCAAACAATTGCATACACTATGAAAAAAGTACACACACATATTTTTGGATGACTGGAAGCCAGCAAAAACATTGTAAAAGAAGGAATATGTAACTACTGTGCAAAGAACAGTTACTCCCTTGGGGCAAATACTTTTGCAGACCCCTTGAATTTTAGAAATTTGTGAAAATGCAGTCAAACTCCGTGCGTTTCAAATGCAGCTCTCGGATTGGTGGAGAGATCCATCAGCTCGTGTCTGCGGCGCACCACACACACACACACACACACACACACACACACTTCCTTTTGAGAGCGGGATGGGGGGAGTTTCTGCAGTTTGAATGTCCCACTCAGAGCTGGTAAAAATAAACATAATAGCTGGGAATTTGTATTTGTAAAGAAGATGGATTATAGAAGACAACACTCGCAAAATGTGGACATCGGAGAAAGGTAAGTGTAAATGGCATTCGGTTAAGGAATATGTTTGGGGGTACGTTTGGAAACGCCTACTGAAACCCCCAAATACAGTTAACTAAAGGTTCACAGATTGCTAAAAATATGCAGCACTGTAATATAAGTTGGCGACAGTTTAAAGTTATGGTAGTTTGTGATTTAACGTTAACGTTACTTGTAAGCAAAGCAGTGAACGAAAATAATTAATCGTAATTGGTGATTTTATTTCTTAATTCTGCAACCTGAAATGCTGCAGTTTTTCGGGCTAAGTAAAACAGCTTGTAATGTCAAGCAGCACATTGGTTCTTTAAATCCAGCCCATTGTGAGGAACTGAAGGGGTGTCGAGGTTCAGCCGCTCGTCCCTGATCACCGAAGCGCTCAAGCCACAAGTTCATGATTACACCATAAAACTCGGAAGATTTCAACTTCACCTCTGTTGACAGAAACAACACTATTCTACAGAACAACAACCAACTAGATAAAAAAGTTTGTTTAGACAAACTTTAAGTTGGCTTGAGAAAGCCGGAGATAGAAGTTTGAAAAAGTTTG
>JAUCMS010000095.1:17513270-17549123 GCA_032357445.1 Enteromius radiatus | reverse complement strand
TATAGCACACCCCGTGAGATCAGTCTGAAGGTCTGGACCGAGTTTGGAGTCTGTAGAGTTAAAGCTCTAGGAGGAGTTAGTGATAGAAATTTTAGTCTCAGAAGAATAATAATAATAATAATAATAATAATAATAATAAGTTTAATAGGGATTTCAGTAAGTTGGCTTTCTCAAGCCAACTTAATTAGTCATGATTTTGAAAGCTGAACGCTGTTTATTCACAGAACAATACACAGCGGCACAAAAAATGGATCCATCCATGTCATTGGAATATCACTAACGTTAGTAGCTTAAAACACGGTATGATCCATGTGTACACGAAAGCTAGTAATCATCCACAGTATATTAGAAATAGTTTAACTATTACAGTAAATATCTATCTATCTCTGTCTATCATAATGTATTGTGTTGTACACTGTACCCAATATACATATTTGATAATTTAAGACTTAACAAACCTCTGTTTGTGAAATATATTGCATGAAAAGTGAACATTAATCTTTCAAATACACTTGTTGTATTCTTCAGTTGTAAAGCATTTGATAAATTAATACATGTAAATGCAAGCAGTGGTAAATGCAACCATGCTTTGTTTTTTTTTAATCTAATGACATCAATACATTTTTAAAATTTTAAAAAGCAGATGGATAAATTATATTACAATTCAGATGTGCGGAAGTAATAAAATATAACTTCAGATTATGATTTAAACTCAGCAAGATGCAGTTTTGTGTGCTAAACTGTGACCTCTGACCTCCCACTGCTGCAAGCACCTGATGTTCTGCTGGACTGTCAGAAGTGATTTGCTTCAGCATGATCAGAAAACCTTAATTAAACCTAATCATTGACACTCTTTGTTTAAATTTCTGAAATGTTATTAAATCATTAACAAATGAACAAGAAGTCAAGGAAGAACACCAGCCTCATACATCAAAATTATGTTAAAGTAGTGCAAGGTTTATGTCAATTTAACTCTGGCAACTCTTGACTGGGCTTCTTCATTGTTGGAGTTAATCAGCTTTCTTGAGTGAATTAAGATCATTTGAGAGCTTCCTGCGGTGTTCGCTTGTCTATTGCTCTGTCATCAGAAATCATGTCAGAAGCGAGTGCACTAACCATGTAACACCTCCGGCTGTGCCCATAGGAAAAGACTTCACAGGGAATCTCTTCGGCTACAGGATCCATTCCTCCCCAAGGGGCCGTCCACAAAGAAGCCGTGTAGAGGCAGAAGCAGGCCTACAGACAGCAGAGAGAGGAGATCTTCAGTGACACACATCAGATCTGTCAGGGACAAAAGGCCATTGGCTGTGAGCCAGCAGGCAAAGTAAAGATCCTAAACGCACATGAATGGAATGCTTCTGTTTAATGCCTCATGACCGTATCAAAACAAACCACACAACATTACCCACCATCTACTGATTAACCATTACAGCAGACCAGTGGAAAAATGCACGATGGAGTCGATATAATTTACGTTTTTAATTTATTAATTAATCACAAAGTAATATCAAACAAATAAGAATAATTGAATCCCTCATGAAAGAAAAATACATGGGAATAGGCTAGAAAACACAGTGTGATATATTTAAAGTGCTAACTATATACTTTTCATAAATGCATGGGCCATGTAAATGTTGATATGTATTAACATATTAATAGAAATGACAAAAACTGCACAACATTGTTCTTTCATAAAATACTGAAACAATTTCTCTTTCATGATTTATCATATGGTTTTACATAAAGCTGAACACAAATTAAGAAACTTTTATGACTTCATTGTTTGCATACTGTAACTGTTTGCAATGAAAATATGTGTGATGCTACATCAGTAAAAATATGTTAACTGAAAATAGGGCTGCACGAATTATCGGTTTTCTAATTGCAGTTACAATTATGGATGCCACAATTATGTACTTGTTCAAAATGGCAATTAATTAATTGTTCAAAGTCCACTTCTGCTGGTTATCTTAATGAATTTTCCATTGTTTACATTTTCGTTTTTTAATATAACATTATTAATGGATACAGGATAATTGACAGAATTTACAGAAATATATTTATTGTTTAAGGAAAGCCCATGAATATTGGGGATTACTGTAAGGAGCTCACGCATCTATTCATGTAAAATTTGTCACATATTATATAATGTAGAGTGTTGCAGTTAAAGACATGAAGACATGTATTTGTTTTCCAGTTTCGTCATATTTCTTTTCATCCTGTGATTGCTGCAGTTTCAGTGCTGAAAGACCTGCTGAGAGGAACTGGGGGAAAGCTGTCAGGCAAAGTTCATCTGCTGAAATTAAAGTGGCTTCGGTGGTCAAAACTGAACTAAAGAACAATACAGAATCTGCACCAAAAAAGAGGAGGAAGATTCACCCGTCTGGTTTCAAAGGAAAAGGTGAGTGATTGTTCATCAGCTCCATTCCGACTGAAATGCACGAAAAAAAACAAATCACTGACATTGAGCACTGTGTGCCACTAGATGGCAGTGTTGAAATGCTCTGACCACAAGGAAGTCATTCATTTCAGACTGAAACATTTTAGAACTTTAATTAATGGCTGTAAAAAACATTTATTAGCTTGATAACTATAAATTATCAACTTGCTTTAGTCAGTCCACATAATAAGATCAGTCCACATAATAAGATATTTGCATATATTTGAAACATATCCTATTAGACCAAAGACTATTACAATAGTTAAAATAAAGATATAAATTAATTGAAAAGAATTCATTAAAGTTTTAAATACTTTTGTTCAGAAACAATGCTTTAAGTGTACATAAATACATACATACATATAAATGTACACTACACAATAAAAAAATTGAGGTTTATTTAGCTAAAGTGCATGAAAATTATTAAAAGTGATCATTATTAAAGATAAAAAAATGAAATCAATTCAAATTGTGCATGAGCTTTTGGGTCCCAACACACAGTTTTTTTTTTTTTGTTTTTTTTAAATTTGAACATAAATATTGCATAATACTGTATATGTTCAACTCTATCATGGACTATCATGTCTCGAGTAACTATCAATAATGCCTGATGGTAGTGTTTCAAGAAATGCCCTCTTAAAATGACAGAACAATTATGTGTCACACACAGAGAAACAAATATCTGTAATATAATATAACATATCTGTAATATAATATAACAAGTATCAAACAAATCAAAAGAAAATATATCTGTTGGGGAGACAGTAGAGATAAGGGCTGAATCAATTGGACTGAAATGCACAAGCTGTTTGTTATTTATATCATTGTGGATGTTGAGTTGCATGCATTTTCCATGGCTCTCCCAAAGGAGACCAGGAAACAGAGCTTAACACAATGCTTCATGCACTCAACATGGTTTTGCTCTTGCAGAGGGATGCATTGCCTATTATTCACTGCCATATGATGGATTCATCATGAAGTTAGTTAGCACGATTATACAGCAGCACCAAATCACTATTCTTATTTTCCTTATGTTCATCAGTGAGATCAGTGGAGTAAGGAAGAGATGAAACCTTTGGAGAGGGGTGGCTTTATCCTGGAGTTAAAGAGGCAGTGACTATTTCATTTCCTGTTATGTCAATGAATGACTTGCACAGATTAAAGTTCTTTAACTGACAAGAACAAAGGACTGCCTCAAGGCTGCTTTCAATATCTTTTTTTTCCCTAGAACAATAATATACTGTCAGAATATATTCTTAGAATGTGGTTTTCTGACATCATCAAAATAAAAGAAGAAGCCAGGAATAGCACATTTGTATTTTTGTAAGTGTAATTATAAAAAGGGCATAAGGCCTTTTGATGATTTATGCATATCATATAATGATTTATTATAAATAATATTTTTTTTTGCATGGGATCATTTAATGTTTTTCAAGTCCCTGACAAACGTTTTGCTATAAAGAGTTCAAAAGTGCTTGTGAGCTGCTTTCGTGTTTTGTTGTTGATATATTAAGAGAAATAATGTAACTGATCTCAGATCAGCACAAAGGGCGACCCCAGTCAAAGGTTTTGTTTATAATGAATACAGCAGGTGGACTTTCCCTCCCTCCCTCCGTCCCTCCACACACACCCCCTTTCACTTGTTTGCTCTCTGACCAATCACAGCTCCTCCTGTCTTATCAGCTATTCAAAATGCAAGGCGGTTAAAATTTATGCTTGTTTTCTCCTGCTGTCCTTTATCCTCCAGTGGCAACATATGTATAGTGGCAGTTAAGCTCTTGAATAGCTGCGAGGCTTCGCATTTGAATTCATTAACTACATTTCTGAGAATTCATGTGTGATGCGTGCAATTTGGGACATTTTTAAAACCACTCAAGCTGTGGGTTTACTATAACATGGACTGTCAGAAGACACAGAAAGTGACACTGAGCTTTTTCAGGCAATGGCAGAGATCATCTTTTCTTTTACAAACTCATGGTGAGTCATTATTGAACTGTATGTGTTCACAAATAATGCTTCAATAGCAATAAGCCACAAAATCTTTAAACAATTACCTATAGTTTACTTTTTTTTTTTTAATAACTTCACCTTTACAAGTTCATAATTCCAGACTGATTCTTTTTATTGAAATTATCTACATATATAATAATCTGCTAGTTTTAGCTAATGAAAGGGATTCAGCAAAATGTTACCTAACCAGCAGGCCTATGATTGACATGTGCTAGCTTTTTAAAGTTTGAAGCAAGTAAGATTCATGTTTTTAAAAAGCTGTCTCAGACCTTTGGTAGTGTATAACTTGTAAGGCACTCAAATTAGTCAGAAAATCATTCACTGTTATGAGAAACTAAATTGGTCATTGAATTATTTGTTGTTGCATTTTGTCTGTTAGTTTTTTTTTTCCTAAATCAGTTTGTGAACTACTTTAAGTATGTCACAGACCTCCAGTGGCTCACCAATGACATTTTGAGAACCACTGATCTAGATGAAAAGATTGACTTTTATTTAAAATGACCATTTTTGGCAAATTGCAAATGACATTATTAACATGCATTGAAATATTGTATCTTGTAATAATATTTCACAATAGTATTGTACTGATAATAATTGCAGCCTTGGTGAGCATAAGAGACTTCTCTCTGTAACATTAAAATATTATTCTAATTGGTGCAAATAGCTCTGTGAGCATCTTCAAGTCATGGCGTGTGGACCTTTACCACCCCCAGTTATTTATTAGTTTTGTTACTTAACTGGATATTAAAATGACTAGAAAAGTCAAGTCATGGAAATTAATTTGGCATGTGTATACAACCATGTGTATAATTTTATTTTTTTCTCCACTGACTACAGGCCAAATCAAACTGACAGTTACTCCAGGCAGCGGATGGCTCTGTGTTCAAAGTAAGCATGTTTGTGAACAGATTTTGTACTTTATAATTTGTTTTTCAAATAAGACTCATGTTAAAATAAAAACTTTAATAACCCGGTTATGCTTGCACTTAATTCATACAGGAAATCTTCCATTCATATTTCATTAAATAAGAGTTTAATCACTCATGTGCTCATGTTTTTTTGCAGTTTTGGAGGCCAGAGGACTCATGGGAAGAGAGTACAAACCATGTGACTCATATGTAAAGGTGGGCATATGCAGATAAGGTCTAGAGCAAACAATATTTAGACGACAAGGGGGAGTCACGTGACTGCAAGCCTCATAAAACAACTCAAACCTATTTTTCTCGTAGCAGTAACTTTCCCAGTCACTGTTGGTGATGATGTGCTATTATTTTTGTCATTATTTGTCGTTTTAATCCTCTGTGGACGTCTGCCCTTGAAATGAACCCCTTTTCATGTCAGCCTGAGCAGGTTTCAGGCATGAGAAAGCATCAGTTGTGTTGGCAGCTGTCCACTCAATTGCAAATTCAAGTGTTGATTGATTTTCCCTCTGAGTATGATGAATATATCCCCTAGCAATGTTAAACTAGTGGACATAGTAGCAACCACAAGCACACGTTTATTTATTCCAGATAAGTATTGCTCCAGATGTTGACCACAGCAAGCGATGGAAGACCAGGACCGTTCTAGACTGCAAGAGTCCTGTTTTCAACGAGACGTTTATGTTGTGAGTGATTCTTATTATTTGTTACAGACAGAGCACTTGTATGATGGTGTTTAAAAAGAGGAAGTGAAGAGTGTCGTGTTATCTTATAGTTGAATAATTTATGTTAAACATCTTGTGCTCTCTAACCTCTGGTCTGACAGCCTCTATATCTCAATCGGTCTTTCCGAAAGAGACTTTAGGGCTGAGTCTGCTGTCTCTCTTTTGTTAGTTCAAAAAAGGCTGTCTTCTTGAAGTCTTTGGAGGAGAAGGCCATTGTGTTTTTGAATGAAGCTGGACATTGACAGATGAGCTTTTGAAGTGTTGCGTTTATGTTGCAGAGATGTGGATGAAGACGATCAGAAGAAGAGGCTGTTGTTAACTGTGTGGAATCGCAGTCGAACTTCTAGGTGGAATTTTATCATCTTTTTTTTCATTCACGTGTTGATTTTCAACATGTATACAGCTGTAGAAAGAGGCTATTTATCTGTGTACCTGTGTAGTATGCGTTTTATTTTCACACTCAGAAGTGCCACAATCACTCAGTACAAGATCAATATGTTATTGGCTGTTTTTTTATATCTGCAGCATCACTGTACAGTGAAAATGATTTAAGTTGGGTTAACCGATATGAATGTGACTTTATTAGGAGTTCAAAAATTCCCGCATGTTGTGTTTGTTTTAGAGCATTTAATTTTGCCCACAGGCGCAGTGACTTCCTGGGCTGTATGAGTTTTGGTGTCCACTCCCTCATCACCTCATCTAAGGTAAATATCCTGTTGTTATGATTTTCCCAAAGCGCTTTTAACCCTGCAGTCCTTTAAAAATCATATTTGTTTTTTTTTTTATTGAAACAATTTAAAGTTGTATTACAGTGGTCAGTGCTTTTTTATTTTTATTAACACCTGTACATTTATTTAAAAAATGATAACAAAAAAAATTGCATATACACATAAGCATATTTAATATTAAGTTATTATCATGTTATTTTAAGTGTTTTTAAAAGTGCAATTATTTTATAAAAAGAAGCAAAATTGTGAAATTATACATTTTAAAATAAACATTTTATCTTAATACATTTAAAAATTTAATTTATTTCTATTAGGGCAAACCTAAATTTTTATTATACTTTACAAATTATTATAATATGCTCATTTGGTACTCAAGAAACATCTTATTATTTTCAATGCTGAAAACATTGCTCGAACTTTTATTAATTTCTTTAGGATTTTATCATGACTAGACAGAAATTTAACAGCAAATAACAGACGTTATTTAAAATAAAAAATTACACAAAATTACACAGATAACATTATGAATGTCTTAAATTGCACTCTTGATCAAATTAGTATTATTTTAAAAAGAATTTAACTGACCCCACTTTGGAGTGATATGTACATATTTATGTGCATGTGCTGAATTCGGTTCAGCGGTTGAGTAATTATACAGCATGAACGCTACTGTAAAATGTGACTGAAATGGAAAGCAAAAAGTAATATATTAGTAAACAGATTTTACTTTCATAGATGTACTGCCACAATACATCATCCATTATTTACCTAACATCTTCTTTCATTATAACACAACTCAGCTTGCTTTAAGAAACACAGCATTTCATATTTATCAAAAGAAACGTTCCTCTTAATTTCATTCTCCTCTTGTCAAAGCATTTCCTCCACACTATCGTCTAATTACACAGTGGGGGAAGTGGCGACGGGACTGCTCATCGAGGCTTGAAAAGTGACCTACAATTACCAAGAGCGCCACACTGCAAATACGCTGGCACCGTGGCTTTATTCTGCATGCCTGCCTGCACAGACGAACACCAAATATGAGATCCCTGTTGCTTTACATTATGTCCCATTGTCAAATTCAAGAGTGTTATACTCATGTGTTAAGACAGTAAATCTTTTCTCGGAGGGTGAAATTTTGAGAAAAATTAGATCAAGCCCGATGGATGTTTTATATAACATGACGCCATCTGGCTTAGCGGGAAAGTAAAATGGGCATCAGCTGTTTACAGCTGCAAAGGTCTCAAAAACCCTCACACACACACATGGATACACGAGCACCAAAGGGCCCTGATTTTAATACTCTCCCTATAAGGGACGCATTAACAAGTCAACAGATATTGAAACTGCAAAACCTAGCAAAGGAAAGAGCATCTTCTTCCCATGGCTCTCTGTGTCTAATTGTGTTTTTCACATTTTCTGCTGACAGGAGATCAGAGGTTGGTATTATCTCCTGGGAGAGGAGCTGGGCAGGAGCAAACATCTGAAAGTGGCCTCACGTCGCATCAGACAGACCGCTGGTGAGATTAAACGCAGTTTCTCTCTCTTTTGCAGTTGGACCGTAGCCACTCTCTGATAGCCTTTAGCAGCAAAGATGGACAAAATCCATGTGACAGTTTTTCCTCAGTAACGGTAGATCAGAGGATAACAGATATTCAAACAGAAATCAAACAAGCTCTCTTGAGTCTGAATGGAATTGAATGTTTTGCTTCTCACCAAATGCTATGTTGAATTAACAAGCATTGCCTTGTACTTCTTGGAGGGATATAGAGGGCTTGGTGTTGAAACGTACAGCATCCCTGTGGAGAGCCGTAACAAAGAGCCGGGGGCCAGGGGGCCGGCACAGTGTGGTCTGTGAGGAGCCACGGGAATAAGATGAGAATTAAAAGGTTGAAGCTTCATGATGTGTCTAAGTCAGTTTAAATCCACTTTAGAGATCTTGTCTCCCTCCCTCTGCTGCTTCGTAATGACCTTTGCAATGAAAAAACATTCAGCGCAGTCATTTTTTTGTTCGTTGTGTGTGAGAGATCATCTTAATTATTGCTCACAAAATGAATGAATTTGCTCCTGGGGTGTGGAGGAAATGGCACGTGTCCCGTCAGAGAAATTTTAGCTGAGATTAAGTTTGATTGGAGAGAGAGAGAGAGAGAGGTGTAGGAGAACAGAGAGAGAGAGAGAGGGGGCTTGAGTCAAGGCACTGGGCTGACTTTAATAGAGAGAGCCAGCTGTATTGTATCCCTCTTGAATGCTGTTTCCATGAAGAATGTTTAAAAAGACATTGCTTCCTGGGAGTGTAATCTCTATGGTTACAAAGTGGGGGAGCCTGTCGCGGGTTGTCGGGGTGGGGGTGACGCTTTTAGGGGAGTAGATTTCTTTCTCTCTCTCTGTTGTGGGGCAGTCAGCTCTGTGTCACAGCGATTCAGGTTGAGTTAATCTCTTATGGTGTAGACACGCTCACTTTCAGTTGAAGCCTGCAGACAGCGTTGACCGGATTCTGCTGTCCTCTCTCGAAAAGAGTGCTGGAGTGCAGAGATTTCTACCCAGGGCTAATATGTACTCAAAGAGCAATCTGTCGGCCTGGGACTCGTGGGACTCTCTTGTGTATCTTTCAGAGGCTGCTGCATCCAACTATGAAGCTGGACCCGAGACCTCAAGTCCAGAGAACATGCAGTCATTTACAGTAAGTTGGATTTTTAAAATTTACTCTGATATGTTTATTTTTGTAAAACATCTTCTAAAATATTCTTTGTGTGATGTAACTTCTAAATTAAAGCTTTTTAATAGTAAATATTAGATCAGATAGAAATAATAAATACTTCGTTTTACAGTGTAGGATTGTATTGAGAGTTATGGATACATAGCTTTTACATTATATGTAATTTTATATTTTTTGGGATTTTATATGTGTAGTTTGTATGAAAAAAAAAGATTTGAAAATATTTTAGCTGATAATGCTTTGTAAGAATCCCTTAGTAGTAGAATGTTATTTATGGAATATTAAAATTTACTTGTCATTCAAAATCTAATTATCAAGATTCTTTAGTGCCTCAGAACCAACTAGTTTATGAGTTTAGGCAGTCTTTTAAATGTGTATTAAACTGTATTGTTTAAAATTGTATATTTTATATACTTTATATTGCTATTTAAATTGTATTATAATATTTATAAATATTCTGAATTAACCTTTTTTATATTTTAATTAAAATTTAGTCCTAATGCATTAGTTCATTGGTGTTTTTAGTTTTATATAGTCTTGTTTTTAATTTAGATTTTAATTTTGAATAATAATTGTTGGACTTCAGTTTAAAACACATTTTATTTTTTAAGTTTAATCTTTGAACAATTATATTTAATTTCACTTTTGATTCATTCCTGCAGATTTTTTGTAATTGTAGTTTTTAATTAATGATAACACTGGTTTGGAAAAGGTACGGTGCAAAACACGATTCTTTCACTTTTGCTGGCTCGTTAGGAGTAAATTGCTTTGGCTGTAAGCTATTATTGCAGACTAATGATGCTACGTGTAATCAAAAGACTTTTCAGTCATCATAGCCATCAGAGATGTGACTACGTCAGCTTGGAAATACAAGCAGCTCTGTGGCATGACGGACAGTAGAAATATGAGGCGGTGTGTGGATGTGCTTTTACACACACACACACACATAGTTGCTCATTAAACCCTCCCATCCACTTTAGCGAGCAACTTTTCCCAGGACTGTTCTCCGCCCGCTCTGTTCTCCTCAGACAAAGCTGGGAAACGGGAAAAGCCAACAAAGTGGCTGCAATAGGAAGCCCAATCCCGCATGGTGTTTATGATTTATCCCTGTTTGATTCCCGCTCCGCTGACACTCTTGCTGGTTCCCTGCATTTTTATGTGGAGGCCGGTCAAATAGTCTGCTAATCATTCTTCCATTTCCTTCCTCTCTTCCCGAAAATCCATTTTTCAGAGCTCGTACTTGACTTTTCAGGGATTTCTGATTGGCGATGACTGGTTTTAGCTGGAACATCAGTGATAGGGTGATGTAAAAGATAAACAAACTATGGTTCATGGTAGAGCAAAATGATTGTGTTGGTTTTACACAGATCCTGCTCGAGTATAATAATGGATTTAGGAAATTTCGACACTGTTTTCGTGAATCGAGGTGTTGTGCAAGGGCTGGACGGCCTCCACGTCTGTCAGCCTATGCTTGTCCAGCTTCTCATTAAACAAACAGCGAACGTACTTTAATGTCTCTGGCTCATAATGAATGTTTGTGTTTACACTAAATCAAGCCTATCGGAGTGAGCTCCATCTCGCTGCGCAGAGAGAGTGAGTTCAGCCACTACTGTTGAGAGCTACTCAGGAAACATGTTGGCTTATCGAGAGCAGACATACTGCCTGGCCACTGGCTGGGGGGGTGGAAGGTGGTTTCCTGTCATTCTTCTGCTCAGAGCAGTTCCCATGAGTGGGCATGCATAGCCGCACTACAGCGAGCGTGAAGGGAAGCAGCATCACCTGTGTGACTTTACTTTTATTTAAGACACTGAAGAGCTCGCCGTAGATGTAGGTGGATGTATATGCGGTGAGCGATGCATACAATCCACGGTTTGTGTCGGCTCTGCATCGAACGAAACTTGCCACAGGTTTGTCCCTCTGCTTTTTCTTTTTTTGTTGTTGTAGTTTTTGGCTGTGGTTGTAGTGTTATTCAAAGTGGTATAAGAGTTGCGTGTTCCGTTTGGGATAGTCCTCATGAAATGTGTTGTGTAAAATTAATGGTTTTTTAGATTACAGTGCAGCAGTGTAGCTGAATGTTTAAAGATCAGGGGCTGATTGATACAATACACTTAACCCTAGGTTGTTCCAGATTGGCACTGTAAGTGGATTTGTCTAAAATTGTCAGCTGAAGTAGTAGTAGTAAGAGTTCAGACCTTTCCGTTACATTATAAAGGTTGATCCTTTAAAGTTTGATGACGAGAGAATGCAGATTGGAGTTGTGTGTAATGGAAAGGTTCAAGCACTGGAGCATCTCCAGCTCCCTAGGGATGGAGGATTTCATTAATGAAAGTTAGTCAGTTTATGGCAGAAATATTAGAAGTAAAAATGGGGATGGGGTCATGGATGGATGCAGGATGACTAGTCACATGAGTGTGGTAAGCTGCCACTTACATATCCTTGTGCTGTGATTGACAGGACTAGATGAAAATGGTGACCAGATTTTTAATTTGAGCAGTGGAGGCTGTGATTTCGTTTGAAGTGCCTATCCAGGTTTGTTTGTACCGATAGGAATCACAGTAGTTACAAAGGATTTAAGATTAAATTTATCTGATAGTTTAGCGACTGTGTTACATTACTAATGAATGTTTAGGCACCTTCTTAGGCTGCTTTATTTATATTATTTATATATTTATTTATGGAATGAAAAAAATTAACATGAACTGAAATGAATTATGTATTTGTAAATGTATGGCAAATGACATTTAAATATAAATTTTAATCCATAATATAATAAGAAAGTTTATTATTTATTGTTATGGTAACCAAATAAATTGACAGATTTTCTGAAGAAAAATCTTTTCTCTTTTATTGCAGAACAGAACAGAAGAGAACAGAACAGAACAGAACAGAACAGAACAGAACAGAATAGAATAGAATAGAATAGAATAGAATAGAATAGAAAGTGTGATTTATTGTAATGGCAACTAAATAAATTGACAGATTTTCTGAAGAAAAAGCTTTTCTCTTTTATTGCAGAACAGAACAGAATAGAATAGAATAGAATAGAATAGAATAGAATAGAATAGAAAGTGTGATTTATTGTAATGGCAACCAAATAAATTGACAAATTTTCTGAAGACTTAATGAATATGTAATCAAATCAAATTGCATGGACAAAGAGCTGCAATGTCTGTCCCTATTGAGAACCACAAACTGTCCCAAACTTGGTAGCTGGAGCGTTGAGGATACTTGGTCAGCCAAAAGCAGGACATATTTACATTTTTTGTGAATTGTTGGAAAACTGGGACAACACCTCATGGAATCAGGTCATCTGCTTCCCTTCTTATGTTTAAAACCTTTCTGCTCATCTTCGTAAACTGGATTATGGCATAATGAATGAGTATTGTCATAAAAATAGCTAGTGTTCATTCAGTAGTGTGTTAGTTTGGCTTCACTGATCACACAGGTGACAGATCAGGTTTGAGCTTGAGCTTGAAAAACAACCAGGAGCAGTGGAAAAGAGAAACAGTGCTGTTTGATGTGGATGATTATTTCATCACAGCAATTAATGAAGCTTGTAACGAGGGCGACCACATCAACCCAGAGGAGAAAAGAGGAATGGCAGTGAAAGTCCTAAAGCTGTCATCACTTTTTCTCTTTTTATTCTCTCTCCTTCCCCAAACAAGGCTCTTTGTTGTTGTGCGGTCAATGTCATGTTAAATGTGAGACGCCCCCCTCCCCTTCAACATTTCCTATTTAGTTTGGCTCCAGGTTCTGTTGACATTTTGAACTTCTACTGTCCAAATATTCTGCCTCTGCTGTTTGTCAGTGCCATGGCAGTTTTCTCCCCCCCGTCATTTCCCTTTTCTTGCCAGGGAAAAAAGAAAAGCCCCCGATCACCCAGCAACCCTGACTAACTTCTCAGCTTGTAGTTTTTAATATCCCTGACTCTTTGGTGCAGTGGCATTTCAGTCTTCGTGCTGCTGGGTACAGTGGCGCTCTAGGGGGGATGTTTGTTTCTGGCACACATACACTCTCTGACCCGGTTACTGTGGGGTCTTACACTGTACTCCTACTGTGGATAGTCCATCTTCCTGAATGTTCCTGAGGTCATTTCATTTCAGTCCATAAATAAAAGATTTATTTATTTTTTTAATGAATGCTATATATTATTGAATATGGTTAGATGTTTTTTAGGAGTGAACCCCAATTGTAATTCATTTTTTTTAAGATTAATTAAGATTTTTAAATGTTTTTGAAATAAGTCTCTTCATTGCTCATCAAGGCTGCATTTATTTAATAGTAAAATGTAAAAAGAGTATATATATATATATATATATATATATATATCATTTATTTGTGTTATGGCAAAGCTGAATTAGCTGCAGCAATTATGCCAGTCTTCAGTGTCACATGATCCTTAAGAAATCATTCAAATATGTGACCCTGGTCCACAAAACCAGTCTAAATTCACTGGGGTATATTTATAGCAATAGCCAAAAATACATTGAATGGGTCAAGATTTTTCTTTGTACATTGTGATTCTTTGATTAATATAAAGCTAAAATAATTGCATAAAAACAAATCTTTTTAACAGATTATTTATGTATTGTCACTTTTGATAAATTGAATGCATCCTTGCTGAAAAAAAAAGTATTGGCATCTTAAAAAAAATACTAGCCCTAATCCTCTAAATGATCGTGTAAATGTATGTGCTCTTTCACAGGTGACCATTTTGAGAGGAAAAGATGGTTTTGGCTTCACCATCTGCTCTGACTCCCCTGTACGGGTCCAAGCTGTTGATCCAGGTAACACTCAAGAACTATCATTATTCATATTATCCTCATAATTTGCCAAGGTATTATAAAATTGTAGCCAGGGTAAAATTATATTGCCAAGATGTTGCTTCTTCATAGCATTACAACTTCGGCCCTTTGAAAATATTCCTGAAACAGTTCCCTACAGGGTACTGCTCCAGTGATACTGTATATTTTTTCACATTTCCAAAACATAATGATAACGCTAACATTTTAGTATAGGGACCAATTCTCACTATTAACTAGTTGCTTATTAGCATGCCTATTATTAACATTTTGGCTATTTATTAGTACTTATAAAGCACATTTTACATGACCATATTCTACATCCCTACTCCTACCCAATACCTAAACTTTACAACTACTTTACTAAATATTATTAAGCAGAGTTTATTAAGGCAAAAGCTTAGTTGTTTGTAGCGAGAATGGGACATTAAAATATGCCTCAAAACTTTCTTACATGTATTTACTATAGTAACAACAGTTAATGATGCATTATGAATGTCACCATGTACAGTAATGTGTAAATAATAGTAAACATTCAAAATGTAAAGATAAAGTAAAATAAAGTGTAACCAACACAGACATATCAAAGTGATGTCATTGGGTATACGTTTTTAACTCTTTGTGATATTGATTGTCTTTATTTTGTTTAGGTGGTCCAGCTCACCAGGCAGGTTTACAGCAGCTGGACACATTATTGCAGCTAAATGGCCAGCCGGTTGAACACTGGAAGTGTGTAGACCTGGCTCATGCCATAAGGTGTGTAGACATGTTTTTGGCCCATATTTTGTAGCCACAGTTTCACAACAACTTAATAATCACCTCTTATTTTTAAAATAATAATAGCATAATTAGCAAGGGAAAAGTGTTTTTTAAAATACATTCATGGCTTATTGTTAAAATCTTTCTTCTTCCAACAGGAATTGTCGTAATGAGATCACAGTGGTGGTGTGGAGGACAGTGCCTATTATGAAGCCTTATTATGAGGGGCTTATTCACAGACCGTCCTACAAACCCTCTGGATTTGATTCTCTCGCTTCAACTACAAAAACACAAACCAAAACCCCACCTTTACTTTCTCGACCCACCAATCACAAACAGGGTCGCCGTAAAAAAGGAAGAGGCCCTGATAACACGGGAAACGGAGTAGGAGAGCCGTTGTGGTCTTGGACTGGCAAGCGAGAAGAAAATGACTACAAAACACGCACACAGACCCTCAAAGGTACCCGTGTGACATCATCAAACGGTGACAACTACATCATCCTCTCTCCAGTTAGCCCTGGAAACCAGGTGGGTATCTGAAAGTGACTGTATTCACGTTCAGTCTGACTGGGGTAGCATGTTGCTTATCTGAATGTTTAATGTTGCAGATTTTGCAGCCAGTGTATTCTGACTCCAATGGCACACTGGGAACTTTAGGTAAGACAGCCTATTAGAGGGTTTTATGTTTCTGTTCTACATGTTTAGGCAAAAATACTAATGTTGACTTTTCAGATTAGTTCGAAAGATTCAGATTATGCTCTTCATGAAAGAAGCATAAAAATGTGCAAGAACAGTTATTGTGATCCCTACATTTTTGTTTTAAATAATGCTATTATTTTTACCTTTTCCTTTTTACCTTCTCTGACAATTCAGCTTTGCCATAGGGGAAATATAATAATATATCACAGTATTACCATTTTTAATGTATTTTTCAGCAAATAGTCCTCTTTGAAAATGAAAAAAAAAGAACCAACCATAAATTTTTGATGTGTTTGCATGCCAATCCAGGGTGCTTCAAACAATAACATGGTACATGTCCAAAAAAATATAATAGCATGCAATGTTTTTACAAGTTTTTGATCTTTTTGATTTCAATTCATAGGGAGATTCTATCAGACTAACAGAGGAGTGCAGCAGAGCCCAGACTACCTGCAGAATGGGGGGCTGCAAGCACAAGCCACCTTGTGCAGGTCTATAAACAGTAAGACCACCACCTTGCCTCCTTCATCCTACAGACAGAGCTTTGCCAACTACCAGAACTGCACCATCGTCCAGTCCCACCTGCCTCACTCCAACTATGGCACATACGTCAGTCTGGCCCCCAAGATCCTCATCTTCCCAGTTTTTGTTCAGGTAATTTCAGTGTCTGTTTTTCATTCAGGTTTATTATGTAGTCTTTGTAAATTTAGTATTTGAAATATATTTATGCTGGAGGAAAAAGATTAGAGGTTTGTGTTATTAAGTGCATCACTTTTAAGTGCAAGTGTTATCAATAAGTAATATTAATTATTGGTTCAAATCTGTATGAATTTATTAGTAAGAGTGTATGTTTTTATATATCTCCTCCATTTATAAATATCTTTAGCTTTTTTCGGTGGTCATGAAAAGCGGCATGTATAATAATTACGCTTTTTCTAAAACACAAATGTTACTTAAAATAGTTATAGTATAATATTCCACACCACATAATACTAATGTCATGCCAATTTAATGGCCAGTGTGCTGTTATTATAGTTCATCTAGAATGTGTTGTACTGATACACACCTTTCTGCAAATAACATGATTGGCATGATGCACACAGTGTAACTGTAATGAGTCTTTAATTGCATTGCAGCCACTGGATCTCTGCAGCCCAGAGAGAGTCCTGATGTTGTCAGAGGAAATGATCCTTCATGACAGTAAACACATAGCTCTTAAGGTAACGCCACTAACTCACGCTCTCCCCAGAGAAAAATGTGATGCTCAGATGTTGTTGTTTTTAATTAGGGGAGTTTTCTGTAGTATTTAATGATGACATTTTTCATTTACATGTTAGCAAATGTATTTATAACTAATGAGACAGTTGTTAGAATTTAATAAGACTATACAGCCATAAAAATAATATGGATGGCATATCCCAAAAAAAAAATATTATGAAAATGTTTAGTTCATATTGTGAATTTTAGCATTGTTGAAAACTCTTATGATATCTAATCTCTATTTTTCAGTACAAACATTTAAAGCAAGCACAATTCTTCATTTGCTTTCATTTTATTGTCATTGTACTGTTGGAGAAACTTGGCTAGTTTAGCCAAAAAATAAAAGGCATTGAAAATCAGCATTTACTATCTACCAGAAAACATAAAGAGAGATTTAGCAGAATGTTTATGCTGCTCTTTTCCATACATTGAAAAAACAATTCTGTCATCATTTACTCACCGTTTAAAATTGTATGAGAATATATTTTGAAGATTGTTGGTAACCAAACATTTGACTTTCATAATATGAAAAAAAAAAAATATACTATGGAAGTCAATGGCTACCGTCAATTTTTTGGTTAACAATATTCTTCACAATATCATCTTTTTTGTTCAGCAGAAGAAAGAAATTCAAACAGGTTTGTCACAACTTGAGGATGAGTAAATGATGACAGTATTTTCATGTTTTTTGTGTACTAAGCTAAATGATGGCTCTGGTATTATTTGATATCTGATGAATCTAAAACATGTAACATTTTTACATTTAGTTTAACTATTGATGAAGTCCTTGATCTGGCTCCAGGAATCTAGCTTAAGAGACATACTGTCTAAAACATCTCGTCTTGGATAAAATATGCAGAAGCGATTCTTGTAATGTCTAGTTTGTGGGCTCTGAAGGTGACCTAGAGCTGGTGTCCCCTTTCAGTAGAATTGACTATTTTGCTCGGTCAGATTTGAGCTTGTTCTTATGATACCCCTCTAAAAGCCTGCTAGTCCGGTGACCCTGATGTTTTCTCGAGATGGACGAAACACTACCTTTTCTATTAGATCCGTTTCATTGAACGATCGTTTGGGAACTATAAGAATATTTGTCTCGTTGACAGTAATGTCCGACACAAAATATGTGCTCCACATAGCTAGGAAGCAGATACCTTGATCTGAGATTTCTTTCTGCTACAGCTTTAAAAGAAACCTGCAGTTTGGGAATAAGATGACCTCGGCTTCCTCAGCATGAGCAATATTGTGCAAAGATAAATCTCCGAGTGCCACAATAGCCTCCAAAACCGACTTCGTATCTATAGCGATTCCCTTTGAGAGTCTGTCACATCTTTTGTGCTCTCTCGCAGGGCCCCCGTCTGCATGCCAGCTGACCTCAATTTTCCAGAGAGACCTGTTTGAGTAATGCAGTCAAGAGTTTCTAAAGATCAGAGTGTTTAAGAAGGATGAACCGTACATCACTAAACACATTCCTCCAGTGTCCTAGAACGAGCGTGTGTGTGTTTGCCTGTGATTTAGATCAGCTGCTTTTATTAAGCTGGCCTAATTCCAAGCCTGGGCAATGGGCGCTATGAAAGGCAGAGCAGTGCAACCGTTCTGCTGCTTTCTGTGTGGGAATCAGAGCTTTTCCCTTTTCTACTGACCTTAACTTGACTTCACCGTAAATTTAACAGGGTGTTTCAGGTGTTTCTACACCTGCTCTCCAGTCTAAATGAGACAAATAGTTAAAGACCAAGGCTCATTCTGTTTGTCTTCACTTGGTAGAAGCTGAGCGGGAGTGACATAAGAAGGTCAGACAGAGATGTTTCAGTGTGGGTCTGACTGCTGTCTTTATCGCCCTCTATAGGCTACAGTGTTCATCTACACAGATCTGATGCTGCTGACCAGGGAAGATGAGCCAGGCCGCTGTAATGTACTACAGAGTCCACTTTACCTCCATGAGATACAGCTGCAGGATGGTACGTACTACTATTTTCCACTAACTTTGTGTAGAAGACTTTGAATTATGTTTTTTGTCCAGGTAAAATAGCTTTTTTTAGGGCATTGCATATTTATTTTAATTATTTTTTATTTTACTGTGTATATTTTTCAAATTTGTTTATACATGTTATACAGTGTTCAAAAGGAAGTATTTTTCTGCTCATTCAGGTGGGGATTTTTAACTTCTGAACATCACTGTTCATGTAATCTGTTTAATCATGGTACAACAGTGGAAAACATGTAGGCTTATGATTTAGTTTGAAGAGCTTAATATAAAGCATGCAAGTTTTGATTGTGGACTTACATCGGCAGCAGCTCAGTGTGTTTTTCATATGTAATTGCAGCATCTATATATATCAAATATAAATTACATAATTAAGTAATTAAGTAATTAAAACAACACTTTATTCCTCCGGAACATATGTGTCTTTAGAAAAAATATTTTTATATATATATATATATATATATATAGCATGCACATATACTTTGACTGGAAAACAATTTGGCATAATGTGCATCGTTTATTCAATGCTTGTTATGATCCTTTACAAAAATATTCTGTCAGCTATCACAAAACTGGCCCTGGGCCATCCAGCTATTCTTATTGTTGAGCTCTGCAATCTGTTGTTGTGTTTTAGAGTGAGAGCAAAGGCAATGCTAGAGCCTGGCTTACATCTGCTTAAGACAAACATCCTGAAGTGAACTAAATCTTTTCACATGTAATGAGTTCAAATGGTAGACTATAAGGAGGTCTATCTGTCTGTCTGTCTGTCTATCAGTCTATCACTCTATCACTCTATCTGTCAGTCTATCACTCTATCAATTTGTCAGTCTGTTTTGATTCAGTCTATCTGTATATGATCTCTCTGGGTTGATTGTTTAGAGTAGAGGGGATGTTAAGGTGGTCCACCCTGTGTTATTTGTGACTGTGTGTTAGTAGCGATAGTCAGGAAGGAGGCGTCAGGACTGTGGGAATGAGTATGTGTCATGAGAGCGTAGCTCTCCTCACTCTCTGTGTCTGCTGGGAACAATGGCCATGTCTCCGGTATGGCCCATTATAAGCAGGGCGGGCGGGACAGTGTATTCTTTACCTTCCTGAGAACAGAAATACTGTAGCATGTGGCAGAGAGGGCAATTGTATCTTCAGCCTTTATTTGACATCTATTTTTCTGAAATAGTCACCACTGTGCTGACCTTTATCCTTTCGGATATGAAGTTAGTTGTATAGGCGAGGCACCTGACTTTGCAGTTACAGTTTTTCTCAGTTGCTTTGGTGCATTTCTCACAACAGTACTTACATTTGTACAACAGTTAATGCATTTCTCAAAACAATTAGTCATTTGACTATCTTGTTCATAAACAATAGTGTCAGGACTTTTAATCTTGATGACACTTGTATATATGATGGCTTGTAATTCACCTTATAATGCGTTATACAATCTTATGAATACTTGTAACCTCAGTTAGTACATTATAACGCTTATCAACTCATTGTTACACTATGTATTTTAAATTTTTCAATATCTTTGACAATATATAATGTATTACAATGCACATTATAAATAATTATAATGCATTATACCCTATATAACACATTACGCATAAAGACTTTAAATGTTAACAGATTTATATATATACATATATGTATATATATGTATTATATTTAGTATTACTTATATATATACTTATATATATGCTATTATAGTATTTATTAAATTTAAGCAATATTGAATTGCAGTGTATCAACTTAAACTTTTTAAATGTTATTTTCTATTTTTAAGTTTTTCATATAATATTTTTATTTTATTTTATGAATCTTTATTTCAGTGAATGAAAACAATGCTATTTAAATATGAAGTTTTTATAAATATAAAAATCTAAACATATTCTTTTAGTCTTGTAGTCCTTGTTTTTAATCAATTTGAATAGCACTCTGTTTATTCAGTGTACATATGGGTGACATATATCTGAGTGCATGTGGGTGTTCACATCCCCCAGAGTTAGAAAAAAAACCCTGACAGCCTTGAGATGAAGAAATTCACACTTCTGTCTTCTTCTCTTCAGTTCCTGCAGACAAACTGCGGCTGTACATCTCCTACTGGATAGAGGTGAGATCTTGCATCTAACCACGACCCACTCGCTCAGCGCAGATCTCTGCTCACAGCACATCATGCTTAACACTCTGCTCTGCACTACAAATCACGCGCCATGTAATGTGCTTCCTATCGAAGCGTTGACCCGACAGGATGGCCTTGTGGTAAACATTTACAGGATGTAAATGTTGTGCGGCCGTTAAATGAAGGGCCTCTTGTGTCAGGGGCTTACGTCACATATTAGAGCCTTTAAAGCTGCTCTTTCTCTCCAGAGTAAACGTGCCTGAAAGACGTAGCCTGCTCACTCGAGCAAACACATTCATCGACCCAGCCATCTGCCCATCTCCCTGACAACACCTCACACATACACACACATACACTGACATGTGTGAGTGAGTATGATTGCATCTCTCATATGCCATTCTCCTGCATAACAGCGCTTGACACTGAGGTTTCTTTAGAGAGATGGTCTTATATAGGTGGAATATCGCATTATTAAAACATTTGAGTTCTTCTTATTCCTCAGATAAATAAGACTGCAATGTGTAAATCTGTGATTTCTTTCACACACACACGTTATTTCATTATCACAGCCCTCAATGTGGCTTACACACCATCTTTGTGTGTCTCTGCAGAGAACCGAATGTCTGTTCAGCCTGGAAGCCTTTTCATCCGAGCAGAAGAGGAGGGTCGTGCAGTGTCTGAGAGACAATATTGACAAGCAGCTCGCCCTGAGGGACAGAATTGGCCCTGACCAGGTACTAAATCAAACACAAGCGCACTCGCTCACAAAAACACCCACTTGGGTCTCGCTTTTAGCCACAGCCTGCAGTGTGCAGTTCTTAAGCAGTTATGGAGTATTATCGCTCAGGAGAGGTAGGGCTTTATATGCAGGACTTGCATCTGCAAAATGACCTTGAATTTCAAGAGCTTTATGTGTATTTATATCTCTTTCTCTTGCTTTCTCTATAAAGTCAGCATGAAACATATTTTGCTTCTGATGTATTCTAAGTGAAACAGGATATTAAATGAAAAAAAAATTGGACAGTACTTCATTTTATCCATTAGGTACTGATTGGTTTCGAGAGAGGTCTATTTTGTTGTAGAGCAGGGGTTGAAAATAAAAGCTTTTGATGACATCAGCTGAAAAGCAAAATTGTTCAGAGGTGGTGCAAATTATTTTGTGCAAACAAAAAAATCCCTTTGAAACAAGATGCGCAACAACAGAAATATGTAAAGTATATCATATGATATGAAATAACAGTCAAACCAAATATTATTCAGACAACAGATATCATTTTTGTAATATTTTTTTTACTAGTGGGTGCAAGACACTATAGTTCATTTATGTAAGTGAGGAGAACAAAATCAATTTAACTGACATATTATACCCAAAAATTCCTTTTATAGTGGATGACCAGTACAATTGAAAAAAAAAAATAATTCAGTCACTGTGCAATGTCAACATTAATATTGTTGTTGAGAATGTAAATATGGCCAATTACTGTATAATTTTGTGATGAATTTTAGGAGATTATGTTATGAATCTCGCTCCACTCCATACAGTGCACGTACAAATTAAGCATAATGTTTATTCCTCTGTTTCTTATTCATGCTCTCTCTCACTTTCTCCACTCGGTGGGCGAGTGACATCAGGAGAGCAGCGACATCATCATCAGACTAGCACAAACAGACACGCGCATGTAACGGCGTGAAAGAGAGGGAGAGAGAAAGAGAGTGTAGAGAGAGAGAAAACGGGGCTGTTGTAATGCATGCTAGTATGATGGAGGACTACATTACTTGCTTGTAGGGACAAAACATTACGAAGGTGAGGTCATTTACATGTTGCTTTCTGAATGTTTGGTGTGTGCTTTTACAGTGAGACTGGTGCAAAATAGGGTTTTTTTCATTTATAACACCTTTGGTGTGATCTGATTGGCTTAAGGGATATTTAAGAAGGTGTGTGTATAAATGTTGGACGTATGAGTTTTTAAAATAATTTAGTTTAATAATGCATTTGTATCTTAAGATAGAAAACATGACTGTAGTGTGAAGTTAGAGTAGAATTTTGTATGTTATAATCTAACAATGTGCTTAACATACACTGAGCATCATACAGTATACAGTATATGGACTTCTGATATATAGCTGCATATATCAGTAATGTGTGTTTGGCTCCTTGTGTCGGATCTTCTGTGCTATGTCTTTAAAGAGCAGCAGAGCTGTCAGTCGTGCTGCCGGCAAACTACTTTATGAACTGATTAGATGTGTAGAGCACATGAATACATTAACCTTTTCCTCTACGGTATGGAGACATAAAATACATTTTTCATGTTTTTTTTCTCTTTCATTTTCTTTTTCTGTCTTTCTATTACCTCTCTAAATATACCCCGGTACATTAGAAAACAGTACTAAATATACTGCAGTGTTGATGTATTCTTTTTTTATTCACTCGTTCATTTCTGATGTAGTTTGTTTAGGTAGTTGGTTTTATCACTATTCTTTCTACTTTCTACTAAGTTTTTATCTCTTACATTCTGTTGACTTTGCTGCTTTTTTGTTTAGCGTTCCAAAGAATATTTTCAAAACACTTATTTTCTTGTTTTATTCCAATTGTTTTTTTCAAATAATAAAAACCCATACGTAAGACCTTTTGTTAAAGCCATTTTAATAACATAGCATTTGTTCAAATAAAGTAAAAGAAAATGTAAAATATTAAAGTTAATAAAAATGAATAAAGTTAAAACCCCAAACATAATTAATGTATTGTTTTCTATAGAGGATGGTTTATGGTTAAGTATATTAAACTGTGGCTATTTATTTGATAAGCGATGATTCATTTACAGTGTTTGTGAATGACAAGTGCATTAATAATTTACTAAATTACTTGGCATAGGCTATAATTCAGTTTGAATGATGCATAATTCTGTGTCTTCCTCATTTGCTGAACACACATTCGTTTGAAATATATCTCTCATTTATTATTTTTTAAATAATGTATTTAAAATACACTTAAATTGTTTTTCATTACATAAAATACAAGATTCTATGTGTTCTTATACACAATTCTGGCTTAGTTTACCAATTTAAGTGTACAAGTGAAAAAAATGTGTAAAAACATATAGTACATTTTGAAATGTTATTAAAATGTTTATTTCCACTGTGTATTGACAGATGCTGGAACCGAAAGCAGCTGAACAGGCTGCTGATCTGGGTCTGCTCAGCTTCAGCCCTCATAGTGTGTCTGAGCCCTGTTCCCCATCATGCCCTTCTGCATCGCCCATCCTGAGAAGAACCAACTGCAGCTCTCCAGCTCAGCGGCTCTCCTACCCAGACCTGCACTGCAGCACCGGAGATGCCAACCAAACCGCTCCACCCTCTCGAGATGCCTGCAAACCTCCATACCTGGAGACCTCCGAGATCTGGAAGGACAGACAGAAGGAGGTGAAAGGAGGCGGCCAAGAGTCAGACCTGGAGAAAAGGGAGCAGGGAGAGGGCGAGAGCGCTTCTGAGACCATCAGCGTTGGGGCCAGACCCACATCTTCATCATCATCTTCCTCACCTCTAGTCATTCCCAGACTGTGCCTGGATCGCTCCTTCAACACAGATGCTTTAACCTCACCGTCAACTGACGATGATGAGGAGGAGGAAGATGATGAGGACAGCGATGAAGGCTTCCTGAAGCGGAGGAGTATGGTGGAGTCATCTCCTAGTAGTGGGCAGCAGAGCGGGGGCTTGAGTGTGCAGAGGTCCCTCCACAGACGGACGCACAGCGAGGGCAGTTTGCTCCTGGAGCCTCGGTCTCCTCGCTTCATCTCTGATCAGGCCATCGACTGCATAGAGGCCAAGCGGGAACCCTCGGAGCGCTGGGCGGTTCCCTCGCCACAGACCCTGAGGAAAGAGCTTACCAAGAACGGAGGATCTGTCCACCAGATCTGTCTGCTCTTCACCGGAAGGAGGGTGTGTACAAATTCCTCTGTATTAAGTTACAAATTTATTTGTACTAAATGTAAAAAATATGGTAAAATGTGTCTTTTGTTAAAAAAAAAATTAAAAAGATGATTCACATTCGAAAATAATTGCTAGTAGCTGAATTTAGTTCAAAATACATCTTTTGTAAATCTTCCACAGGTTTGTGGCAAGCCGAACTGTAAATGTGACACGGGAAAAACAGGGGTCAAAAAGAAGAAAACCAAGAATCTGTGAGTTGAACCATTTTCTTCTACTTCTACTGTTGAATGGTTTGGGGCATATTTCAAATATATATATATATATATATATTTTTTAGAAAAAATCTATTTGGAGCACCATTAGTTTTTGTATTATAATATTGTTTTCATGACAGTGAAGCTAATAATCTCATTGTCTAGTACATTATCAAAAATGTTTTATCATGGGATTCATGTGATAGCATCAGATTTTAAAAATATGTATGTAAATATGTATCTATAAAAAATATGTTCAGTTGTCTTCACGTAAAGTATAATTTCTTAGATAAATCTGCACTATTTATTATTAGGTCTGTATAATTTTTTTCATTTACGTTAAAATACAGTATACAGCAGGGGTAGGCAACGTCGGTCCTGGAGTGCCAATGTCCTGCAGAGTTTAGCTGCAACCCTGAAAAAAACTCAGCTGCCTGTAGCCTTGAAGACCTTGATTAGCTTGTTCAGGTGTGTTTGATTAGGGTTGGAGTGAAACTCTGCAGGACATCGTTCCTACAAATATAGGCTTAAAGAAATAGTTCCCCCCCCCCAAAATGTACTACTCAATATATCTGAGTTTGTTCATTGGAACAGATCTGCAGAAATCACCAATAGGTCCTCTGCAGTGAATGGTTGCCGTCAGAATGAGAGTCCAAACAGCTGATAAAAACACTACAATAATCCACAAGTATTCCACATGAGTCCAGTCCATCAATTAACATCCTGTAAACTAAGCTAATACATTTTCAAGCAGTTTCTTCCAGCTAAAATATAAGACTTTGATCCATAATATTGTTTTCCCTTAAAGAATTAGTTCACCCCAAAATGAAAATTCTCACCTTCATGTTGTTCCTAATCCACAAAGGCCCTTTCACACCAAGCACGATAACTCTAAAAATTACAATAAAGATACAGTTCTAAAAATCTTTCTCAATATTAAAGAATAGCAGCGTCCACACCACAACTATAATGTTCAAGGCACAGAGAAATTATATTGTTGGAATCACTTCCAGAACAATTTTTTTCAACTGATGAATGATACAAACATTGACAGCCAATCAGAATCAGTTCTGCTATAACAAGCTTGATCATGTAAAGCGGCAGACGAGTGTGCGCTTAAAATTAAACATCTGCTGGTTATAGTCTTCAGTTTTCAGTAACTTTACAGTTATCATTCTTGGTGTGAACAGTCCTTAAGAACTTTGTTCATCTTCTGAAAACAAATGAAGATATTTTTTGATGAACTCCACGAGCTTTCTCACCCTTTAGAGACAGCAGCAAGAATACAGTAAGTCAGCAGCACCAAACGCATGCATTGTGGTACTTCCATGAAGACATAAAACAAATAATAAAGTTATTATTCTTCATCACGGTTGAACACCAAATATTTTGATTATGTCCTTAACTAACTTTTTGGGCCTTAAAGTCTATGCAGAGTCTGAAAGCTCATGGATTTCATCAGAAATGTCTTTATTTGTTTTAGAAAGACGATCAAAGGTCTTACAGGTTTGGAACAACATGAGAATGCGTAATTAATAACAGAAATGTAATTTTGGGGTGAACGATCCCTTTAAAGATGGACTGGTTTCCATTGGTGAGCAAGTGACGTAATGCTAAATTTCTCCTTATCTGTTCTGATAAAGAAACAAACTCATCTGAATCTTAAATGGTCTGAAGGCAAGTATATATCAGCAAATTTTATTTTTTATCTATTCCTTTAATTTTCTTCATGCTAAATATCATTTCTTGTTATAATAAATGTAGCCGTGTAACCATGAGGTAGGTGTTCTGGTTTAAGAGATGTGATGTTCACTGGAGGAAAGCATTATTTATGCCTTTACTATCTGTGTTCCTCCTACAATAAAGTTCACGGCTATAACCGGAATGCATTTCCTTCCAGAAGCACTTGAGCGAACAGTTAGCTAATAAATCACCTGATGTGCCCTTTTGTCTTGTCACACAGGGCCAAAGACATGAAAAACCGTCTGACTTTTCTGCGGAAGAAGACCAATGACAGACATGGAAGCAATCCAGCCAGCAAGCTTGAGAAAGTCCTCAAGTCAGACAAGTGAGTCCACGCGATTGTTTCCTCTTTCACCTGAGCTGACTCCTGGTGTGTCATATGCGTATCATCGTTTTTAAGTATGGAGAGAGTCATTGAGGAGCGCTGAATGGATGCATAGGCTGAGCTTTGATGTGTGAGTGTGCAATCAAAACAACAGTGACGTTTTTGAGTTATTGAGTAGATGGCCTATTTTGTGCGCTATAATTATCTGTGAATGGGTCATTAGCGTGAGTCATGGCTTTGTTGACCGTTCTGTCTGCTCATCCACAGACCGGCTCCAGAGGAAGCTCTCAGATGGGCAGAGTCGCTTGATACGCTGCTTTCTCACAAATGTAAGATATGTCTCATTGGTTGTGACAGCTGTGTTGATCTCTGCACCGCAGCAGCTGTTACTGCTGTTTTAAACCATGTTGTTTATCCATATTAACCTCTTCTCCTGGATCCAAATCCAGATTTACCCCAGATTCTCTTTAGCACCTATTCTGCGTTTTTTTAAACAAACGTTAGAGAAATTTTCTCTTCACTTCTTCAGATGGCCTGGTGGTTTTCCGCTCTTTCCTGCAAACTGAGTTCAGTGAGGAGAATCTGGACTTCTGGCTGGCCTGTGAGGACTTCAAGAGGATCAAATCACTGTCCAAAATGGCATCCAGAGCAAAGAAGATATTCACTGAGTACATCTCCATACAGTCTTATAAAGAGGTGAGATGGGGAAGTTAAGCAGGTTAAGTTTAGTTATGGTGGTTCTTGGTCACTAAAATAACGTGCAGTCATTTTGAAGATTGTGTGGCATTATTCATTTGGTAAAAATGATCAGTATACATGAAGTATCTTTAATTGAGTAAAGATAAAGATGATGATTCATTCCAAATGTTTCCAAAGATTTAACAAATCATACATAAATTAAGTTTATAAATTAGAATTTGACGTCTGACAACCTAAACTAATGTTGGATTTCATAAAAGTTAAACCTTTTAAGATATTTACTGAGCTTGACATGCAGTTATGAGGGTTTCTCATTTATTTTCTCATTTTGTTTTGGTGTTTGGTTATACCACAGTGACTTTGATTTGACAGGAAAAAGTTTGCATATTAATAACATCTTACTACAGACTTGAAAGAAACACCAACATAAGATTATGCCAGAATACTTCAAAGTTTTTGTACAAGAATTTCAGCCTTTGAAAGAGACTTTTTCTTCATGATCTCAGGTCACTGTGACATTTTGAGTCCAACAGACTAATTTTAATTCAGAAATATGTCCAGAAATGCACAAAATGAACAATCAAAATTCTATTTCTTGGTTTACTTGTTTTCAGCAATAACATGTCCAAAGCAATTTCAACTAAAGTCTCATGCCGTTTTTCTTGGACAGGATTCGTTTGTGTGAGATTTACAATTAGTAATCGATTCCAGAGAGCAGATGTGCCAGAAAACCAATCCAAAATGAATATGAAAAGTGTCCTAAGCAGACTCTTGTTTTATTTCCAAGGTTAATCTGGACTCGTACACCAGGGAGCACATCAAGGAAAACATGGAGAACATCTGCGCAGACTGCTTTGACCTGGCTCAGAGCAGAATCTTTGGACTAATGGAAAGAGACTCATATCCTCGATTCCTCCGCTCTGACATTTACCTGGAATTAACCAACCAAAAGAGACCCGGCTCTGCCACAGATCCATCTTAAAGCTATGACGACAAACGGTAGATGTTAAAACAATTTATTAGATCAGTATTGCTGGAAACGTAGTAGAACAGGACGTGTCTACAGTCACATAATCCACCGATGCACAGCTTCGTATTGAAACGTCAGTCAGCTAAGCACCTTGGAGAGCTCAGCCGATGGATCATTGCATGGACAGATTGTTTTTGGACGCTTCTGTGCTGCACCCTGTTGGACGGTTGCGGCAATAAGATGGCGATAAATGTGTAATGAACATGCTGGAAGTGTTGACTCGAACCAACAGAATGCCTTTGCACCTGTTGACCCAGTGGCAGTACATAGAGGGTGCAAAGCATGATGGGTTTGGGGGAACAAAAGAGAAATTTTGGTACTGTTTTGTTCAGCTTTACCAAGATACATTTTCACTTCTCTTTCCTGCACAGACCTCAACATATTAAAAATTCTAATGAGATTATATTAATTCTTATTACTTTCAAGGGCTTTGGTAACATTTCCACATCTGTTCTTCATGTAATGGCCCTGTGGCTCTAAGTAAGTGCAATATACAGTTAGTTATTCTTATTAATATTTCTTTAACAAAAACAGTATATTAAAGGGGTCAGACTTTTTTTTGTTGAAATATATATACATATACATACAAATGTTCTCCCAAAATGCATCATACAGACATATTATTCTTTCAAATGAAAGAAAGTGATTCCTGATGTAAATGACAGAGGCTGAGATATATACACACTAACAGTTATAGTCATGTTAAAACTGAAGGTATTCTGTTTGTTGTCGTTGCTGTTAGTCAGTTGATCACACATCAAAGAAACCAGAATAACATAACAGAGAAACCAGAGTCTGTATTTAATAGTGGTTTAACATAGAGGAGCATGTGCTGTACATAGATGTTTGTGTTCTGTGTTGATTTAGACGTTTATTTACCAGTTAGCTCTTTGGGAGACTTGCATTTGACAAATACAGTGTCAGTTTCCTACTGCCTTCATCCTAATATCTTTCCTTCTGTAATAATATTTCTTGTATTTATTTGTGTGGTCATATTTCACTCACTGCTGCCTTTATATGTTACATACTCTCGTCAAATAAAATTACATTCAAGCCTGATGTCAATTGGGTTTTTATTTAATTATATATATATATATATATATTTGAATTTGTATCATTGCGTTATTGTGCAATAGTGCTATGGGGTTATATTGCGCTTATGATTAAATAAAAACAATTCAAATACTGTAACTAAACACATAGGAAATATGTATGAATATACTAATGTATTAAAAGGTTATGCACCGAAAAATCCCCAGAGGGCAGCAAAGCTCCAGAATAAAAGCAAATAATATAAAGACTTCACGATATAGAGTTAATTTATTCGTTTAAATTGAATAATTTTTAAAATATTGAACATAAATATGTAAATAAGATTAAAAGATATATGTATGGAATGTATATACAATTATATAAAATACTATTATATAAAAAAAAGTTGCCTAAATGACAATTTAATTCAGTGTCTCCGTTCCATGAAAGCAAAGATGGTGGTAAATACTAGGCTGTGGGAGCACAGTGTTCCTCTTACTTTCGGCTGGGTTTGACCCCTCAAGCAGCTGTTTAAGGTGTGGAACACACTCCTTTAAACTTGATGTTGTACGAAAACAAATTAAAGGAAATTATCCGTGTGTAAGAAAACAGCAACGTAATTAGAGGAAAGCGAAAACCATGTTTAACCTAATATATAAATGAAAGCTTTTGATTTGTGATCCAGACGTTTCTATGATCCATGCAGCTGTGTCAGCACAAGAACAACTATTCACTGTTTGCATACTTTTATGACACAGTGCACCAGTGTGTTTACACCGCAACATGTTTACCCAGTAATGCATCAACAATTACTTGTAAGAGTTATTTCCCCAGGGCGGCGTGGCTTTACACAGTACAGGGTCTACCCTCATGTTGTTTCATAGGTGTAAATAATGACTACATTGAATAGGACATCCCAATTACATAAGAGAGACGTTCTTATATTGTGCAACGAGGTTCCAAAAGCAGATGTTCAGTGAACACAAATGATCTGCGCTTGGGAGTCATACAGCTTCAGTAATAACCGTGTAGGTGAAGGAAAGGACTCAAGACATGACGCAGACAGCCAATAGGTCAAGCGGGTGATGGTGATGACGCACACAATCCAGATGTCTTTACTATAAGGAGGATGTCTGTCATGTGAAATGAAGCCTATTTAAAGAAAATGAATGTCCTGAAATAGGCATTACAACATTTTCATTTATAAATAAATACAAATGTATAGCTAAATGAAGGCATTTTCAAAAAAAAAAAAAAAAAAATCCATAATTGTCAGTCTAACGTAAAAACTTCCAATTAACAGATTTATTAATGAAATTAAATATTAAATAATCCTGAAATATGAATAAAAACATTGTCGTGTCTAAATAATCAGGCCTATATAAAATATATAGATTCAATAAACCTTCAAATAAGTTGAAATTTGTCTTAAGTTTAATTAATCTGTTTATTTTAGCTACATTTAAAAAAAATAAAAACATGTTAAATGTTAATCAGCTACATTTGCTTATTTATATGTAGCTAAAATAAACTGATTTACTTAACAAAAATGTAGTAGCCTAATTTAAAGGATTTTTTTTTTTCAGTGTTGCTGATTTAGGTATTCGAGATCTTCAGAATGCTTTCCTTCACACCCATAGATGGTGCTACAATCACACTGTTCAGCTGTTATTAAAGAGCCCTGCTGCCTGACCCAACAGTCTACAGTTGGACAGATAGAGGGATGGTAGGGAAATGATGGGGATGTGTTTTTGCAGTTCTGTGAGTTTGAGGGGTGGGAGAGCACTCTCAGTATGAGGGGAATGTGAGGACAGGAATCACCGGCCTGCTTCAACTGTGGCTTACACGCAAACATCAATAAAGCCTTGACTTTCTTAGAAAAGAGCCGTACTATACCTGTAATGACACAGACAGGCAAATGCCTTCTAAAATTGTGGCAACAACACGATTTTCAGTGTGAAATGAGTGTGGGTGTGTTTCTTCTTTGACCTGGAACGTTTGTTTTCACAGCAAATGAAGCATGCAGAAATGTGCAAACTTATATGTTTTGGAGCACAAACATTAATTGTTTTGTTGTTGTTTGGATTTATTATACATTTCGTTATGTCTTAAAGCAGTATGTACACAGAAATGTCAATTTTATTTTATTTTTTTATGTGCACAGATTCCTTGGCTCATGATTTAGACATCCCGCATACCTTCGCTTATTTCTGCCTGGAAAAGTTTCTGCCATATTGGATTATTATTTATTTATTTATTTTTGAAAAACATACTTTTGCAGACTAGCAGTGTTTTTTTTTTTTTTTTGCCAGATCATCACCAAATTTTGGCACCCATTAAGTCTGTTGTGACTATTAAAACAGTCATGAACACATACCGAACTTTTAATTCAACATGACTGCCGAACACCAACAAATAATGCTGGTGTGACTTATTTTGTTACTAATAATTAAAAAGTAACTGTAATGGAATCTGCTGCAATAAGTCGATTTGTAGTGCCAAAAGAATAATAATCATTAAAATGTCTGCACCTGGGACTATTGATTCAGTTACCCTGACATTTTGCATGCAATCAATTATCGAGATCCCAGAGAGGTACATGAGAACAACCGAAAACAAAACTTGGGTTGTATGTAAGGACAGTCTGAAGAGAAAATAAAGGTTTCATCTCCATTTGAACAGAGTGCGGCGCTATAACAGTGGACAGCAAGAAATAGCACGATTGCGATTAAACAATTTGATTAAGCATTAGTGTCATTAAAAAATGTATTGTAATAATTGTAGCTCACTTTCAAAACTAGGATTCGTTTTTTCTTTCAGAAATGCAACAGGCGACGTGTAGACCCTTCTGGAAGAGGTCCACATTCAGAAACGCATTAAACTTTCAGCATTCCTCACTGTTCCCTAAGGTCCGTCATTATTTTAATTAACGTCTTCTTGCTCAGTATGTGTTCACTCTTGATTGATGGCTAAATTCAGATAAGTGCAGATGCGACGTGCTGTCAGGTGCCGGCAGGAGCACACGGACTGCACTTTTTATGGCTGCACACTTTCTCTTTTTTTCCTGCCGTAAAGGATGAACTCATCGCTAAAAATGGATCCCGGTTCCTTCCTCATCACAGGCCTCATCATCAGCAGATTGGAGAACGGGCGACGAGCCAGGAGTCTTCATCTCTTAAAGGCACCTAGCCTTTTTATTTTAGTCGCTCTCACATGCTTTCTCCATTCACTGTTCTTTTGTGCTCAGGTATCCACCTTTTTTCTGAACGCGGAGGTAAGCCTGGGTGACGCCGGTTCGTTAGACGCTATAGGTAGGCTAAATAACGAAGCGTAACAACGTGCAGTAAATGGTAAAACTGTTTGCACTATAAACCACTGTGTTTACCAATTTGGTCAGTATCAAGCAGCAAATCGAACTGTTTTATAACTAAAAATAGCTTGACGTGGATGAGACCGGAAGCTATATTTTACAAATGGCGGAGGATAGGCTATGCACGTACAGGAGCATTTCTAGCCATCAGTAACTAGCTCAAGCTCCCCATCATTGTCCCCATATTTTGATGGGAGTATAGAGAGCATATAAATAAATAGACTACCTACAGTACAGGTACCTTATAAGCTGTGTGCAAAACCCTTTAATCGCCACCAAACTTGGTATTTGAAAGTTATTTCATACATAGATGGTAAATATCCAATTCCTCCAGTGTCCACTTGGTTTTGTGACTTGATTTCTAAAATGATTTAGCTGAGAAACCATTGCTAATGAGTCAGTGTCTGCGTGAATCAAATGAATCAATCTGAATCGTGAACAGTTTCAGAACGATTTTACAAACCAGTTTGAACGAACTGGTTGGTCTGAAATTGCCTTAAATAGAATGCTACACAGCTGATTGAAAACACATTCATTGTTGAGATAAGATTATAATCTCCACAGTTATAGGGAAACATCCCAGTGCCTTACTAGATGTCATTAGATCGAATTTGAAGAATTCTGGGCTGAAGACGAATTGATATAGTCTTACAAATATTTCTCTTTCAATTATTAAAGAGAGACAGGACAGACTGTTAGTGTCAAAACTGAGCTCCAAGAGAACAGGGTTTACGCCATCCTTTCATTACTCCATCATCCAGAGAAAAGTCCATCAATAGATAATTTTGGGGTCATTTGGCTGCTGTCCAAATCAGTGGGTCAGGACTCATATTATGTTTGACAGTGATCTACTGCTGCTGACGACACTGATTCACAGCCCAAAAAGAGAAGCGGCGTAAAGTTTACAACGTCTAACCAAAGTCATTAGCCTGTTATTTAATTCACTTTCACACTCTTAATATCACTGAGAAGGATATGAGGATCAACCTGGTCAATTCTAAACTATCATTTAATCATTTAAGCACATGGGCGGCCCTTCAGGTCCTGTGTACAGCAGAATCATTCAGTCCTTTTTGCCATGTTTGCCTGCCTTCTTTCACGGCCTCAAATGTTTCCTATTATGTCTTTCATTTTTCCCACTGTAAATACTCCACTCTCAAAAGCCTCTGCCAATGTTTGAAATACTCCAAAGTTTTCATTTTGCATCATTCACCCCCAAAGTATGCTTAAGTCAGTCTCCTTCAAACAGTGCCATGAACTGATTAGAAAAATATGGACAATTATAGACAGCTTAACCTCTTTTCTGAAAAAAAACTGAGGCTGGTTTGTATTTCCTCAGTCTCTAACCTGAGTCCAGAGAAGAGCCAAGGAAAATAAATGTTAATGGTGTATTCCACAGTGTGGGTTTTATATTATTAACGTTAAGAGCAGCTTCCAAAAAACATATGTGGTAAAAAAACATGAAAACAATTTCATCGACCATGCTGGCACATCCCTGGTGCCTACAAAGGTCATTTTAGGCTGACTCCACAGCAGATTTGCAAATTTAAGAAGGGCAGGAGACCAAAGGTGGTACACAAGTCATATGGTAAGGCAGCAGGCTCCAAATATGAGTTTTACTGAAATATTTACAGGGCTTTTGGTGTAAGCAGAGAGCAGAGAGAGCAAGAACAACAGCCAAATAACAAACAAACATCCATTGCTTAGAATGCAAAACTATTTAGCTGCAGTGGTTATAGGATGCTTTTATATTGATCTTTTTTACCTGCTCAGTGATTATTTTTGTTACACGTATTATCTGTGGAATAAAGTAAGCCAAGGTAATGTCACGATAACAGCTTTTTGTTGTGTGATATATTGCCCCATAAATAATTGCGATATGTGATATTATTGACATTTTAAGACCATTTTATGCCACTTAAATTATAATGCCAGAAGACACACAATTTAATTGACAACAAACATTGAACACATCCCTAAACAAGGCCATATCTGCAGATTAAACTTTTTTGTAGAAGGATTTTGATCTAACACCTAATGACTGCAGCACATTATGTACAAGACCCTGCAAAAGACATAGACACAAGTGGAATACAAGTGTTTTTATATAATGGGCAATACACTGCATCAAAAAAAACCCAAAAATTACTGAGGTCATGTATATATTGTGCGATAAGTCGATATATTTATTATTGCAACAGGCCTATGTTTTCTTTGTTATATGCAACACGTTTTTCATACCTGGATCCTCTGCCATTCCTCCTTGCAGATCCTCTCCAGTTCTGTCAGGTTGGATGGTAAACGTTGGTGGACAGCCATT
>JAUCMS010000095.1:17483283-17506331 GCA_032357445.1 Enteromius radiatus | reverse complement strand
ATGTCAAGCCTTTGTGATATTGTTAGTTTTCGCGATCTTTATGATGATAGTTCTCCACGTGAAATGCACGCGAAAATGCCGCTAGCATCGCGGCTTATATTGCTAATGTTGTTAATATCTTGCTTACACATGTTGCTGATTCCGTGTGATATAATCTATATCTTTAATGCTTTCATATCGTTATGAGGACATTGTATAATGTACCTTAAGTTGTTGTACAGGCTTCTGTATATTCTGTTACCAGTAATTATTATCCGTGAACTACAGTAGTTAACTAGTTGTTAATATTGCTTAATGTGGAAAGTGTGCTGTTCATTGTGACAGTATATTTATGTTTAACATTTAGTTATTTATTTCTTTATTTCTTACTTTATTTTGTTCATTGCAGAAACTACCTCTAATGCATCAGTGTGTATATGGTGAAACTCTGCACATAAGTAAATGGTGGGAAGAAATTTGATGACTCCGACTCCCTGATCAGAGTACTGAAGTGGTTAATACCCTTAAAAAACTGGCATTATTGGGGCAGTCCCCAACAGTCAGTGTCATAAAGAGGAGTTATATCTGTTGGTTCTGGAGGGCTCAACATCTGACGTGGTCTTAGGGCTGGCATGGCACAACCCCATCCTCTCTTGGGGCACCGGGGAAATTCTAAAATGGGGCTCCCAATGTTGGCCAGAATATTTACCTGATGTCCCTCTTAAGTCCCCAACTCCAGTTGAATTCTATACTACATCCATTGAAAGCCCCATAGAGAAACAGTCCGTCAACATTCCCGAGTGCTATGCTGCCTTCCAGGATGTCTTCTGCCCCAAGAGAGCTGCCCAACTGCCGCCACAACGACCATGGGACTGTGCCATCGATCTGCTCCCTGGTTCTCCAGTGCCCCAAGGAAAAATCTACCCTCTCTCCATCCTGGAAAGTAAAGCCATAGAGGAGTACATAGAGGAAGCCCTCCAACAAGGGTATATTCGTCCTTCCACTTCCCCTGCTGCCTCCAGCTTCTTATTTGTTGCTAAGAAAGACAGAGGCCCTGCATAATATCCCTTTCCACTCGTCCCAGCTTCCATAGAAAAACTATGTGGAGCCACCATCTTCACTCAACTAGACCTTTGCAGCGCTTACAATTTGGTAAGAATCAGAAAAGGTGACGAGTGGAAAACAGCTTTCATTATCCCCAACTGGCCATTATGAATATCTTGTTATGCCATATGGCCTTGTCAATGCACCCTCCATATTTCAAAACTTCATGCATGAAATCTTGCATGCATGAGATACTGGCTGGAGGGTTCAATTCATCCCTTTATTGTCCTTACCGATCACAAGAATCTACAGTACTTACGAGAAGATAAGAGACTCAACCCACGACAAGCTGGCTGGGCGTTGTTCTTTAACAGATTCCGCTTCACAATTTTATATCGGTCCAAGAACATCCAGGCGGATGCATTATCTTGTTTACACACAAAAGATGAAGACCAAAAAAACCCTGAACCCATCTTTCCCGAAAAACTTAGTCGATTTCATCATGGATCTACCACTTTCAGATGGAAACATTTCTCAAAACTGATTCTCTGCCCACTCCCTTAGAAACTGCTGAGCTTTTGTTCAACCATGTCTTCCGCCCTTATGGTCTGCCTGAAGATATTGTCTCTGACTGGGGACCACAGTTCATCTCCAGGGTATGGAGATCGTTCTTCAGACTCCTAGGTGTAACCATCAGCCTCACCTCTGGAAACCACCCCCAAGCTAAAGGGCAAATGGAACGTAAGATCCATGAAGAAAGGGGGGTGGTTTCTCTGTAACTTCTGCCATAGCCACCAAGACACCTGGAACCAGTTCCTGGGCTGGGCTGAGAACGCCCAAAAACTCCTTACGACAGGCTTCCACTGGTCTTACTCCTTTTCAAGGCATACTCATTTTCCAGCCCCTGCTATTTCCTTGGTTTGGAGAGCCATTGGACGTTCCATCTATCGACTACTGGTTCCGGGTTGAGAGTGCGAGAGTCTTGGACGAAGCCCACCATCATCTCCAACGGGCAGTGCACAGGCAGAAGACCGCGGCCGATCGGAAGCTCCTCCCTATCACATCCGTCTTGACGAATTCCACTCCACCCATCCTGATTGACCAGCACCACCTCGGGAGGAGGCTCTGGAGGGGGCCCTGGAGGAGGGGGTAATGATATGATACATACAGATGATACATATCTCATTTCAGAAAAATGATTAAAAGCAATAAAGCATTTTATTGGATCAGAAAATATTTTGCAGTGAAAAAGGACTTAGATCCATATGTCTTTGTTTCAATCGAAGCTGTCCCAGACAGTGCGATAACTTTTACAGCATAATGTGAGACAAAACTGTGTTGTAAAATATAATGACCAACATTCTAGAGCTCGCTGCATTATTAAATTGAAGCAAGGTCTTAATTTAAGTTATATGTTGCTTCTGTCACTTTGCCATTGTTCCATGTTTGTGATTTTAAAGATGTGTAAAGAAAGGCAAATGGATATTTGAAAAACTAATTGCTGTAAGTGATCTCCATATAAATCAACTCTGGAACATTTCATGGATGTGTGTGTTCCATAAAATAAGTCATAAATGTTTGTAACAGCATAATTGTCAACACCTTTCAGCATAAACAGATGGAGCAGGTTATGTCGTCTGTAGCTGCTGCTGTTGCCTCAGAAAAAGAGATGACATTTGAAAATCATGACTGCTTGGGTGTGATGGTTTCTACTATTTGCCTTTTCTTCTGAAGGGTCTTACAGGGCTGAACATGTCTATGGGGATTAGAGAGAGCAGAGAGTGATGAGGTGGTCATGAAGCTGGAAAAAATATGAGCTGGTAGGGCTCATTTTTGCTTTAACATTAATGCTGAAATTATACGGGGAGAACTATCTAAACAACTATGCGAGGATAATGGCCCTGTGTCTTCATCAAGTGCCAGGAGAATTCTGGAAAGTAACACAATCCGCTGGAATCCCAGCAGCAGACCTGCATTGTATTCTGGCTATCTTTCAGCAGCAGTGAATTCTGTGGATGTAAGCATAGGCCCACAAAAATATCACATATAGGCCCTGGGTACATTTTGTACCACAAACATCACATTTCACTCATACACAAAATGGGGCAGAAGTTTTTATATTTTTAAAGCCTTTATTACCTCTAACCATTACACATTTATCCCTGGTTTCACAGACAAGGCTTAAGCCTAGTCATATACTAAATGTAAATCTGAGCTGTTTCAACTGAAAGAAACTTACTGACCTTAAAACATGTTGGTGCCTTCATTTTGTCTTCAGATGCACATCAGTAATCCTTTTTTCTAAGGCATGTTTATAAAAATTCCTTAAATGTCCTAATTGAACTATAGCCTAATCCTGGTTTTGGCTGAGCCCTGTCTATAAAACTGGGCCATAGATTTTATATTTGTATCAGGCAATGTGAATTCATTCAAAGGGGTCATATGATGTTGTTCAAAAGAATATTATTTTTTGTATTGTATTGCGTATTTGTGTTTGATGTAATGCAATGTGCCCTGCCTTCTGAAACTGGTCAATTTGTACTAAGTTCATTGTTCTACAAGAGCGAGTGTGTTGGGATATGCTGAATACCTCAAGCGTTTGGCGGACATTTTATGCCCCTTATCATAACATGATGCCGCATCCCGGCGCTATGACACCAAAACAATAAAACATTACAAACAAGGCATTTGTTGAATCCAGTGGAGACATAATTACTGATTACTTATTGCTGTCTTTTATGCGCCGTGTTGCATCGCACCATGTAAACGTAACACATCATGTCTGCATTCTTGATCAAAGAAACAGCAAACAACAAGCACTACTCTTTACTGCTCAAAACACGCATTTGAACAGAAAGAACAGGTTCTTTTAATAAGAAAATGTAACTTACTTAAAGGTTGTGAGTCAGGAGCACCAGGCAGTTCTTGCAGAGGTAGAATTACTCCACTTTATAGTCTCTGTGTACAGCCAGCATAGACTACTCAATAAGGATCAAGAATCAGTTCTCCGTAAATGTGCTTATTTTAGAAGCGTCTCCTGAACATGGCACTGGCAGCAACACTATACGAGAATAATAGCTCTGCCTTGTTTCTTTGTGCAAACATTTGGGCAGTTGTTGAAAATAAACCCACTCTGTGACATCAAAAAGTGGGGGCGTGGACAAGTCATAACGTTCTTTGTCAATATGGAGGAAATGGAAAAAAAATAGAAAGTACACAATTAATATTTCAGTAATTTATTCCACTCTGATTCAATTACTATTAGTCCATTGGTTTAAAAATATAATAATGTATGTTTTATTTTTATTTATATCAAACAGTCTTCATATTTTAATATTAGGTCTGAAGCATGGGTAAATTAATTTACATAAATAAATAAATATGATGAAACCACTAGTTTAAAAATACCTTCATATAACAACAACAACAAAAAATTATAGCAACCCCTGGAAATAATGGGTTTGAAATATTCTATGGAACTACTGAACATATCTGGTTAAGGATTAGCTGGATTTTTAATTCATCTCAACTATACAAAAATGTTGTTTTATTTTCAGTCAGAATTTTTGGTTTATTTACTTCAAAAGCATTTCTGGGTAGTCTAAAATTAAATAATGGCACTCTAGCCAGCAGTCATAATGTTGACTACATGCATATGATCCTCATAAGTTTCCAAGAAAATAAACAACCTGATACAAATAAAGAAACTGCTATTTATTCTCATTTCCTGTAGTCTTGTTTACAGCTCTTGCATTTTTACCACCAGTCTTTAGCAGTTTGCATTTTCTTTCACCAGCCGCCATTGCCTGAGGTCAAGTGCATTTCCAAAACTGATTTGCTTTTCAGTTTTTCCTGTCTTGTGGAAGCCGGGGGAAAATCCCTCAGTGAAAGAGGGACACCCGCTCTGATTTCAGCCGTCGTCCCAGCTGCAGTCGGGCCTCTGGGTGACCTCGTGAGGCTGGGACTAAACTGGCTGCTCTTAAAACCACAAAGCCACAGTTGTCTCGCTCAAGCCAATTTTACTGCCTACTCAGAGTGGCCTCCGATCGCAGGAAAACACAAACATGGTTGGCTGATGTGGCCGGGGCAAATCTGTTTAACCGACTTACAACGGCCAATGGAATAGATGCGTTGCAGTTTGACTGTTAATTCCAGCACAATGTAAAAGTGCTCTTTCTATCTGTATCTAAAGCATTAATTGACCTCACTAAATAAACTCTGCCATCAGTTCTGTTTGGATCTCAGTAGCTTGACTGATAAATGGGAACATTAATGCACAACATGACAGAACTGGAGACTGGATGTCAGGGTTCAAGCATGATCATTGCATGCTGAAATATCCTCATGTCGATATTTTCTATTGTAAATAGCATGCAAGACTACAATGTCCGAAATCAGAGTACTGAAAATGGACTGGTAGAAGAAGTTTTATGAGCCCGATCTCATGGTAATTCGTACATATTTTACGAGGTGGCTAATTCGTATGACACGCTCACCGCCACTGGGGTTTAGAGAAATCGTACAAAATTGTACGAGCGAGGTTGTATTAGCGAGATTTGTACGAATAAGCACAAATTTGCCAACTCCTAAAAATACGTACAAATGATTTTACAGAAAAAGGCCTGCATCAGGTTTCACAAAGCAATTAAACACAAGTGGTACAATTACATTTCATTAACCAGTGTTTATTTTCTAAATAATACATATCAGGAAAAATAACATTGATGTACTTACTGTTAATAATGCTTGAGGAGTTCATGAAAACATACAGTACACTAGTCTGCTCTGTGACAAATAATATCACAATATTATATATAGAAAACAAACCAACCAACAAGCAACAGTGGCAAACTGCTCACATCAGAGATAATCATGAAAAATGGTACAAATCAATTGGTTATTAAAATAATATTGTGGTAAGTGCCCAAAACAGTGCATTTAGTATGTAAATACTGAGCAAAGTGGGTTTATTGAGACTAACCAGTGCTTATGGAGACCGTCAGTGTAAAAGGTCAAGCCTTTTATAGGGTTGTATTTGGAGATACACCAGGAAAGAACAACAGGTTTGTCATCATGTCTGGTCTTGATTTCATGTCAGTGCAGTCGCAGAAGAATTAGCAAATTTGGAGACCAAACAATGACACAAAATGGAGCAGGGCATCGAAAAGAAACACTCTCAGGAAAAAACAAACAAAATATATATTTATATATCAAATAACATGTAACATAATTGATTTAGATATAAAGGTTTTTGAAAAGAACAATAAAAACGGCACACAAAATGAATACTCAAAGGACACATAATGGGGTAGATTATCGCTGGTTGCAAAAAACGTATGATAAATACATCTAAATTTGCTATACTACTCAGATGGAAGTAGCACACCATCAAATGTTTACATCTCAGACTTTGGGAAGATGGTTTCGATCATGCAACTGTAATCTTCAGGGTATGAGATTTGAGAAAAGCATGCTGAACTGGAATAATATCGATGTGCAGTCATGTTACTGCTAGCACTGTACAAAACCTACACAGCTGTGTGGAAATTACTGCAAAAATCCCACGATGTAAAGTGACCTTTAGGCTATTCTTCAAGCAAACAGCACTAGGGAAATCTGAAATAGGTTGAAACCTGAAATGACAAAATGGGACACTAATTTGCTGAGGTACAACTTCGTCTGCATGTGAGGACGTGCCTCTTTCTGCGGTGAGGATGAAAATGTAGAGACACATGTTGGATTATAGAAGGAATCTATACATGAGGCTTTCTATACGTGGCCAAACATCAGCAGCTGGGCCACCACAAGCAGTCTTTCAGTTTCTCTCACCTATTCTACTATTTACACAAAACCACAAATGTATCTACTCTGCAATTGGAAACGGAACCTCTCTGACCAATTTCCCCAGAATATACAAACATATGGAATCTAAAACACGGGTGGAAGTCAATACGGCAAAGGAGCGCTTTGTACGATTTTCCAGAGGTGACATTTCTATAAGATTTTCCTTGTGCATCAGAGACTTTTATTTATTACTCATACAAATTGAGTGGCTGGGAAAACAGGTCACTTTTCTAACCGGAACAGAGAAACCAACAGTAAGAAAAAAAAAAGACTTTTGATCACACCAAGTAAACTGGAAACATATAAAAATAACTTAGATGAACTGTGTAAATATAAATAAAAAGACAACATTCTTAATAAATAATTCTATTATTTACAACAAGTATATTGCTAAGAGATTTAAATTACAGTAAAATACTGAACAAGTAAGCAGCAAACATTACAGGCATGAGGTACAGCAAAAAAGATCCTGTTAAGTTTACAGTAGACTGTTTCACCAAACTTCATTTGATTTGATCTTGTTTTTCATGGCTTCAGAAGAAAAAAAGTAAAGTAACATTGCGTTTAAAATGCGTTCAGCTTTTCATAACATTTCCAGGAAAAAAAAAGGTTGATTACTGTTTGTGTTCAACACCCCAGTAAAGAACTGTATGTACTGTAAAGCTCAGTAAAGGTCCATTTTCAGTGATGTCTGAAACCGGTCGGTAAGATTGCACATATATTGGTATTTGTTCTAGGCACTCTTTCCAAGTGATAATTGAATAAAAGCAGCAGTATTTTAGCATTTACTATGCAATAATAGCATACAGTTTAATACTAGAAACAAAGATGTCTATAGAGACTAAATATGATCTTTACATCGAAAGAAATGACGACAGAGCTGCTTGTGTTCATGAATGAATAAGTCATCAGTGACTGTGACGACCTACTCTGTCATCTCACTGTTGCCATGTCTCTTTTTTTTTCCTTTGGATATCCTTTGACTGGTAGCTGTGTTTTTAACATCTGTATTTGTAATCAGACTGCACACATCTCTCTTTAATAGTCGCCGTTTTAACCAAAGGTAGTGAAAAGAGAAGAAATCAACAACAACACACAGAATAAAGTACTATTCAATGATGTCATACACTAAACAACTATTTCATTTAACAATTATGATAACCTGTCTGACCATAGCAGCTTTTTTTTTTTTTTTTTTTTTATGGTAAACTTTTTTCTTTTCTATTTCATTGACAAAACAACTGTACAAAGACAAGTGCAGCAACTGTGGTCAAAGAGAAAAATATTGATTGACAGAGATACAGTTGAACAAAACCACCAGATATAAATATACACACAAGGCTCTTCCTACCTTAAACTCTTCACTTCGGAAAAACATTATCGTTAGACATTAATGCCATAGAAATAACTCTTATAATTGGCTGGGCTCACACAACCTGTTGAGATATCCTGGTTTGATGAGTAGCTATCACAACAGTTGTTGTTTTTTTTTAATGCAAAGTGTTAATGTAATAAGAACGATGTAATTTAGATGTATTTATAAGAGCTCAGGGAGATTGTGAGGGTGGCTGATAAATGCTTCTACATTTTGATGTTTCTATACTTTCTAAAAGTGGTTTGCAAACCAACGTGTATATTAAAAGAAGTGTTTAATGGGGTCATTCTGACTGCCATTAACTACCATACACACCACCTACAATCTACAATCTCCAGTTTTACACTGGTGTACATATAAATATAAATCTTAACAATGCCTGTTATTACACTTGCTACAAAATAGCACATCTGCTATCGTGTTGTACTTCAAGCCAGTTGTTACATATACTGCTGTTATGCGCTAAAGTTTATTAGTTATTCTTCACAAAATAATGAGCACCAATGGCATAACTGCCAATAAGATATTTCTGTTACAAAATGAAATGGACTGCAAAGGTGGACTGTAAGCCTGACATGATTTCATCTATTTTATACATAGTTTAACCGCTCTTTGACAGGTATAATGCTATCAGACTGAGCTAACACAAACACCTTGATGCTAAATGTTTACTATATTCACAATGAAGCCTAAATTACATTCCTTGTGTCAATACTTTACTCAATTTTCTTATAATTTGGCCTTATTTGGCTCCTAATAAAATATGTCATTATCCTGATTGACAAAGGCCCTTTAGATATTCTTCATCAACAAGCAAATGCTGACTGACTGCCTGTTTTATCTGAATTATTAATTATGCTTGGTATATGCTGCATCAGTATATATATTATGTATATAATAGTATTTCTATTTTAGTCAATCATCTCAGTGGCCAAAGTGATCAGTCTAATCAATTTCTTAGTTATAATGCATAGCATTAACACATTCAGCTCCAAAGAATATGTGTATTTGAGTTCGGCAATTAATGCGTATGATACGACTGTATGAAAACACCAGACAGAGCTAAATTGATGCGACCGTGCTCTTAATTCAAAAATATTAGTTATCAAACTGCACTAAACAGGGCAGGATAAACGAATGGAATAGCACTCAACAGATTTGAGCTAAAAGATGAATTTTGGTTTGATTAATTAAATTTCACTGAGCATGCAAACGACTTTTGTTAAACATCCCAGCAGGGACTGATTATAAATAAATTATCCGTTCCACATCTTTCTTCATTTACTGATAGAAACACGGGTGCATGATCCATTTCAATTAACGCCTAATGTTCAGCTCAGATCAGTTGTTAGAAAATCCCACAGAACAGAATGAAACCATTATGTCAATTAGTGAGTGAACTTTGACAGCCCCAGCGAAGGCGGAGGGGAACCTGTTAATAGATTTATGTATAAAGCTATATATTTCTATTTCATGTAAAGCTGATGCAACTGCATTTTGACCAGAGGTAAAATCTATGGCAGACTGCACTTGCGTTAAACTACAAACTGTCCATACACAGAATTGGCTGCATGGCCACAGCAGCAAAAGTAGCAGCAACAGCTGTGCTAACACAACTTCTTTCACAAGCGCTCTCTCTCTCTCTTTCGATGTAACTCACTGGATCAACACCTCCTCTGATGATTTTTCGCCATCAGATTTGTGCATTTCTTGCTGATATACAAGATTTGGTGATTTAGGGCCACAGCAGCTGCACTCGTACATCTTCCTATGCACTGTGAAACGTTCCCATCATCCCTCGATGTTTCATACAGGCTCTGAGGTCGGCAGCCAGATTTTTTTAGTTGTTTTTGTTTTTTTTCTCGTAGTGAGTAAGAGCAGCTCAAACAGTCAGACGAGTGCAAGCCATTCGTGCGACAGAAATTTGGATTTGATATTAAGGTCCATTTTTAGGCATTTCCTCTTTGATGTTTGGATTGATAAATATAAGAACGCGGAGAACACTTGATAAGCGAGGACACGGTGAATGGCTAAACTGTCATCGGGACAGTCTCGGAGGTCAGGCGTTAAGGGGCATCACGAAAACATCAGAGGTCCTCTCATTCATCGATTGGCTTTAGTTTGGAGCTCTTGATTTGACTCGATTGGAATCATCCCATTTTCTGACTACAGGCAAACATTAACAGCTGCATTTTTTCCTTTCCTCCCTTCTTCCTCTGGCTTTACATAAAAACAACATTGCCATGGTTGCATTTTACAAATAATGATCAATGAAAGCAAACATAAAACAACAAAACTGTCAGCCCAGGCTTGTATGAGCTTTAGTTTGATGACATCTATGGTTGCTATTGCCATAAGTCATTCATAAAACGTCCACTTCTTGTCCTTTGCGAAACCTGTTGATGTGTTTGATTGGTTGTTTGTTTTTGAGTGTCATACCCTCTTAAGTTGTTGCTGTTTGATGAGGAAATGAGGGCATGTTGGAGTGCGGTGTGAGTGGAAAGGCCCTCTTATAAGCAGCATGTAGAGAAGAATGGTTTCCCAGCAGGACCCCTGGGTGCCACAGGGGGTACCAAGCTCAGCCAATGGACCGGTGGCGGACTCCTTTGTTGTTCTCCTGGGCGTCGGGGTCCCGACACGCACAGTCTCCTCGGATGTCACATGTCATAGGGAATGGAATCACCTGTCACAGACAAAATATCAAAAGGTGGTTGCGTCCAAGAGTTTGAAGTGATGATCACATTCAGCATAAAACAGCAGTGTTATGAAAAGGTGTCAGTGTTGCTTGTTAATTATATTTCAGAGATTTTGATCCAAGGGATATTTCGTAATGTACTCAACCTCATGCTTGCATGACTTTATTTCTTCTGTGGAACATAAAAGAAGACATTAGACACTGAGGAAAAAAAAAACAAGGACTGAAACCTCTTTTTTTTGAGTTCCACAAGTCAGATTAACTTTAAATAGTAAAGGGGAAGTAAATGAAGTTGAATTTTCAAGGGTCAAAGATGAAAAAAGGGTTTAGCCAAACAAACAATAAATGTAATACTGCTTTAAATGGTTGTTGTTTTTCCCCAAAAACATTTAAAGTTTTCTGTTTAAATTATAGGTCAATTACATATCACACATTTTCCCTGATTTACGCAATTTACCCACTAAAATGTCACTTAGTGTAACAATCTTGTCAGGCATATTTACAACACAAATCAATTTATGACACATTAAAACCCAATAACTATTTTTTAACATCTAATTAGTTGTAATTCTACTTTTACATTTGCCACTAACCATTTGTTCATTTGTCAGTAAGATTTATTTTACATTTAAAACACATTGATATTGAATATGCTTCCTTATTCTTTTGCATATTTTAATAACACTGAATGACAATGTAACACTATTTCAACCAAATTTTGACATTTTATTCTCACAAAACTTATTTGAAACCTTAAAAGTAAACACTTTTAAACTTGATTTAATGTGCTTTGTATGAACATAAAATCACTTTTGTATAAAAAATAATTATGCAGACATTTTAACATCTTTGACCAATGAACTATTAAGTTGTTAAGAAAGAGCAATTCACAAATTAACAGAAATGTCAAGTAATTTTTAATTAAATACAATATGTTGAAGTAGAAAAACTAAAATAGTATTTTCTTGTAAAACCTGTAGTTTATGTAGTTTTAAGCAGATGAAGATAAAGATGAAAACCTAACAACAAAGATGATATAGATAAGCCAAAGGCACGAGACAGTGTGTGATGCATGAACAATACCGACAAATGAAAAGTGAATAAAGATTAACTTAAATACACAGTGATAGCAAACTAAAGGGTGAACAGATCATTGAAAATGGTAGCAACAATCCTTACACTTGGCCTTGATTGATACTGTGGTGAGATATTATCTATCAAACATCTATTCTTACACTTTTGTCAAATTAGATACAGTGAGAGCTGAAAGCGTGTGTGGGTTTAATGATGCAGCTGATCAAAGCACAGTGTGTTCTCATTTTATAAATACCGTTATTATCCTTTTATCTAGTTCTAACTGTTCTACCATTTGGGGAAGAGAAGACGTGGAACACTGTAGCTGGAATACAAACTAAAAAGTTTTTATATCACTGTTTGTCAGTGAACAGCTCCATATATCCACAGAATTGAATACAGTTTTGAGAAAGTGATCCACACCTGCACTTCAATTTTACATGAGCCACAACAGTATGCTCATCCAAGCTTGTTTTTACTTTGGATTTCAAACAGAAAGTGGCATCTTTTTAGTCTCTGTGAGCTATGTATGTACACACTGTCAGATCAGTGCAAGCGCACTTGGATCCCTGCAAGTGCAGAGTGAAAAAAGAGAGAGCGCAAGAGTGTATATGTGTACAGAGAAACAAGGGATCTCTTGTGTTCAGAGCATTGAGGGAAGGAATGCCCTCTCCTTGCCCTGTAAAATACACAGGCCTTTCCTTTTGGTGTCCCCATCCACTGTAGGGGATTTTCCCAACTGTAAATCTAGTCCATTCATAGTGCCCACAAACTCTGGCTGACAACATTCCCTCCATTGCCACACTGCTCATTACAACCGACCAACACTTCTCCAGTTGTTAAGTGTGCGTGTGTATCTGTGTCTTCAAAATGTTTTCGTTGCCCTCAGCCATCCCTGAATTGTTTCCAGGGAAAATAAACAAAACACAGCAAAACAAAAATCTTTCGTGAAAAAAAATACTGTTCATTTTTTCTTTCACTTTAAACAACAACAGTACAGTGCAAAGACAAAAGTGAACATTTCATCAAAACTGAGTTGCACCACAAATTAGGTGTGGATTTATTATAGTTAATTTAGTTATCTAAAACTTAAACCACGAAAAGTAATATAAAGTAAAAATAAATAAACAAATAAACATTAACTGAATATATATAAATATATATGATAAACAACTAACATTACTAACATTTTATCTAAAATACGAAAATAGAAAAATATATCGATTCAAATGAATAAAGTATTATAGTACATTAATTATAATAAACACACTGCAAAGAAAAAAGGAGCTGTAAAATAAAATGATAAATATTTAGCATAATATTACAGAATTTTGTTTTTATTTTTTGCAACAAAAGAAAATTGTGTAAAAAGGAGTTATTATAGTACTTTCTGAAAAACTATTAATTATTATTTTATGAAATTTAAATTTAATTTGACTTTACATTTGTTCTACAATGTTTTCAAACAGTTTTCTAAAATGGAAAAATAAAGCAAGAATAATATTACGTCCAACTATCTGTTCCAAACATTGCGGGATGAGTTATCCACATGAAGTTTATACTCAAGGTATTAGAGGATGAATTTGTCCAACTACCATTAATATGCTGTTTGCTTCCAAATAAATGACTTCTAAACTGACGTTAGGTGACGCCAATGCAAGCAAACTTACTTTTAATGTTCAGTTCATGCCCCTGAGACCATGACATCTGGATAGTATAAATATCAGCATTTCACGAGAGTCAGACAAACTCTGACATAAGCTTGAAAGAAGTGAAGTTGAGAAGTCTGCAGGAAGCTTTTGACAGTAAGCTGAGCTGTCAGTGCTCTTTTCCTTCAGCAAACCTTGCAACCACTGAATGTTCTCACAACATCTGACCTTTTCTGTATTGATGTCATTGGGACAGCAGTAGAGGAACTGAGATTCCTCCCGTAGCCTCAGTAGTAATAAAAGAAGATTTGAACAATTGCCTACAACAATGTAATGAAGCTCGTTCAAAAATAAGTCGATACTGTTTGTTATTGTCAGGTAAAAATGACATTTAGTGGTTTTCAACTGGTTTTGCTTCAAGACTCAAATTTAACAATGAACATCAAGTGCCAGCCCAACACAGACTGAGATACAAAAGTAAACAGAAACTACAGCTGCACATTGTCTTTATAGTTTGACTGTTGAAATTTTACTATAGCCTATAATTCAATACACAAACAAACCATTTTTAGTGAGTTAATGTACTTTGCATTTGCATTGGATGCACCAGTTGAGATCCTAAAAAGAACAATTTTGCCATAGTCCCAAGACTTTTCTGTGCTGTCTACACAATGTAATGTTTCATATATATGACCTTGGACCACAAAATATGTGTAAATATGTGTTTTTAAGTAAATAAATTAGCTTTCCATTTATATATGATTTGTTAGGATAGGACAATATTTGGCTGAGATGCAATCATTTGAATATCTGGAATCTGCAAAAAAATCTAAACACTGAGTAAACCACCTTTAAAGTTGCCCAAATGAAGTTCTCAGCAATGCATATTACTAAATTAGGTTTTAATATATTTATGGCGGGAAATTTACAAAATATCTTTATGGAACATGATCTTTACTTACTATCCTAATGTTTCTTGTCCATACAATGTATTTTTGGCTATTGCTACAAATATACCCCAGCGACTTAAGACTGGTTTTGTGGATGCAAACAGGATGCAATTTCATGTTTAAGCTAAGGATTTATATTTGGGGAACGTTTTAGATCTGCATTCAACAGAAATCTGGAGGCCTTTGCTAGAAAATTGTTTAGCGGCACCACTAAACATCAACTGGAAGCAAATTTAGTTCTACCGTCATGACTTCATCATTACAAGGCATGGATTCAAATCCTGGTCATCCTCAAGTCCAACAAACTAATAGGATGCTTTGTGTCAATGTTGCTTTTCTGTCTGCTCGTAGCACGTCAGAGGCCCCGGTTAGTTTTTCCTAATTGCTCTGTGGGGCTTGTGAGGGCAGTTATCCGCTATTGATGGTGCATTTGGGAGGAAAAGACCTTGGCTGACAAGAGCTCTGACAAATACAAGCAATGTATACTGTGAGTTTTTAGAACTCTGGATTAAAGAACATCCAGTCCTTCCAAAGAAACAATGAAAACAGCCCACCAAAGACCCTAAAGACCACTGGAAACGACACAGAGATCAAGGGGAAGCCACCTACCGTAATTCTGTCCTTACTAAATCCAATAAACTAACCAAATCAAATGGGGAATGAATCAAAACTATTTATTTCAGTGCTGTCTGTTATAACCTGAAATGACCCTGACCTACAGTAAGGACAACTGTAATTTAAATTTGATAAAAAATATTGTAAGAATAGTAATATTGTGAAATTTAAATACATTTTAAAACAATTTATTCCTATGATAGAAATGCTGAATTTTCAACAGCCATTTTTTACAATCTTCAGTGTCACATGATCCCTCAGATATCAAAGTATTTATATAAGGGATGTTTGTAAACATAGTTTCATGATTACTTCAATCAGCCTATTAAGCATCATCCAATCCGGTTCGTCTGCCTCTGGCTTAAATATCCTCGATTACTTCCCTTCCTCATGTAGCTTTGCATCCCTCCGCCGTTCTCGGCCTACTTCGCACAGGGGGCAAGAGGGGTCTGAGCCTGGCCCCCGAGCTATACCCTCACTAAGGGGTATAGCCAGTATGGCTCTCAATCCGTCGGGCCCCGGCTCGCCCCTGGACAGCACGCCAAACCTCCTATTATATTTTTCTATGAGGAAGTGCGAACTCGTGAAACAGCATTTATTTCAAATTAAAATCCTTTTTTTTCATCAATGTAATGCATCGTTGAAGTATCAATAATTAAAATCCTATTGACCCTAAACTTCTGAACAGTAGTGTAAGTTTGTGATTGTTTGGGTAGTTTTACCTGTTAATTCAATCAAATTCATCTGAGCACCGAAAAAAAGAAAAGAATGAATTAATTAATGAAAAAAACACCTCCTGTTTGTAGTTTAGTTCATTTTTATGATGTCCCTTTTAATCCCTTGCTGTACATTATGAATTTTTTAAGCACTACAGTCACTTGCAGATGGTTCCTTTTCTGCTTCATTTGAAGTGAAAGCATCCTTTAGCTTTTAATTTTACAGAAACTATACAAAAATCTAGTACTCAACAATCAGGATGAAACCATTAACGTTTTGCTTTTTGGAGCACTTACTATTTTTTTCAAGAGAAACGTCAACATGTTTTCGTTTATGTAATGCTCCAGATCATTGTACTGTGGAGAGTAATTAGTTCACAGTGCCATACTGAATTTATTGTAGAAATGTTAGGAACAGTTCTGTTTTCTTAGAGTAAACACTTTCAAATGAGTCCTTTCTCTTTTCAGTTGACTGTGAGAAGTGTTTGTCTCTATTTGGATTTTCAAAATCAGTTCAGTTTAAACATGTTATTGCATAGTTTAACAGTTTCTTTAAAAATAAAAGGTCGGATGAAAACAATTTCAATGTAACAAATCAATTCTGACTTGTACACATAAAAATGATCATTTGTACCGTTTTATTAGTACATTTTAATGAAAATCAGGTTCTTCACAGAAATCTCTAAAAAAAGCTTGTCCGAGACAGAGAACGCAGCCAAGAGAGGTGGAGCTCAGCACAGGGTCAACTGTGGATGGGATAGCCATTACATAATGAAAGTATTTACATTATTACTCCCTAAAACTCCTTAAAATGACATGACAAAGATGAAAATTAAGCATTTATTGGCTTCTCTAAATACAAAAATTACACTGGGCAGGCACACTTACCCTGCGGCGGAGCAATTTACTTAATTATTTGCTTTTGGCAGCAACCTTTCAGAATTCATACCCGAATACCTTCAAATTTCTTTTGTTCTAAACCTACAAAGAAAGTCAAACTCCTTGTTTACAGCCACTTATTAGCACAATTCAGCACTGACAATGAATTGGTCAGCAGCTCAGCTTCTGAGAGGAGGAGGATGTGCAGTTAGTTTTATTATTTGCTTGGGTAATCCTCTGGCGTGACAAAGCAAACGGCCCCCCGAGTTTATACGTTTCTATATGATTTATAGCCGCATTTAAATGTTAAGAGTCCAGCTCCAACTGCCGTTTCTAGACCTTTCACAACAAGTTGTGTACTCTGTCGGGAAATGCGTCATCACACATGCCAACTTTTTTCGTTTTGGCATCACACGTGGGTAGAGCGATCCAGTGTGCTTCCAGAGTTCGCTGTTGTAACTTTGGAGAAGTTACTTCATTCTTTGTCTGTCAAAAGAGAAGTTCACTTTCTCTGGCAGCCAGGAAAACTTGCTCAAGGAAAAAGCAAGGGAGGATCAAGTGAAAGAGGATGACAAGTCCACTGGAAAAAGAGCAGTACACAAGCGTGCAGAAAAAGCCTTTCTAGGGCTATTTACCACCCTTGGGATTAAACTCACTGATCTTTCTCTTTGTTGGAAAGTGAGGTGAATGTCCATATGGAAATGCTATATGCAACCGTTTGTTGCCATGGCTTTGGAAAAACACCCAAACATATATGTGCGTGCTTCATCTACAGTTTCTACAATGCATTGTGGGTAGGGTTCAGAGAGTTTCCCCCGCTTCTGTGGGTGTCCTTAAAAGTTTTCTCTCCAAGGAGATAATTATTACAACGCAAGACACATTACCCTGTCTGAAGCTGTAGTAACAACGCAGATGTTTTTTTCTGCTTATTGAAGCGTAAACAAGGTATTTGACTAATTAAATGTCTAAAGAATACAAAAAACATACCTTTTTGGTTTTAACGGTAGAATGGCAGCAGTCTCCGCCATCGTAGTTGCAGAACGCTCGGTTGTTGATGGCATCGCAGTAATTATCACCCATGAACGGCTGGTGAAAAACAGACAAAATGGCTCTGTAACATGAAATTACCGAATATGTAAACACACAAACAACATCAGCAATGCAATGCTATAGAAGTAAACTCTACTTGTGTTTCTTCTTGCGGTTCATCAAATAATAACGAGTTCCCCCATAAACTCCATCAATAAATTCAAGTAAAACCAGAAAGCAAGAAATAAAAAGACAGCCATTCACACTTGCATGCATCCACAACTGTGTAAAAATAGACACAGACTTGAGTCTGTTGCAATTATGTTGCCCTGGAAAAATTGAGTTAGTATTCCCGGGTTGTGGATGGTGGAGGCCACTTTTAATGGGGAAACCGAAGCCCTATTAAACTTATATGTGTCTCCCTTGGGAGTTACTACACATTTCCATCTTGACAGGCACAAAAGGTTGCCCAACACACCTGTGACCTTTTCCAGTTTGAAATCATCTCTCTGGCCCGACCCAAAAGCTTTCAGAGGGATGCTAATTACCACCCATTGAAACTGGGTCAGGAATGAGCTAGGTTCAAAAGTCTGCAGCTCTGGCCCGAATAAAAAATGGACTGGTCATCTTTCTGCCAGAGCAAGACTTGTTATAAATGAGAGAGAGGTGCAGATTAATCACACTTTCAGAACAGCAGTGCTGAAGAGTCACATGTGCTTTGAAGAAATGATGTTTCTTCAAAGAGCAATATACAGTATATGTCAAAATGTCAGTTCAGTCTTTGCCGTGGCAAATGATTTTTCAACAGCTCTCTCTGCAAGAAGACACAGTAGCTGTTTTTTTTTTATTCTCACTCAGTGATTTGGGAATGTGATACCTCCTAAATGAGGTTTCCAGGTTCATCTAAAACGCAAAAAGAAAACAAACTGCGCTTAAAAAAAGGTGGTAACAAATCCCACTTGTCTGCTGTTGTTGGCCCTGTTAAACCTGACTCAGATTAGGCTAGACTGGCACGGAGAGCAAAGGAAGAGGAAGACACTAAGCACAGCATGTTTATTTATGTATTAGACTTCAAAGAGCGTGAGAAGATGGCAGAAACAACTGTTCAAGGTCAGGCTCCAGAGAACAGACCTCCATGACTGCTTAGAGCTTAAAGCCATGGCTGGGAGATTACCTTGAAACGACTATCTGCGGAATAATGTTGTTATCATACTTATAGTGGGAGTTCAGATATGGTGAACAGAAAATTAACAGAATCATTTAAATTAAATGAAAACAAAATATAAATAGAATGAAGTTAAATAATAAATGAGTATATATTAAATAATAAAAATTAATAAAATAAATAAAAAAGTAAATGAACAATGCCAATGGCTTACCTCACATCCCTTAATACAGTGGAGTGCCTCTGGGTTAGGATACCACTTCAGTCCCATGGTGCACACAATATTCTGTGTAAGAGAAAATGGCAGAATAATAAATTTAGCATTCAAAGTTAACAGTGTTTAATGGTTTCAGACAAAGCAGTTCAATTCAATTTCATTTCATTTCACATTTAATCCATTATTTTGTAATTATTTGTTTGAAATTTTCGGTCTGCAGGAAATATTTACTTTTTAGTTAGAAAATTATGTGAAACTTGCCTAAACAAAACTCAATAAATGATTAGTTTCTATACAGTTGTAGAGGTGGAGGTGTTAGCATGTTTCTTTGGTGTTCTGTGTTCCAAAAAGTATTTTTAAGATTTTATTTTTAGTTTTCTCTTTATCCTTTTATTATCCAGCAAACCAAAATCCTGAGTTTGTTTACCTCCAAAAACAGTCTAGCCTTCCTCAAAAAAGACTGATGATTTGAGGTATCACGGCGCAGGACGAGTTACACGCTAAGGTTCAGCACAGAGGGTCAGGGGTTTGTACAAATCCTTAGCAAGAATCGCTAATAAGCCTTCGGGCTGGCAGGGATTTCAGTTTGAATGTGGAGAACCTTTGCTCTGTTTGCTGACAGATTTCTTTGCCTAACACACAGAACACAAACAAATAAAATCCTCTATGAGCCCAGTGTTCCGGCGGTGATGCTTAAATCAGCTAGGAATCAATGAAGGAGCTCGGCTTGAAGGATTACAGTCTTAAGAGCTTGGCTAAGTAGGGGACTCATTAAACTCTAGGAGTTCTACCCAGCTCCCACCCCTGCTGAGGAGAGCAAAAGGGGGGGCAGCGGACCTCGGCGGCTCGGCCTCCTGGGTTAGCACAGGTAGAGAGGATGTTTGGAGAGGTGAAATGACGCGGTCTGGGGGAACTCCAGATGCAATGAGGAATGGAAAGGCTGAGCATAAACAGAACATTTCCAAGAAAGCAGGCCTTCGCCCTTTTGGCCAACTGTGGCCATCCACACACACACACACACTCTTAGTATTCAGTGTCACACCAAGGACCCAAGCGGCTTGTTTACTCAAGGCCTAATTTAAACCGTCTGCTCCTGAACTTGTGCTTGTTTTTATAGTTTCTCCGCAGGCCTGAGCTGCACGAGTGCTACCTGCCTTTTATTAAATAGACTTTTATACTATCTGTATCAGAGACTGTTTTGAGGTCTTTCATATTTTCCGTCCTATATGGTCAAGACACTACATTTCCTGCTGGCTCCTGAGCTTGAACACACCACACGTCTGCTGATTTATGAAAAACCAGATGCATACATGCAGCAAGATGGTTTATTCCAAGACTTAGCGTTTGAATGCTATCAATAAAATTGACAGAAATAAACGGCGCTCCAACAAATTCCATGAAGAAACTCCAAGGACCTTGTTGGGTCAATCCCCTTGCGAGGCTGATTTATCCAGGAGAAATCCTATGATATGGAGAATTAGGGCTGGAGGAAACTACAGCAGCGCTCTCGGATACAGGCGGTAAATTTGTTTGTGCTTCCTAAAGCTCAGCTGCAGCTTAAACAAATCAAGTAAAGAACCACATGGCACAGACCACAACGCAAAAGCATGAAAAGCACCACCACACCAAAGGACGTCCACAATAGCACAGAGGAGGAAATGCAAATATGGAATGAATAATCCAGACAACCTCATAACCACTGGCGGGCATGACGTCACCCAAAAATGTCATTCAGTAGTCCATATATAAATGAATGACATAGTAAATGCGGAAATGGATATTCCTTGAGACCTGTCTGGCCTCTGTGACCCTAGCCGCAGCTATTGATATACTGTCACATGAAATCACTAGTTTCCACGACGATACAGAATAATAAGCCACACTTTTGTCTCTTTCCACGAGTTTTAAAGACTCACAGGCTGTTTTGTGGTTGGCATCTGTCAGCAGGACACAAAGCAAGGACCTTACTGTTGAGATACAATCACTTGTTTCTCATCTTGCAGACTCAAAGGAATGTGAAAGTGATAGGAAAGACCCATTCAAATGCTACAAACCATCTGGAATATGACAATGGTTTAAACAGTCACCATGTTGTCATGGCAAAGGGTTAGCATTCTTTGGTCATCACCGACCACAGTTTGAGGTGAGGAGAATAACATTCGGTTTGCCTGTTCATCACACGCAACGTTTCCGAAAGTACTCCGTGTCTAGTCTGTGACTCTCTCAGGAAACATGAAAAGGAAATATGCGTTATTACGGTTACGTTATTATATATTACGGTCTCAAGCTTTTGTTTGTGTCTACTACATATTTTGTGACAAAAGCTTCCTGAGGGGAAGTGCCCGAGTATCGGCGATGTCTAAACACAATAATGCAGCCAAATCGTCATGCTGTTATCATACAGATGAAATGTTTGTTTGTGGGTGAGACAATTATTTGCTTTGGAGCAGAACCTCCATCTTTGTGTTTCTTTCGTCTTCCTCCAGTCACACAGTCAAAGCAGGTTAGGTGACATAAGTTTAAGGATAAGGAAAAGCATAACCTCAACCTGCATTTCCAAAACCTGATAAAAGGTGAGAGGTAAAAATAAACCTCCCAGATGCCTTTATGGAACCAATAACCATGACTAGAAAAAGTCTGGGTTAATAAACAGAGTTTGGGGTTTATGTGATGGTAAGTTAAACCTGCCTTCTAAGGCACAGGGGAAAGGGCAAATGTCACCAATGTGAATGTGTGTGTGTGGTCCGGTGTATTTCAGTCAGGTAAACACAGTGAACTTTATAACAGCCTAGAGCAAAAATTTATAATTCCCATTTTTGTTGTTAATGATGAATCTGATCATTAATCGTTATATAACAACTGCTGACTACTCCGGTGTGTTTACATATTAAGGTGTTTATTTTGACTACTTTTAGTGCTTAGGTTACAACCTTTTGCTTAACTATTACACAGTAGATTACTTCTGAGAAGCTGTGTCATAACCATGTGTTAAAAAGCACTGCATGGTGTTAAATATAGGTACTCAATGTTTAAAGGTTCAGCTTGTACTATGACCAAGTCTCAAACATTTACCAAACAAATCTAGTGTAACATTCATCAAAAAAGTTTAGAATATGAGATAAAACTAAGAAGACAAACCATTTATGACAGTAAAGTGAGCCCACCCAAATCTTCCCATGTTTGGGCTCTCACCTTAACTTTGGGTGGGTTCCACCAGTGGTCTTTCTTCACAGCTGCAACGCTCATGTTGCTGGGCAGGAGGACCACACTGCTGCTAGCATCTCTACACACAACCTCACACTCCTTTCCTGTTGGGCATCAGAGACAGGTGTTATTCATGGAAATGGTATATATCTGCTTCAGGACAAATTAAATTCACCTTTATGATCATTAAGATCTAATAAAACATTTTTCATGAAGTCTCGAGTCTGTGGGATCCTTTTTCATTCAAAAATTATACTATTAATTATTTTTTAAAACCTCAGACTCAATGGCATTGGCTCATTTCTGTGCATATCACTGTAATTCATAAATGTGATCCAACAAAGGTACAGGGCACAGTTTGACCATACATGCTGGGTTGCTTGTAATTTGGATGAGATAAACATATGTTGAGTATTTTAATGTACAATTTTTGATAGTGTTGAACTGCAGCGGGTCCCCCAGACCGATGAACACTGGCTGAGTAATAAAAATATAAACACCACAGAAGGGTTAATAAAATATTGTAAGGCATATAAACAGTGATGGGCAGTAGCGTCGCTACAAGTAGTGACGCTACTAGTTTAACTACATTTCTCAGTAGCTTGTTGGTAGC
>JAUCMS010000095.1:17461735-17483194 GCA_032357445.1 Enteromius radiatus | reverse complement strand
CATACATGCTGGATTGCTTGTAATTTGGATGAGATAAACATATGTTGAGTATTTTAATGTAAAATTTTTGACCGATGAACACTGGCTGAGTAATAAAAATATAAACACCACAAAACATGTTGTTGTAGTTGCACTGGCCCTTGTGGCAATGTTACGAACACAGTGCATACTTGTGTGTGCAGTGTGTTTTGGGCCTAAGAAGTGAAAAGCAGATAGGCAGAGACCTATGCCGTGTCCGTCCTTGCAGTTGAGGTGGATAGTTGGGCTGAGATTTTGGGGAAGGGAGCACTGGCCTGTCAGGTTGGGGCAGAGACGGAAAGAACCAGTCCAGTTCCCGTCCTTTCTGCATCGAATCACGTTGGTGGAAGGACTCTGAGGAAAAGGCCAACATTTCTATTAATCATCACAAAGGAAGCTCACTAACCATCACCACTTGGCAAAAAAGACATGTGGTTGAATGTAAGAGTGGAAGCCAAGCATGGGCATGACCTTATGGTTAAATTGTCCATAGTACGCATTAGAAGCTGTGTAAACTGACAAATGAAACAAAGCACATGTAAAATGCAAGATCAGTCTACCATTCATGCTGCTGACGAATAGCCAGTGGGACGGCGCAGAGCAATCGTGATGCTTAATAGTGAGTGATAGGGTGCGCATGATGAATGGAAAGCGCTGTAGACAGTAATGGGAGGTGATGGACCGAGATGTTGATGGAGGAAAAAAGAAAACAAGGAGAGGAGAGAGAGAACACGACAGACCTGCTTGCAGCGGCTGTGCTGTCTCACCGTGTGGTTAGCCCTGTTGCAGTCGATCCAGCAGTCGCTGTTGAACTGAAAGCCATTTGTGCACTTGTAGGTACCGTGGAAAATGGGAGGAGGTGGCTCACATGTGACTGCCACACACTCACCCGACTGCCAGGTTCCATCCTCTGTACACTGCCTCTTAAACGCACGTCTGTGGTACATCACAGGCAATGCCCTGCAACATTAAGACAATGAGAGATAGTGTAGATTTTCAGCACTGTATGAAAGAATCACAGTCTGCAGATTTTGGGTAGTCAAGAGTTGACAGATTTCAGAGAAAGAGTGCCGTTTTTTTTTTTTTTTGCTTCAGTCTATGATTCCATCCGGTGTGTTTGTGGGTTTGTTGTGTTTGGAATTACTTCAAAACCAAGTATTCATTTAGTGTATGATACCTAGTGTTTTTAAATCTGTCTAGATTTGAAAGGTTGTGTAGTGTATTCCAGCAGTTTTTAATAATTGACTGTTCTCAGAATAACAGGTTCATAGACCACCCATAGTAAGTTCATGGACCATCTGATGAATACTGCACTCAAAACTGGCAAGCGCTGTCTAAAATGACAAGCTCTAATCTGATTGGCTGACTTTCTACAACTTCTGGGAGTTAGGGTGAGTCAAATTATCACCAAATAAATATCCATCCATCAGTCCATTTTCCAAACCGCTTGTCATACGTAGGTCAAGTAAACATCCAAAGTAGAATATAAAATGACTGTATATTGCACTTTTCAGAATTACGTGAAATATTTGGTACTAATTACATTTGAATGCACAGAAATTCTGATCAAAGTCCCATTTCCGTTCATTTTGAGTTAAAAACCAAACTAACTGTGGTTGGTTCTTCACGTGTTGGTAACACAGTCGCTTCCTGTATAAATGGGTTGTTTTTGGCCAGAATATTCTGAATTTGACATTTAAAGTGGATCAGATTTACGACTATAGTCAAAAGTCTGGCTACACGTGGCTATGTGAATAATTGACCAACAGGGTAAATAATTTCTACGAAATTATCCAAGCTTTCAAACAACTGATACAGCCCTGAGTATTCAATTGCCACAACATCATTAACTGAATCTGCAATGCGGTAAACAAGAGGACAATGCAGTCCAAATATGGAACTCATTAAAGTTAGTCATAATTATGCATTTAGGTCCGTTTAGTGGTGTCTCACCTTTTGGGCTTGTCTATGTGAGGCACATGGTAGCCAGGCTTGCACTTGTACGTGCAGAAAGACCCAACTTTGAGGCCTGTGGCATTGCAGCGTTTGGTCTGCAGGACAGCGTTAGGTACAGGAGGAGGGACCGGACAGCGCAGCTCACACAGAGCCTCGGGGAAGGACCACATGCCATCCTCCATACACGTCAGTACGTTATTACTTCCTGCGGAGACAAAAGGACAAAGAAACAGGACAAGCTCACTTCAGATCTAAAGTAAGCCTATACTTCAATCTGATGTCAAAAACACAGGACTGTTTTCTAAGTCTGCATTGTTTTGTGCAGTTGGTGTCAAAACCACATTTGGCATTTTACAGAGCTGACCTCTCAGTCCCAAGGGCGTTTAGTTTTGGGATGTGTCAGGGTCTACCCACCCACTAACTGAGCTGGTTCTCGGCACTGAAAAGTGCACTTCTTGCCATAGGTGGTTCCTTCAGAAAACTCAAAGATAGCCGGGTGCACGTGGTACTTGTCAGGCCGCCCGCAGTCCACAGGTTCACAGGTCACCTGCTTGTTCCATTTCCCATCCGCGCAGGTGAGGGTCACCGTGGATTCAGACTGTCGAGAAGGAAAAAACAAAGGCAATAGTTCAAAAACATGGGAAAAGAACATTTTATTTTCTCTATTCAATTCACTGCGACCGCAACAATCCGTCAGACCAGACCGTATCAAATAATACACTATAAATACAACTAAACTAAATAAAACGTATTTATGTATCTCTTGGTGAAAGGAAGCAGTGGGAAGCTAACAGTCTGAGTGGGTGATAATAAATGGCTTGGGTACAGCATATAAAGCTGTCAGAACTGAAGGCAGAGTGAGTCAGAGGTCATTTCTGCTGTTTTACAAGTCAAGTCTGACCTGTGTGATGTCTCCAAAGACATCTGTGCTAATAGCAGGGCCACAAACCACACACACGCCCGACCCCCCATAAGAAAAAAAAAAATTAACTTTCTGCCGAATCACTGCCATGACATAATGTGACTTGTGTTTCATTAGTGATTTGAAACTTTGAAAATTGGATTTTTTTTTGTTGGAAAACCCTGAACGAGTCCATGTGTGCCAAGCCCAGTTCCGTGAAAAGGAGACTGACGAATCAGATCCTCATTTTCGCATGAGAGTAAAGTTACAAATTGTCACGAATTCATGATTGTTCATACAGTTACGGTAAATTACAATAACCTTGGTGCTGAACACTAACATTTATAATGAACTAGCTGGTGTTTTTAAGGTAATGTTGACAGTAATAGCAGTGTTTCCCGCTCCTGTTATACATCTATAGGTAATTTTGCTCGATTTATTACAAAAAAGACAAATTAATTTATTCCAGAGTGAGAATGGTCCCGGTCATAGAAAGTATGACTCCTTCCTCTAACCAAAATAGACACTGCATTTTTCAAAAGGTGCATGAGAATGTGCAAGTAGTAAAAAATTGTGAGTCCTTATTCTCTTTTTCTCTGTCTCTCCTCCCTCTTTCAAAATCCAGTCCAACAATAAAGACTAGTTGGCTTATAGATTATTTGGACTGTTTAGTTGTCCTTGTCTCTTGAGTAATATGCAGGGACATTTACTGACCTCTTATTGACTCAGTACATAAATCACTGCTATTATTTATACAAATCCCTTACTTTGCCTGCAAACAACCAACGAATCAAACTGTACCGTGTACAAAGCAGGAATAAGCAGTCATGAATTTGTCACCAGCAGCACAACACTGCATTCTTCTACTAGTTCCTCAATGAATCTTCAAATATGTGAACTAAGTAGAAAGTTTGTGCTTTTACTGCACGACAGCAAATTTAAGACTTTTCTTAGCCAAAAAAATTATTGTGATCTAACATGGTGTGGGTTATGAGAAAGTTTTATGTGTGGTATTAAGCATTAAGTAAAAAGTGATGTTTAACATAAACCATACCCAGCGGCTTGGACACGGACCGTAGGTGGGCTTAGAGTCCAGACTGTTTTAATGAAGCACAGAGTAAAACATGCACTTCTCCACAGATTTCTCCTTTTGTTTATGACAAATGATGAAAGCTGGTTAGTTCAAAAAAAAAAAAAAAGAAAAAAAAAAGATGTCAGCTATGTTTATTGAAACAATTCTTGTGAAGCCAAATGTTTTTGCTGGCAAGGCACAGATCATTGTGGCAAATGTTCTTTAACTTGCATCCACAAAACAAAACATCAAGGCGTACGAACAGCATTTTTGTTGCTTCTTTACTGTGACCCAGGCCATCTTTTGTCTTTCTCTCGTCTATTTTCTCTTTATTTGAAATTGCTGATTTAAATGGGCTGGAATGTGGTGAGCTTATCTAATGTTCTGTACCCTCTCAGGAAATGTACCAGCACCTAAAACTGAGCAAAGCAGCGGGAAGCATTTGAAATGCAATCCAGACACAGTTACAAAACACTTTTTGCCCCCTTCTTTCCCTCTTCCTTTTTTTGCACTAAAGCTCTTATTGAAAACAGCTCACCATGGAAGTGTGAGCCTTGAATATTTGAGGTGAATATATGAAAAACAAAACAAACCAATGAAAAAAAAAAAACAAAAGACATAAAAACCAAAGTAAGCACAACAATAAACTATGCAAAGCAAAACAAAGAAAAGCAAACAAAAACTAAGCAAAGTCAAAAGTTAAACTAAGCAAAATAAAATGACAACAGAGCAAAAAAGTAAAATCTAAAATAACAGACAAAAACAAATCTACGTTAAAACAAATTTAGCAATTATTAAATACAAAACCAAAGTGAATTCAACTAAACAAAACAACAACAAAGTAAACTGAGCATGAGAGACAAAATGGATAAAACTAAATTAGGCAAAGCAAAAGCTTTAAAAAGAAAACTAAACAAAATGAAGAGCAACGTAACTGTTTATGAAAAAGTCTCTATTTAACTTCTTAATGTGAGGGCAGCAATGTAATAAAAGACCTCATATCACTGACTCAATAAAATCCCAAACAGAACGGTAGTCACAATCTACTCAACATCTCCCCCTAGGGTCAAAGAGGCCGCCTTCTGTGTCATAACAATGCCAAAGAGCGTGTTAGTTCACATACCTGGCTTCTTTATAAAACTTGCGAGAGGCTACAGAAGTACATAAAAGTGTCATCTAACTTTCCCTGCCCAGACATCTCTGGCTCTCTCAAAGCAATTTCAAAGCTCAATGGCAGCTTAGACACGAGGTTTATTAGCCGGCACTGGCTGCATTACAGGAGCAGTAAAAGAAATGACCACAGTCACATGGGCTGTGTGGGACGAAAAGGAAAACATAAACTGTTGTGGTTGAACAGAAGAAACACACACGTGCAGGGGGGCTGTTTAAATGCCCACCTGTGAGGTACGTAATCCGTGTCGCAGGCGCAAACGAAAACATAAACACACGCCGCTCCTGCTTGGAAGTTAAATCATGACGGGTCGTTCCTTCTGGTGAACACACAGGGGAAGGGGACTGCCGTCGCATCGGGGGGTGGCGAGTTGCGGGTGGGTGGGGGGGTTGTCTGCGTGCGGAGTTTCCTTCTTTTAAAACTTTACAGCTGCTGATTCCTCCTCCACTGAGTATTTAACTACCACTGACTACTGTGCCTAATTCAACACAGATGCCTCTGTTGGCTTTTCTTCTACACCCCAGCGCTATCATGTGTTTCTCTCTCCGCACACTCACGCACGCACGCACTCACACATAGTAACACACGTAAGCAAACACGCTCGACGCACACGTACGCGCGCGCACACACACAAACACGCAGATAGGCTAGGAAAAAAAAAAAAATATATATATATATATATTATAAAGAAGAGGAAAAATGGGGGGTAAAGCAAACCTCGAACTCTCGGCTTCCCTCGGCTCTGTTGAAATGTTGTTTGCCTAACAATGATTTCAGGACATGCTCTGCTTTCAATAACACCTTGGCAAAAACAAGCGGCCGGCAGCCAGAAAGCTGCGGACACAAAGACATGACACTGTAGTGGTGCTTGTTGCTGTAGTTATCTGCTCCCAAAACTGTCCCCCGTTCATGATGGGTTGCGAGATTATAACCCTTGATGTTTGGCTTGGCTTGGACTGCAACCTTAAAACACACATTTGTCTCTGTCTGTAATGCTGTTTTCTTTTTCAATAGGACCGTATTGGCACCCTCTCAATGATGTTACGGTAACAGGTTAATGATGAAATGGCTAATTTGTCTCCGACTAAAGCCTTTAGGAACACACATTATGACCTCCCAGGAGATGGCTGATAAGCTGTAATGACTGTGCTGGGATCAGCACTTTCGCTCTGTAAAGGTACGAGGGCTCCCTCGCACCGCCGTCATCAGCTCTCCTGCTCACACGCGAGCGTCACATTTTTGTAGAGTATACTCTAGAGATGTTATAAGATCAGTTCTAAACAAATGGGCATTTACAATCACGTGCACGTTTTGATGTTATTTAATCTACTGTACATTACATAACAGATTTTTTTGATTCTCCCCTCTGAAATTAGTTAAAAAAAAAAAACAAGGCAGCCTGGGTCAACTGTTACTCGTCTTTTCTTTTTTAAAAAATCAAATTTTTACTTGAACAACATTCTGATGTTTGTTTTGAAAAAATATTTTTCATCATAACAAAATGAGAACGAGACATATATAATATAAAATAAAAATCTAAAAAGCAAAAGATTATACCTAAAGAGTAAAAAAGAACAGAAATAAAACAACACAGAATAAAGTATATATAGGCTATATATGACTGAATGAGATGGAATTACTTGAATTATGTAAATACTGAACAATGTTTAAATGTTCTAAGAATTAAAATATGCACAAAGTAAATTTATTGTAATTATTTTTCATTAAGAAATGAAATTAACAAATGTGTTGTCTTGTGTAACAACATGTTAGTAATATTTATTTTTAGTCTGTATATATTTATATCTTTCTATCTATACTTGATGCTGTGTTGTTATCATTAAAAGTAAAACTAAACTATTAGAAAACAATTTTCATTAATTGAAAGTTGGAAGAAAATATAAATATTAGACGAAAAAATAAATGAAATGCAAATAAATTACTGAAAATCTAAAATATTGTTTTGGCGACTAACTGAAATAAAATATGTTTAAGTACTGAAATTACTGAAACTTAAATAAAAGATATATCAGATATATTAAAAAGAATAAAAGTGCATAAAAAACTATTAATACTTGAACTAAAATGCAAAATTACAAATATAAAAGTTAATTTAAAGTACTGATAAACATTACACAGTGCACAATAGCCTTGCATTAAACAGGCCTGTTTTTAAAGACAACACCAAATATCAAACAAAAATATAAAAAAAGCCATGAGGTTTAAAAAATGCACAATTTGTGACTGTGGGTGCATTTTAAACAGATAAGTGATGGTAAAAAGAGGGTGATGTTATTTAAGATTTTTTAAATTTTATTTCAATTTTACATCGCTGTGCTGCAAATGTAGCACTACTACAGTTACAGTTAGGGTAACAGCCGTGGCCATCTTTATGAAAACTCTCCCTTCTTACCTTACATAACCGGACCAGACATCTCCCCAAAGGCCCCCGAAGCCCCCAACCCTGGACCCCAATGTGCACCGCTGTTAAATAAGCCGAGCCCTCCCAAAAACAGAGAAAAACTGTCTGCTGCTTTTCCTTCCAAATGCGTAATAACTCACAGGCCAAGCTTCTCATTCGACTGCGGCTGCTGGCAGAAACCCACCCAACATACAGTAGAGCCCAAGTGCTTACAAAGAACACACAGCACTTTCTCGTCTTTTACGTTTGCATTTTCCCTTTTCTTTCTTCCCCTTGTTCTCCTTCTGTCAATATCACAAGAGAACAAGCGCTGGAAAACAGAACAGAGTTGTTTTTGAAAGACCAGAGCTGCAAATGGCCCAAAACGTTCTTTGTGAATGGGTGGGGTGAAGGATGGCCGAGGGCTTGTGGAGTTGGCCAGGTGGAGTGGGATAAAGGATTGCCGTTGCCACCACTGGCCTTTTGTGTGGGGGACCGGGGTCAATGGGTTGCAGTAATCGCTGCTCGTTGCTTAGTGAGGGTGTACTGCAGTGCCGCTGATCCGTGTCTGGGCCTTAAACTGATTCCTCAGGGAGTGCGGTGGCGGCTGAGCATGGTGCTCCACTGTTTTGAAGTCAAATAGACTTGAACAAATTGCATCCTGACCGACTACACTCTGACACTTTCTTCACACGTTCAAGCAGTGGTGAACCAGAAAATGCAAGCGCAATTAACAGATGTGCACGGCACTCACACGCACAACCCTCGTGAACACATACGCATGCCGGACAGAGCCCTGGAAAGGGACAACACTCTTCTGTTTGATACTTTTAGGACATCGGAGGACAAAAACGGTTAACTAGTGAACTGTTCAGCTGAACTATACCTGAATCTGACCCGAAAGCTGAATACAAGTAAAATGAGTCTCTTTTTGACTTTTATCTCAATACTCTACCTGTATTTATCCAAATTAAAGGCTGAACTCAAACTGAATACTTTCAAGGGGAATGTCCTAACCATTCCCCTGTGGAGTAAGTTACTCTAAAAAGTAGTTCATTAGTTACTAATTGAATCTTCCCCTTCTTACTTTTTAAGTAACAATACACAGCCAGTATCCCAGCAATATTCATACTAATAGCCAACTAGTCATTAGTGAGAATTAGACACTAAGTGTTATCAATATTCTCAAAATTTCAAATGAGAAGAGTACATAAAAAGCATGCGTTTTAATGTTAGACTTTACATTTTTGATGTTAAATCCACTATTGTATTGTCTATAAATGTTACACAGTATTATGTTTAATTACTTAAGAAGTTACTGTTATTAAATTACAGGAAAAATATTAGAATGATTTCTGATGGATCATGTGACACTGATGACTGGAGTAACAATGCTAAAAAAAACCCAGCATTGCCATAACAGCAATAAACTACTTTTTTTAACACAAATTTCTTTTTTTTTATTTTAACACTATTAAAAGTGACCAACCTTAAACTTTTGAATGACATTGGATTCATTAGTACTAGAACAGCATTACTAATAACAAAATACAAATACCACCATTTAAATAATAATAAAAAAAAATACTATAGAAAAGGATCAAGTCTGTTTGGAAATTTCCAAAAAGCAAGGCAAACCCCACTGATGCTAAATCACAAAAGGATGCAGACATATGCTGAGGGGAAGAAAGGAGCATGTTCGTGTTAGCCAGACAGTGATTTCTGGAAGGAAACTTCCTTTCCATCACTCACACATGACTTTTGAGGCTGCTGTTCAGTCAAACTGTTTTCTAGCCTATTACAATAACAACAACAACAACAACAACAACAGCAAAAACCCCTTCCAGTCAGAAGGGAGGGTGAGAGTGAGAGTAATGTTTATGAAAAACCTACAGCTTCTCTTTTATTTGAGCCACATGGACCATTCCAGCAGTTCCAGGCAGAAAGAAAGACATAAAAACAACATCAAGCATTCTGCAATAACAGAAAGTCCACTGGCCTGAGAGCCAGCTATTGTGACCATTCACTTACCGTCTCACAGTTTGGTTAGCAAACCCTACGTAAACCATAAATCTTTACTGCTACTTTCTCTGTATGTGGTCAGGGCATGAGTCAAAGATTATTGTTTAATGTAGTATAAACCGCTGTGTGTGTGCAAGTGTGTCTGTGTATGTTTGTGTTGTGTGCTTCTCCTTCAAAAAATACTTGGCAAAAAATGTAAGATACAGAGAGTTCAGCACACACACATACAGCATAGCCTACGCTAATACACATTCAAGGGCAATAAGCAAAAGTGTATTACCTGTGTTTTAATGATATCGTCATCTCGATGTATCTTTAGTGTATATCCTCGGTTACAGGTGATAGTACAGCGAGCTCCGTTGAAGTATCCAGGACTGTCGCACTTCATCTCTGCATTACTGACCATTGGCTTCTGACATTCAATAGCGTCACACGAGTAATGAACGCAACTGAGGGATCACAGAAAGAATTTACATTATGACACGTCAAATCAGTTCTACTGTACAATTAGTTTACTTTAACATTCTTGCATTATGAAAGCAAATCTGTGCAACAATGAAAATAAATTCATCCAATTTATCAAAGACTTTGCTTTGCTGCTACACGATGAAATTTACCACTGACTACAACTATATTCCTAATTTTCACTTAAAAGATAATACTAAATATTTTTTTATTATTGATATTAATACAACAACACAACAAATAATAAAAACCTAAATAAAAATGCAATACAAGCCTCAGAATTTACTCGATAGTAGTCAATCCATATATTTTCTGCCTTTGTGATTTAACAGGAAAACTAATTTAGGCAATCTTTCATACCAAACAAATAATTCATACCACTATAAATGTGTTTAAATTAAAATGTAAAGTTTTCTCACTAACAATTGTGAATCATATTTAATGGGTGAAAAGCAAAAGCTTCACTGATGATTTTGAGGATATAGCGTGACTGAGAAGAGGCTTTTTATTGGTTTTGGTTTAAAGTCAGCCCTTTATTATTAATCATTTTATTGCCATCTTTTATGCATCATGTGCTTGTAAAGTGAAGTAAATTGATTTATTAAATAACATTGTGCAATAGGGGATTAAATAAATGTGTCATCAACATATCTTCAAAACTTGTCACTATAACATGATACACACGCACAAATATTCTAATAGTATAATTACAGCTCTGAGAAAGCATCTAAGTGCAGTGGACTGGCAAAACGTTTAGTCTCTACACTGACATGAGAGAGAGAGAACAATGCTAGATTTATTTCCTCACCTTTGACCCATGGGGTTGTAGATTTCATTGCTCTGGCAGCCGTTGATAGTGATGGGGTCAAAATATTGAAAGGAGCGCAGCCCAACACCTGAGATGGCCACCAGAGGAGAGCTGAAGCTCACTATAATGGCTTTTGTCCGGTAGAAAGCCACGCTCAGGTCGTGACTCACAGGAATCACCAGTGGATTGTTCCGGCAGCTCAGCCTCCAGTCTCCTGCAACCATCCAAAAAAAAAAAAATTCACACACAGCTGAGTGTTTGAAATGTTATTGAGATTGGGCTAAGACTGACCGAGAGGGTGGGTTTGCTCCTTGGTGTCCAACAGCTTAACAGTAATGTTGTGTTGTCTCTGGTCGATGTCGGCGGTTCCGTCAGCAGCCAGGTGAATAATGACCGCAGCAGCCACCATAGGATGGGCGTAATAGGCCTTTTGGGAGACAAAAAAAAAAAAAAAAAATTCTCAATGACATTACATACATAGTTCTATCATTGCTAACTGTAACTTTACTAAGTAACATGCGCTCCTGGATTGATCTAACACAGTGACATTTTTTTTTATTTTTAACCCCAATCTTAGTCCTATCCTCTTAAATGTTGATGGAAATGAGATTTAGGGTTCAATGTCCAATGTGCTTCCTCTCACTCAACCAGTTATTTGTGAATGAAAATGTATATTCGCTATAGAAATGTGCAATTTCAAATCTGAAAATTCTGCAAAAGTCATGGGATTCCCTGTAGATTGATAATATTTGTAATTGATAATAGCTGTTTTAGTTTAGATTCTTTTATGAGAATGTTGTTTCAGGAATATGTACTGCTTGGTGAAGTCACATGTTCATATTTATGCACCTGATGTTACATGACATCAATCTATTCAACTGAAACCAAAAAAAGACATTGGCATGATTAGCCATCTCTTACCTTCAACCAGTATTGTGAAGCCCAGCTGTGCTGCTGAGACTCCTCACAGGGAAACCAAGCATACTGAGACACGCCATGTGACAGGTCAAACACCTTCGACTGACAGCTCTGAGCAAACAAACACAAGAGATATTCATTGTTTTTCCTTTTCCTAAGTTAAACTCATTAAATGTGGCCAATACATTTTCTTTTACAATTCACACTTTCTTTGCCATAAGAAACGTCTACATTAATTTAGAAAGGATGTGTAAAATTGGAAAAGTGTTAAGTTGGAAATCACATTTTTTTTTTTTAATTATGGTTTCCAAAACAAACAACAAAAACAGTTATCAAGAAGCACAACTGTTTTCAACATTGAAAAATATAGAACGTTTCTTGAGCAACACATAATTTTGCATAATAGAATGATTTGTGAAAGACCACGTGACACTGAAGACTGGAGTAATGAATTTGCATTACAGGAATAAATTACATTTATTTAATATTGTAAAATTATTTCACAATATTAATGTTTTTACTGTTTTGTTCAAATAAATGCAGCCTCTGTGGGCAGAAGAGACGTTTTTCAAAACCAAGGAAATCTTACCAATACCAAACTTTACAGCATATTTTGGACTATTAACACAAATGCACTTAAACAGAGTAATGATGAGGCTACAAGCCGGTAGTCCACTGTGAAAATGTAATTTAGACCATCTGGAATGTCACAATAAGCCTTACAAGTGACCAGGTTAAAGCCAGTGAAATCCGGGTGAACAGGGAGAAAAGACCTACTGCTCTCTTGAGAGAAAAACTGGCCTGAACTTCAGTGACTGTTGAGTTACAGAATTACTCCATGAAGACATCTGACTCTCAGTGAAGTTTACCAATCGTACAAGTTGGTTTTCAGACATTCAGGGCAGCTTAGGACATTTTAATCATTGTTTTTTTTTTTTCAGAGCAGAGTGAATAACACATAATGCTTTTCTGAGCAGATTTTTATTTATAGACTTTTTATTTATTATTTCTTTTTCCTAATTTCCATCAAGTCCATATTTAGATGGAAAATGTTCACAATTTTCATGTAAAAGCCTTTCTAATAGATAAATGCTGATCTAAATGCCTTTTTTTAGTGGTATTTTAACTGAACAGCCAACTCCAAGTCCAAGTCTTCTACACTCTTCGTCCTTGTTTCACGGTGAATTGCATCGAGTGTATTTCATTTCACTGTAGAATAATGTGACAGAGAACCTCACTGAACCCCCTGAACTCATCTGTGGGGTGACAGTGTTGCAACGCTAGGTGACACTGGAGAGCTGCATGCTTCCTCACAGACTGAACGCCACTAATTATGTGTTCAATGTTTGTGTATGTGTAACAGCAGCGGGAGCAGATCAGAGCAGACTGTCTCCTGTCCCTGCACAATAGATGTCCCCAGGATTTTTGGGGTAGTATGCTGAGGGTATTTTCTGCTCGGTCAGCTGTACAGGTGTGCCGTTAATTGTCTGGCCTTTACGCTGACCTCATTTCCCCTTCAATCATTTATCTCTCCATTTAACATTCATTCACTTTGACTTTCAAGGTGCTTCAGTCTTTTTTTTTAATTCTACAAATGTAATTCAAAAGTAAAAGTACTGCAGATAAGATATTTTCTGTAATTAAGTTCTCATTAGCCTTATTAAAATGAGTTATTATGAGTTAATTACAATGAAACCATTTTTAGTACCTTATTAACGTGTGTGTGGGTATAAATACTAAAATATCACTGATTGATAAATGTCTTTTTTTATGTTTAGAATTCATTGTCATTATTATTCTGTTTTAATTCAAATTTTTGTTATGTTGTGTGTTCTTGTAAGTTTTTTTTATTAATATGTCCACATATTTTATTTAAGTTTTAATTTATATATATATATATATATATATAATTATATTTCACAAGTTCAAACTTACTGGTGATTAATAAAAGGCAAAGCGAGTTTGGCGTGCTGTCCGTGGTGAGGACTTGGCGGGCTCGCTGAAAGCCCTGTGTGCCCCCCCAGAGGAGAAAGTGAAGGCTGGTGGAGTAGGGATGCATCTTAGATCGAGATACTGAGGAAAAGGGGCTTGTGCTATTTATAGGAAGTATCTCTTGCTCTGATAGGATGATGAGATAATAAGATGATTAGCGTGGAGGGGAGCAGGCTGATAATTACCTGTGCGTGCTCCTCCCGAAATATGTTGAAACACAGTCTCACTCCAACTCGTCACATTTTGACGTTTGGTCAAGACCCTTTTGCGGCACTTTTTGAAGCTCAAGGTATCCCCTTTTAGTAATTTTTCCTCTGTTGTTTTAAATAGAAAGCGTCAATATGCTGACGCAATATTTTTTCAATTTTATCGTCATAATTAAAATATATATTGGGTACAATGCAATACTGCATATATGCAGATGTCCGGCTTCTGTATACTTTATATAGGTTTAGGGTAGGGGTGGGGCTTGGTTCTCCAATAAAAGTAAAACATTATAGAATACATTTACATATGCATGCAAACCATTACATTAAGCAAAACAACTGAAAGCAATGGAGGACCCTTTACATTGAAAAGTGACTAAAAAAGGGGTACCTTAAGCATCAAAAAGTAACGCAAAAGGGTCTTGACCAAGCGTCAAAATGTGACGAGTTGGAGTGTGTTGCAACATTGTATTAGTTTGTTTTTTACTTGGAAATTATTTCTAACAATAAATAAAAGCTAGAAGACATTTTTGTGATTTTCATGTAAACTGCACATTTAGATATTTTATGGAAAACAAGTCAACATACTCATAAACTAAGTTCTGCAGTGCAGTATAATGCATAACAGTTCATTCTTGGCCAGTAGTATTTATTTATTTATTTTTTTAAATGAAAATATTTCAGCAGTTGTTCTTACGTTTCACATGTACATAATCTTTCTGGACAGAAATGAATTTGTCTCTCGATGTGGAATCATCTTACAGTTCACAGATCTAGAGGTGATGTAATATTACATGAATTAGACTAAGAGACCGGCAATTCACTTCATTCACTACTCTAAGACAGCTCTGCAGGGAACATCTTTTTCATCTCTAAATGCCTTATAAAATTTGAATGAAACCATTACAAAATTAGCCGCAAAACTAGAGAATTCTGACTTAGAAAGGGAGTATAGGGTGAAAAAATAGAATGAGAGGATATTCGTTTCTGCACTCCTGGCTTAGTCTCATGAGATTCCTCTCTCTCTGGCGCACTTTATCGCTCTCTCTCAGCACGCCACTGTAACCTCAGTGACACCGGTTCCCACTCCACCACCTCCCCTCCATCGAGTCAAGTACACTACTGTCCTGCCACTCCGCCGGCCGCTGAGCCAAACAATGAGAGAAGAAGCATTTGGTCATTCCCATACACCGCTAACATTGATCACCAACTGAAACACTTAAGCTGTTTTCAACTCGAATGAGGCCTTGATTCACATTCATATACTTACTACTTGCGAAGAGAAAAGGTATATTGGCAAGACTATTCAAAGTTATCGTAAGTTACGAGCCACAATACGCATTTTCTAGCAACAATGAGGTTCAAGCTCAACTGTGAAAAATGGCCATTTCTCAGTGCCATAAATCCTTAGGTTGCGCACAGCATGATAGGAATAGTTTTGTGACATGATTAATTCAGGAGCTTGCACGATTTCGGGCGCAAGAGACTCGCGCTCCACAAACATCACGAGACCGGGGAGAGGAGGAGAGGAGGAGGAGAAGTGGCCAATAAAACTGTAAAATTACAAATGTATCATGTTGAAATATCCAGGGAGTAAAACAACACAGTTTTTTTAAACGTCCCTCAGAAAGAGCCAATTCTTTACTACTTCCATGTGTGAAGGGTTAGAGCAATGTCTCAAATCTCTCCTTAACAGAATCTGCTTCTCAGCCGTTTATTGTGAAAAACTGCAGTTCAGTCTGACTTCATCTTCAATATAAACATCATATTTTAGATTCAGGATTTTTCTGTGTTTTTAGTCAAAAGAGCCACTTGTACATAAAAAAAAATTGTAATGTTGCCTCAGTTACTAACCAAAAATGACTATATCTGAAATAAATATGATTTAACACTTAAAAAAAAAGACTAGAAATTAAACAAAAAAACTAAAATAGCATATATATTTAATACTAAAATAACACTTACACGACAGTGCAGAAGTGCTGGTACGCTTGAAAAAGCGCTCACCTTTGTCACCACAGGATATCCAACAGCCACCTCCGCTGGACAGTGTATCTTCTCCTCATTGGACACCTCCACCGCAGTGGCCCACTGATCCAGGAAACCGCTTGGAGTATAGAGACCACAGTCCCTTACGCTCGCCTCCCGCTCAAAGTCCTCACACACACCATCACCGTCGTAGAAGTAACACAAGCTGGGCTCATCTTCAGAGGAGAGAGGTAGAGATGAACTGGTATTAGAGCAGTACTGAACCACTGCACCAAAAGCCCATTTCAAATGCTGAGATCAGCAGGACTGTTTGAGCTCGTAGTAGTTATTCATGTCCTTAACTTTATTTCAGCGGTTCTCAGACAGTTTCAGGTGGCCGATTTCAGTAGTGAAACAATAAATGCAGAACACCAAAACAACACTCTTCTCCATTGACCTTCAAGCAATTATTTACAATATATGCATACATATGTACAGTATGTATACACACACACACACACACACACTGCCATCAAGGGATGATTGTATTTCTATAATTTATAATTTGATTTAGGGGAAATCTGTTAAATTATTAATTGCATGGGTAAGTAAATGATGAAATGATCTCATTTACTGTAATTGTTTACGTAAATAAAAATAAAAAGAAACCTAAAGCTAATTTGAATATTTGCTAAATAAATTACACTTCATCAAACAGCCATTACACAAACTGAATGATATGCAAATGGATAACGTTTCTGTGGGTAAGTAATAACTTGTTGGCATGTCAACAGTTTAAAATGATAACTGTGCAGTTTTAAATGATCTCACTGTTCTAACTGTTCAAACAAAGAAAGAGAAAAACTTAAAGCTAATTTTAATGAAAGTAAAATAAATGACACTTAGGCAATAGGAATAATGCAAAAATAAAACACAAGTTTTCTGTCATTTTAATAATTGGCATTAGAAAAAGAGCTGATATTTCATTTAGCTGAGTAGAGGACATTCTGTGTAGTTTGTCATACAGTAAATGTTGTTTAGAGCACTCACTGTTTTACTTGGCATTACTTCACAGTGTTAATACATAGCCTATTTTTTAACTGGCTTTCAAACAAGGACAATCATAAATCAACATTCATGATGACAGATTGATGATCTTTTATGACTGTACTTCATGTATCAGCAGCCCAGACACATTTCTAGCAAATTGATCACTTCAATTAAAATCCCACTACCATTATCAGATGAAGCTTCATTATAAAAAGATATAAAATGTTGATTTGTGTTGTTTGTTCTTTGTTTTGTGCTCTGATGTGTCCCATTCCTGTCTTTGCCCAGACCCTGAGGTGTCAGCAAAATCTAAACGCGTATAGCTGACACTAAGGGAACACGCTATGAATTGCAACGTTCTGTCACCTGTTCAGTCCAGCCATCCTGGTTCTGTAATCAACAGCCACGAGGTGTCAATCATTGCAAACAGCAGTCAGGAAACAAGTTTGCAAGATGTGCACTTATCAAATCAAACACTCTTTCCCTGGCAAGCTACAAAACAATATTAACAAGGACGGACTATGTAAAGTTATAGGCATCCTCAGGCGCACAGCAGCCGCAGTACATCATTCAGAGGAAGCTACTATGTATAAAGGGCAGCAGGATCCACGCAGCACCTTGTCACATCACTTCCTGCGCTAAAAAAGCACAGGAAGTGTTTTATTAATACTGTGTTACCGTTTATGGTTCAAGTGACACATTCAAAACAGAGCGCTGGAAAATATCAAGAAGCGCAGGGTTGATGTAACTATAGATCTTTGCCCTTCTGCTTGATCAGAGGTTTGTCTTGGGGTTTGTTCAACGTAAATATAAGATGCACAAAAAAACACTAAGCTGAGATAAGACATTTTATTCCTGTCAAGCATTACGCTGTTTTGGAAAAAGTATTTGGCTGAAAATTGAGACGTCGAAGAGACATGGAAAGCTAGAATAGAAAGTAGAATGTGCTGAACGCCTGTGACACAGTCCTACCAAAATCTGAAAAATCTTTCTTTTACTCACCCTCATGTTGTTCCAGAACTTTATATTTCTCAATAAAAATGCACAAGATGATTTTTTTTAACATTGCACCGGTTGTTCTTTTCCATGCAGTTATAATGAATGAATGAACAGAGACTAGGAAGGTGAAAAAAGAAATGAGATTTTCTGGAATTTTTGAGTGTGTTTTAAAAAATTTCAAAGAAATGGAAGCCTTTCTTTAAATGTGAAACTAAAACTGATAATAGGTTGTCGCAAATCAGCAGCTACATCCAAAATTGTATACTTGCTGTTTCTGGTGAGATGAAGAGCACTTCCAACAAACAAGTTACTATGAGGCCACTGGAGAGGAGTTGTGAACGCCAGTGAAGTGAAGAATTTGACACCAATAGGTCACATGACAATGAGAACATGATACATTTAGTATGTCTAGTTTGCATTCATACTGCACACATTTATACTATACTGAATATACTGTTGTGACAGTCAATAAGTAATTTCTTATTCTAAAAGATTATGATTTTTCAGATGCAGTCACTGTCTTAACGGGCGAGTCATTAATTTAGTCGATTGATTCAAACCAAGCAAGTGTCATTATGAATGAGTTTTCAAAAACGCAGATTCTTTCAGGAATCAAATATAAAACACTACTGTGTGTTGTTTAAAATATTAATTTGTCTGTTGCAAACAAATCAATATTTTCAATTGTGCTAATAAAAAACACATACGTGCTTGTGCAATAATGCTTAACTACACTCTTAACAATAAAATCATTAAGGAGTAAACGTGTTTTGTGATTGTATAATCATGGTTAATTTTTGTAAGGGATATTTTCATATTATATATATATATATATAGGCTATATATATTACAGCGTGTACTTGTAAAAATGATTAGGCTATAGGCTAACACACCACATAATGATGTGCATTTTAAGGCGCTTCAGTGGATCTTTTATGTTACCTGTGTTTCATCAATGTTAAAATTCTTTTCAATATATCAAAGTGTGACAGACTTTTACTCTAGTCTTTATCACATATTATTAAATAAAGCAAAACAAAAAGACTGTTTACTTTCAGAAGCCGTCACGTTTAGTCTTGTAGTAAATGGTCTCTTGCCTGAAAACTCACTCAGATATCAAAAAGTGTCGGGAAACGAAACCTCTCGCCATTTCGTTGGGTCGTATTTGGCCAGTCACAGATACCCTACGGACAGTCCGACCTAATATGACTCAGTTTTTTCATACCTTGTTCCGTCAAACTGCAGAAATGATTTTATACACACTGCTCTGGGTCGACACAATGCTTTTCCAATGAGGCACAGACTCCGCCCACACAGCTATGACGCGACGCCGACCAAGTCAATAGCGGGAGATGTTATGCTAAATAGAGTGTGGTGCTTTGGCTGCTGTGTATGTTTCTAATCTTTTTTCCGGTTTTATTTATACTGATATTTTTGTATTTATTATCATTTTCAGCTATTTGTCTTGTAAGGATTATACAGAGCTATTATTTTAATAAAATATGGTGTATTTATTTATTTTTTTCTCATTTCCTCACCGTCGTTGTGAATTGTATCGTGTTTAATCGGGTCTGTGCATTGGAAATGCGTTTGAAGTTTTAAATGAGCACTCGCGTTAAAAGTGTGACATAAGTAAAAAATAAAATATATATATTATAGCATTGTTCACGGGGCCCCCAAAATGAGACGGGGCCCTAGGCGACCGCCTGTATTGCCTGTTGGACGGGCCGGCACTGGACGTTTATACAATACAGATTTGTATCTGTATCATAAAGCTATTTGTCTTTACGTTTTTAAATGTATTTTTTTTACGTTTATGAAAATGGATTTTAAATAAGCTTTCATTGTTTATATTTTCAGTTTTAATGTCAGTTTTTAACTTATTTTATTCATACTTATTTTATTTCAGATGGTTGCCTAAGCAAAATATCTAATTTGGTCTTTCTTTCTTTCTTTCTTTCTTCATTTCTTTCTAATCTGTTTCATTTTTATATTTCAGCCTTATTTTAATTAACAAAAATAATGTTTGATTCCTTGTATTTTTTTATGTGTATGTTTGTGTAAAATATTTAATTCACAACTTCATCTGATTTCATCTCGAGAGCAGCTGTTACTGAATAAATGATTCCAATCAATTCAGTTCAAATATCTATACTAAATAATACATAAAAAATAATAATTCAGAAGCAAAAACTCAAAGCAGTTTTGATAAGATTAAAGTTAATATTTTATCCAGTGTTTATGTGTACAATATATGTATTCCAGTCTTTCAGTAGCTTAGCAACATGCTACCACAAATAAAGTGATGTTTGTTATTTTTGCATCTGCTTTTATTTCTATCGGGACAATGGTTTGCTGGTCTGGTATCACTAAAACCCCCTAAATCCATCAGAAAAGACTAGCCTAAACAGCTCGACCACACTGGATGAGCTGGTTTAAAGAGTTGTGGCTGGTGGCAGTGATGTGCTGAATGTTGGCGTGATTTCTGCTGATTACGGCCTGTGTACACTAATCTGCTAATCATTAGTCTGTGCATTGGCATGTGGGCGGCACTGTGGGCACAGATGCTAAACTGAGAGGGAGGCACAGCTGGCTCGACTCTCATTACATGAGACGCCCTACTGAGAGACAGACGTCCCTGTTAGCAATCTTAATGTGTAGGACTGCGTTAGCCGCTCTATGCTGGCCGTAAATTACAACCTCATTAGCAGAATGAGAGTTTAGACTTTTATTTGCGCCACTGTGCTTGCATTAGATTTGATTACATCCCAATTAGCAATTGAAGAGATTAGCTCTGCGTTGGTTACGCCACACTAGCACTGCATTCAACAGAGCTACATCAGCACTTTGACACTTTAGCCTTGTGCTATTGACTTTCAACTTTTCCTTAGAAAGCGGAACATGTGTATAAATGCAGACAACATTGCAGATTTTTATCACAGCATGTCTAGTGTTTAACATCTCGCTGTGTGTGCGTGTGTGTGTGTGTGTGTGTGTGTTTGGAGTATATTCAGTTATCTGGAGGCTTGTCTGTTGTTTGATGGTCCTACAGAAAGAGCTTTGCATTACTACACTGGATCAATAAATCTTTACTAGTAGAGAGACAGAGACATTCACTCTCTATATTTCTGGATGGGTTTATCTGATTAGAGGGAGGGGGCATGTATTCGTGTTGTTTTTGATGGCTTGATCATTGGGTTTCTGTGTGCCGTTTTTATTTGATTTTAATTAGCGTCAGAATTTCTGTGTCATGCAATTTGTTTCTCTTTTAAATGAAATGCTTCATGCATCTTACAAATGTTGTTTCACTGTGTTTTTAACTTTAAGCTCCTCAAATGCAATTTGTGATGTAAAAAGCATCTGAGGTGTTTGTAGTCATTGTTACCCTTTCAGTCGAATCACTTCGACGTTACATATGGGAACTCACCAGAGAGGCCAATTGCCTATGAGCTTTTACAAAAGGCCAATGAAATTGGCGTGCACTTGATTGCGCTCAGGTGCTCCTCATTACT
>JAUCMS010000095.1:17416355-17454540 GCA_032357445.1 Enteromius radiatus | reverse complement strand
CCCAAACTAACTTAACATCACTAATACAATAAGTAATACAAAAGCCCAACTGTCTTGCTTAAATGACACAAAAATAAATAAACTCTAATGAAATACCCATAATGCACCCAGTGCCGACTGCTGGGTCATTACAATATAACGTTAATACCAATTTTTTTATTTTTTTTTATTCTCTGGATGAAGACCCAGATTAGGGTATGTTTCTCTCCCCCCAGTTTTACAGGCAAGGTGTTTGTGTCTACGCATTTTGGAAGGACTTACCGGACCATGTTCTGCAGGATAACCTAACCATGACAAAGACATTAAGCGCGAGCAACTGATATAAATACTGGTTGGATATTTGTGGTGCATGGGGGAGGAGTATTTAGACGCTATTCGCAGAGACTTTAGTAACGTCATTGATTCCATTAAGCTCAGGGGCCGGTCGCGTTTGCCTCGCGGGCGCTCAATTTGTGATCCGCTGTGTAAATCCTTTGGCCGGCCCACCGGGAAAAGTCCCGCCTGTCCCGATTGCCACTCCGCCCCTGATGCAGGACATTACACATTTGCCAGAGAACACCAAGATTGGCAAATATATTTGAATTATACACTTCTCTTCCCATACAAATCATACAAAACTTATTTTGCAATAATAGATTATACTGCTATAATAAAACTCAATGAAAGCAATAAAACTCTATTCATTTTGTCACAACAACAACTGATAACACCATTTTCACTAGTTCGCACTTCCTCATTAATTTGAAATACAGTATTTGCATGTTTGGCCTGCTGAGTCGGGAGCTTGGCCCTCCGAGCCCTAGGGATTTTAACCTTCGGGCAGCAAGTGCTGGACATTGCTCAGAGTCTGAACCCGAGTGCCCCCCTGGGTGGACGGTAAGATGATTACAGATTTGGAATTGTCGTCTGCAGAGACGGAATGATGCGGAATTGACAAGGTGGTAGTTGCATGCATCGAGAATACAGGTAAGGGGAGATGGATCCCTGGATACGAGGTGTCCCTCGCAACGGTGGCAAGGAACAAAAACTCTGATCTGGAGAAAAAAAACCTTGGGAGAAAACAGGCTCGGTCGGGGACACTTCTCCTTTGACCGGATGACCGGCACCCCACCTCCAGCGAACCATACTTTAGGGGATCGGTTCGTTACTTCGGGTAATTACTATCTTACTTAGGATGATGAGAATAGATGTGGTGAAAGGGGGCGGAGGAGGTAACGGAAGTATGCTCTATTTAAAGGGAAGGCTTTTATCTCTGATAATAGGCTGATTGGGAAACGAGGGTCAGCTGTGATTAGCCGATCGTATGTGCTCCTCCCGAAATCTGTTTATCTCTAAACATCATTTGGTAACAAGTTAAACATGAATAAGATCAAATAATATATGATTTAGGAGCAACACAACACTGTTTCTTTGACTGGCCCCAGGCCTTGTTGGCTTTCATACCAAATCCAACTACTGCAGAAATTCCTTTAGACTAGCCTTAATGCAATAATAAAACAACAGTGCTCAAAAAAAGTCTGAGATCTAGAAGTTAGTGTAAAATCCCATAAGGAAGCCTAACTCGAGGAATTGCTTGTGCTGATACTGAATAATGAATTTCCTGGATTTAGCTTTTAGCTGAAGTAGAAGTCTTTCTGAAATATCGTGTATTACTCTTCACAATAGCTTTCTCAACAGCACTTTCACTCTGCGTTTATGAATTTCCAAAGCAGGAGGTTTTCCGCTGATCCCAGAGCGGTACAAGCCTGCTGATACACTGATACATTTTCTCACCATCTGGTGAATACAGCTGTGCAGCATTAATACATAAAACAAGCCTTTTCAATTAAAAACCACATTATCTGAGCAGATTAAGCTGTTGGCTGGATATGGATAGCTTGCTAACACAACTTGGACTGTGCTACTACAAACTAAACACTGCTTTAATGTATGTTTGGATATGTCAGTATAAATACTACTTTAGTTCTGCAAAGATTTGTTAAGACTTTTTACAATTCCAAATATTATATATATTTAAAAATATGTAGATATTTCAGTGTTAAGATGAAAAGATCTGCATGTATTTTCCTGATGTACTGCTGCTGCAGCTGTCACTGTATTTACTGTAGTTTCACTTGTCAGCCAACTTTTTGGAAACAAGAAAAGACAAAACCCAAGAATTAGTGAAAAACAGCCCAGTGTGAGGACACTGGAGTTCAGCGGGTTCACATTGGGTCTTGTTTATATGCACTGAGTAGATTTTTTCTGAAAGCTAATGTACACATTATTGGCAGCCCACCAACTGAGGTGTGGTCTTGTTCTGTTGGAGGGCCCAGCATTCAAGCACTGGAAAAAAGTCCAACACAAAAAAACTCACAAAAGGAAGCACACAAAGTGCCTGCCTACTAAATTACTAAAGTCTTCATTAATGTACTATTAATAAGAGGCATATTTCCCTGACAGAAAAAAATAGATTCCCAATAAGCCATTATAACAGATTTTAAAAAGTCAAGCTTCATGATTATTACTTTAGTTATTTCAATAAATTATCCTGAAATCATTGTGGAGTCTGTCAGTCTCTCAATCTGAGTTCTTCCGTTTCTGCTGTTATCAAAGAGGCAGAGGCTCTTCAAACACTCTCCAACTGTTTTGTGGCCACTCAGAATTTATGAGTATCTCATGAAGTTAAACTGCCTGGGAGCACTTCAGCATCTATCTCTCAGATGACAACAAGCTGGCTGTGAAATTCTTCGAGCTGACCTGAACCCCCAGTCCAGGAGTAAAGTATATGTTTGAAGACCTCACACATAGTACCTAAGAGACATTCATACAGCGTCAAAGCACATCAACACATGGCAAAAGCCAAAACATCATGTGCCAGTGTTTCTAGAAATGTCTTGAATAGTGTTAGCGTATTCAGTCATTATTTATTTATGTTGGCAGCCATGTTGACACGCAAAAGAAAACTTTTCAGAGCCTCTTTAAGAGTTCATACATCTAGGTTTTCCAGTACAAATCATTCTCATGAGGAACATAAGAGGGACAAATATTTCATCCTTACTAGGGGCCGTTACAATACATTGATATGGACTGATACATCAATGAAATGAATACAATGTATCAGCGCAATGAATGTTAACTTTTGAACTTTCACTTTTGATGTTAGCCATATTTCCAGACATCATCCAGTGACTGCTCTATGTATTTCCACGATGTGCATTCTCTTTTAAAATGTATAAATGCCAGATTATCATGATGCAGCAACCTAGAATTCAAGCTTTAATTTAAAAATGTAATTCGTTGTGTATAAGTAAATTATATTGTAATATTGTTATCACAGGCACCTGAATCTAATCAAATCATAATCGTGTAAGGACATGTTTGAGGTACTGTCAAATATCAAATATAGGTGTCAGGATTTTATTGTTAAAACTAGACCTAAAACTATAAAGAAGTTTTTAGTAAAATAAAGCTGAAATCTATTAAATATATGAATATTTTTTTAACTTTTTTATATATATATTTTTAAAAACTTTTTTTCTTTTTCTCAATTAAGTTAATAAATAAATAAATAAAACATTTAAATATATTATATATATTATAATATATATTAACTTTATTTAAAAAGAAAACTAATAAAAACAACTAAAGCACATAATAAAATTATAAATGAAATAAAATAGTACAAAAAGTACAAAGATATAAAACAGATTTTAAACCTTATTTAAACAATATAGTAGTTTATAAATAATATATAAAACCATAAACCTTACCTGTCTACATATCTCAGAGTGGGTTCTTGAAGGATCCGCCCATGTGGTGAATGTGTGAACGGTGGGTGTCGAATCAGTCTGTAGTGTAGAGGATGACACGACCGGCACAGAGGATTCTCTGGCTTTGAAGCAAGCAACGTGGCGTCGATTTCCAAGTGCTGCTCCATGGTAAAGAATTGCACCCCATACACCTCCTCCTTCAAATCTAGCTTAAGTGTCAACGGTGTGTCACAGAACACATACTGTGGGCCCAGCGAGAAGTTGTTACCACTGAGGGTCAGCAGAAGGATGTCGTTGATTGCAGGCAGTCCTGTCTCCTCCAGAGAGAAGAAGGTGACCCAAACAGTGAGGGAGTCAGGCACCAGCGGATAGGCAAACTCCAGCTGCAGCATACAGCCCTGGGGTGGGCAAGACGCTGAGCCAACACTACTGGAGTCCAGGCCGGCGTTGGGACTCCAAGTGCTCACGCTCGCTTCACAGGCCTGCTCTACATCTGGTGGACCTTAAGAGGACAGCATAGAAACAAAACAACAAAAAAAGGCTTGTTTCTTTTGTCAACATGTTTCAAACTTGGTAGCACAAGTTAATATCATGATGTCCCCTTATATAATGTGAGGTTTTGAAAATGAGAGGGTATACTGATGCTGCCAGGATGTTAGCTTGCCTGCCAGGGTATTGCTATGCGGTTAAAAACCCTTAAAACCAAAGTATGAGCAATAGTAATGTTGCCAAAAAGAAATAATGGATGTTCAATTGGCCCACCATTTTTACAGATTGTAAGAAGCCCTTTGAAATCGGATCCTACTTCTTTGAGATTTGTGTTTCAAGAAGTTATCCTGAATTCATTGCAGAAGTTCACAACTAGGGTTTAGAGAAAGAAAGCAGGAAAGATTACTTATATGTTTCTACATCTAAATGTCACATCTTTAAATGAGTCAAACCTACAGAATCCTTCTATTTTTGGTGGACCTAAGGAGGACAGCAAAGGATGAAACTGAAAACTGTATTGTGTAGTCAACATGTTTCAAACTTGGTGGAACAAGCTAATGTAATTTTACTTCCTCTTAAACACCATGAGGCTATGAAAACGAGAGGGATGCCACCAGGATCCTAGTATCTTACCAGGGTACTGCAATGTGGATCAATCCTTAAACCTAAGTATGCATAATATTAATATCCATGTTTGCCTTAGCAAATGCTGCTTATTATTTACAGATGAACAAAACGATCCTGAGCTATATCAATTGTAACTATTGGGTTCTTGGATTAATGAATGGCATTTCAAAAACAAACAAACAGTTTCCAAGAGGGCCAAATGATGTTCTTCAGTGAGATGGCAGGAGGTCATGGGGAGAATTCTGGCCCTGGGCCCAGTTTTCCTTTTTAGAAACTGTCAAGAGGTCATTGTGAGGCAGTTGAAGGGGGAGGGGCCCGGAGAGGGGGTGAGGTTGACAGGGAGGCCCCACTGAACCTCTGAAGGAAAATGTGCTTAAATGAGACCTACAGCAGTGGCCAACAACTACAAGCTCACAGCTATACCAAGTACACATAATTAGAAATACATATTATAATTATGAGTTTCTGTATAGAGCATTATTAATTGAATTCCATCCACCCTTGTTGGCTTCCAGAATAAAGATGGCATATAGTTTAAATATTTCAAAATGAATATTTCTAAAATATTTACAAAAATATTTCTGTCTAAGCGTCCATCTTACATTATTTAAAACTTCACTAAGAAGATACAAAAAGTACAATTTGGACCATGAATATGTGTTATTGCATTGGCTATGAAAATACCAACTGGCACCTGAAAATATATCATGCTAGAATTTTTCTTAGAACAAGCCTCATTTTCCTGAACCTTTTTGCCAATGACTTTTAACCAACTGGTGCTGAAGTGATTTTAGTGGATGAATGAAGTCAGTTCTCCTCAAGTTTAAACGTTTCCTAGCAGAGTAATCACAGGTGTAGCTCATCACATTAACTATGAACATGTTTCTCTAAAACCGGGCACACACTACTGGATTTATTGGCTGATTTATCCCTAAATTTTCTCCTCCCGAGAATCAGAGAAAAGAATCTCGTTGATGACCTCAGTCGGTTCCAAGTTTAGTGTGGATGATCTGGTATGAGGCTTTTACAGATTACATTTTGCACCTCCCGAACTACTCGCTTACAACCTAGGGCTTCCCCGATCATATCAAACACGTTCAATATTTAGGATTTTAAGTCAGGGTGATCAGATTTGCATCAGTACTTTCCCAATAACCAATGTGCAACCACAAAACAAGCTGCTTTATAGATCAGGTGAATTGAACCGTCCAAGGTCCTCGAAAAGATAATATAAATCGGTCTAAAACTCCTGGCTTAAAACTAATGAATTACAACCAGAAAGTCTCCTATTATTTTTTTATCTTAATTTTAATTTATCTTAATCTTGTTTTGTCTGAAAAAACCTATTATATCCATATAAAATGTGGAAAAAGCACGCTGATATTATTGTGCTAGAAAAAACAAAGATGCCCAATGACTGCCATAATGTATACCTTTGCAGTTTACATCTTCTCTGCCATTATGTATTTGCTTGGTTTTATTTTGTTTCTGATCCGGCTAAAATGTGTGTGCATATATTCTGTGTCTCTGTTCATCTTGTGATGAGAAAAATGCATAAAACCACCAAGAAAAAGGAAAACATTACCTAAACAAAAATGTTTCCTTAATTGTATTTACTTTGATGACATTTATACATTTTAAGTGTGGTTTAAGCATCCCTTTTTGAAGCCACTGTTGCTTTTAAAATGGTGGTTGCATGACGAATGGAAAAAAAGGTGAGGTAAAAGCTTCTTTCACGTTTATTTTGGTTGACCTCAGTCAAGCTTCATTTGTAGTCTGACTACAACTTAACTGACAAATGGAAAAAGCGTTGGGCAAAGGTTGTGTTAATGTTTACTTGATTGAGCCAAACATCTAGGTAACCTCCCTCACATGCTTGACTCAGATATCACCGTTGTTCTAGGGTGGGTATTTGTTGCTCAATTAGATGGCCAAAACAAACTGGGATGTTCTGAAACTAGATGCATTTTTGTAGTATAAAATGCCCAAATTTTTGCTAAATGTCTCCCACATAGATCCCCCATGTACCTCAGTTGCTGATCAAGGGAACATTAGAAGAAATATTAGATGGAAAAGGACAAAGCCAGAAATAGTGCGAGCCATCAAGCAGAACTGGACTTTCCAAAATAAACCAATAATTTATATATTAAGCCTCTCATCAAAAGAACTGAATTCACATCAAAAAAAAAAAAAAAAAAAAAAAAAAAAGTGATTCACTGACACAATCAGGATCTGGGCAAAGGGGGCGACAAACGAAGAGTTGAGGTAAGAGTGGGATGGAGATACAAGTCATTCCTAACATTCCTGGTTTTGTGTCTCACATTCATTCTTGTCTTCTTCATGTTTTCAATCAACTGTGGGATCTTTCTCATGAGCACAAGAAACCACAGAGTAATTTGCGTAGCAAATCGAGTTGACTTTGCACAGCACTCTCACATCCATTTATTTGTTGTGCCGGTGTTGTTCTTTTATTGAATTCCAGCAACACGATAAGGGTATTTTTTCCAAATATAAGCTTGTTTCCAAAAAGTCAACTAAGGACGCTCAAATGGCTTTTTTAACCTACAGTAGATAACTGAGGACAGAGGGCATACATTGGAAGAGGTGAGCACTGCAGGCAGGTGATTTTCTGAGAGCGGTAAAGGGCAGAGGTTCAAACCAGCTGCAGGCCGTCAAAGTCAGGTTTTGTATCCGATTGTAAACAGTGGAAAGATGGCCCAGGCAATGGAGTACACCAGGGAAGCCATCCAAGTGCAAAGCATAGTTAAAACGTTGTGGCCATGGCAAGCCTGGGCATGCCTTCTCAGCTGACTGAGTGAAGCCACTGCTGGGCCAACTTGGCTTAGAGGGATACAAGCATGCACTTACGGCTCTGCCCACCACAAGTCTGACTCACCCATTTTTAAAAGCAAACCAAATGAAGTGATTAAGTAATTAAACAGAAAAACAGCCGGCCTCTGGAATGTAGGTCTCTGAAGTTGTTTTCAACATTTCAATGTCAAGTCCAATTCACTTTTTTTTAGAACTTTTGCAGTTTAAGCTAAAATAGTGGGCATATATCACGGCCATTAGGGCACAGAGCTTCTTCATTTCTTGGGTAGGTTAAATTTTGCACTCATAAAATAAAGGAATAATAATAATTTAAAAAAATAAAAAAAAACGGATGCCTTGGAATTCCGATAAGAATAGCCTGACCATGGCAGTTTGGCTTCGTTCTGTGATACCAGATCAAAGGTTGAACTATGAGGGCAAGATCATTGATACTTCGCAGGAAAACATGACTCATTCCCCATGGTAAAAAACATTCATTTATGTGCACAAAGCTCTATGGACCAATTCTTCCATATGTCCACATTTTTCTAGCCTTAAAATAAACACATGAGAAAATCGAAATTTACGACAACCCCTATGACTAATTTTTTCCACACTTTTTAGTTCTTCTCCTCATAGATTACTTTGCTGTTCCATCCAATATTGGCCTCACTTGGCAACCTGAATTGGGTGCAATGCTTTAATCATTTATCCCCCTCAATAAAACTGCACATTAATGGTTTTGAAATGCACTCACCAATTGAACACAATTTCCAAGTGTCAACAGAAACAGGTCCCTTTCAGTTTGCCAGAGTAGCCAGCTTAAATCCAAACAGGAAACCTCCTCAAACAATTCAAGTAGGCCACTAACGAAATCCCTAAATGGCCTGTAAGTTTCATTATATGCAATGAGATTTATTATGACTTAATGTGATTCTGAATTCAACTGTTAAAGAGTTATTATGCTATGTTACATTCTAGAGCTATTTGTGGATACAACATCTAAAGAATACTTCTTCATTTGTTTTTGTTCCTTGCCATTTTGGTAACAACATGACTTGCAACCATAGTTGATTTTCAATTCTCCCCTGGTCAGTCTACTTTCAAAAAATCTGGCTTTAAAATGCATATCAGTCAAACCAAGAAGGCATCTATGGTGGGGTTTATGGATGATATTTAAGGCTAAGGATTCAGCAGCATTATTGAGCCTTACCTTCTGCTTCACGAGGGCTCCAGTGGCCGGAGGGAGCGCAGGGTCTGGGAGAAGAGGAGTTTGAGGCATACTGTAGGAGCACCCCAACTTCAGTACATCTGTCACAAACTGATCCCACTTCTCTAGGAAATCAACAGACAGCCAAGGTAGCAACTTAGACACAGCAAAAACACAATAAACTTGATCTCTTAAAAAATTAATAAAACGATCACTGTGATTTTGCCAAGCAGGGCATGATGCTGGAACAACATTTTTTTGTTGAACCTGGATCGACATTACCAAAAATATAGAATTATCCCAATCCCTATCCCTAAACAGAACCCTACCCAAAATGTATTCCTAAAATCATATATCAAATGATAGCAAATTAACAAGGTTGTAGAACCTGATCATAAGCCTAAAACAGATATTTCCGGAAAAATTATCCCTCAAATCTGATTGGTTGATTGGAATGTTGTTCCAGGATAAATGTTCAACGAGTCCGGCTCGAACCCTGCATGCCCACCTGGAAGGAGCGAACGGCAGAGAAGGGGAGGTGGAGGGAATGCACGAACAAGATGCGGAAGGGAAGGAAACTGGATTATTTATAGTGGTAAGATAAGGATCGAATTGGCTTACGATGTAGGCAGAATTGACTGATAATGTGGAGCCGGCTGTGTCTAATAATCGTACGCCCTTCCTCCTGAAATTAGTTTGCAAACTTCATTTCTATAAAGTCTTTATAAGAATTTTCTACATATGGTTTAAAGTCCTGATTTTGTAATGTTCTAGAAATAAACATTAAATAAGCATAAAAAAGAAGTTATTTTCTAGTTCTAGTTCTTTTCACCTGTCTAAGTAATGGCCGGTGAGGGCAGGGAACCACTCTAGTGTAATAGAGTCATGGTCCTGCGCTGTTACTCGAGGAGGTAGAGGAACAGGAGCTGGTTTACTGCCAGGTCTCCAAGACTGGTAGATCAGATCCAGATAACAGTGCATCCGAGCCACCTGGTTCAGCGTGAAGGAATCTGTGCAGTCATCATCTTTATGGGAACAAACGGAACAAAGAAATCTCAGACATTTCTCTCATTTTAAATATCTTTCACAGATTTCCTGTCCAAATCAGCACAGAAATTGCTGAAAGAGTAGATACTGTATACTGTCTGTCTCACCAGCATAGCTCATGTAATTGTTGAAGGGGGTGTTTCTGAAATGACGTCTGCCGCAGGTGTCGTTGCCTGGCTCAGGATCTCTGCAGTACTTGTACTTGGGTGTGGGGTTTGTATCTAGACACAGATCCCCCGTCTCAAGAGACGGCTCAGTTTCTAAGCAGGCATCGTTACAGGACTCCACCTCTGAGATTCCCCTGAAGACATGGTACAGTCCAAGGCTGTGGCCAATCTCATGGATCATGGTGTGAGTGTGGCCAAATGTACCATAAAATAAAGGGTTTAATACAATCCCACCTCAAAAAAGACAGAGCAAGAGCAGGTATTATAAACATCATCCTTTTTGGTAACCATTTAATGTCTTTTTTTTTCTGATGATGATGACGACATTGATACTGTATGCTATGTTCTTCAAAACTATGCTAAACCATTGATTGATCTGTATTGTAGAAACGCATTTATGTATTTACCTAAATGTGTCAAAGCTTCTTTATCCCAGGGCCAAGTGCCCACACCAGCCACGTCTTCATCAGATGAGTTAGCAAAGAAGATGTTCAAGTGTGTGGATCCATCCAAATTCAAAACCTCTTTCAGCTCTTTCACGTTCATGTAAGCCCTATAGAACAAGAAAGACTTTATATCACAGGAAATATTCGATATTCGGTTTTCATATTTCTGACCATCATGATTATTGAAATAACTATTGATTTCCACTGCTCCTGCACTGTTGAATCTTAAGAGTAATGGCAAAAGAAATCACAGTTGTGAATGTGATGCAAAAAAGTTTTTCTGTTGAGCAACCTGTTCAGCAAACCCGAAGTGACCAGTATTGGCTGATCACATCTTGAAAGTCATTTGTTGGGTCATGCAACTTGTGTTTCTAACTAGCTCATGAAGATGCTGTCACATTTACCACTGTTCAGACATTTTTAGGTGGATGAAATCCAGTCGTTTCAATAGAACATGTTTTAGGGCTGGCTTTATACATCGCTATACTATTGACAATTCACAATGTGCCATTTTTGGCCACAATATTTCACCGAAATGTGACTAAAATATTTGAGGTTGCACATTTATTAGCCAGCTTTTTTAATGGACATTATAACTGAAACATACTTAAATGAACTGGAATCGAATTAAGAGCTTGTGAGTCTGAATTATATAGGGAAATATATGTAAACATCATTTTTTTTTTGCATTTTACGTTTTAGTTCTCTAAACATCAAAGAGTGAATATACTCTTTTTACATACCTAATAAAAATACCCTGCAATAGTACATTCGGTATACTAAACGAAACTTAAAGTCTCCTAAGTTGGAAAAACTAATTTTGTGCATAATACACTTTAATTTTTTGGAAGTATTACTGAAGTCCCGCAAAATACATACTAAAGTAGATTTGACTGTGCTAAAGTAGAACTACTGTATTAATTATACAGGTTCACTTTAAATATCTTTCAACTGAAGACCGATATCAGTACCACACAGTCCTCATCAGTGACAATAAAACACATTTTGGGCTTGATATTAAGAAATGTGTGTTGAACACATTTAATAGTGGTACTAAAAATAAAGTATAGTATTTATATCAATATAAATCAGTACAGTATTTAAATCAATTCTCATGTCAGTAAATATGTGAATAGGTCTGAACTATACTTAGTATGAAATTTTACATTTTAAATATATTATTTTTTATATGTTTTAGGGCAATTACCAAATTTTGAGGCAATTTTTAATAATGAAACACATCAGTCTAGATTGATGGGATAGTACACACGGAAAGTACACAAAAAGCATGTGTGTGTATAAATGTTTGTCAAGAGAAGCAGTGTTCTGTAATTTAACAGCTCTAGTGAGGCTGTCACACAGAGTTTGTATTTGGAAGGAAACCTGAGCCCCGCTCTGCAGCCAGCGCTGAGGTCAGAGGTCATTGGCCCTGTCTAGTTAGGAATGCATTGTGTCATTTGGATAGTTCCAAACACGGCCCCCTTAAAATGCTTATTATTTCACCTCAAACACACTGAGCATGTTATTCCCATGCAAGCCTTTCCCCTGCAGTGATAACTGTCATGCAAGTCAAACAAAGACAAGCCTCTCTGGAGTGATGAGTGCTGGCTTGCTGGAGACATACATTTCCATAAGTACAACAGCATGTAACCATGCATATATTCATATTTGCGCAGACGTATAGTATTTCATATCGCCTCTCCGCTAACCTCCTCCGTCTTTATGGGAGGCCCTGCTTAATTCTCTCAAAACATTTCCCTTTTAAAAAATGCTGGAACAGAAATGAACACAAACAGTGCTGAGTCCCTAACCTTGAAATGTAGTAAACACCCACCTCCAGAATTCATTGAGAAAAAGAAATCTCATTCCTCATCTTAAGAGCAACATCTGTTAGCTAGTTCACCTTCAGAGCCAATCAAACACGGTATCTGTTGTCATGCTGCTAAGCCCTGGGTTAGCCGAGACATTATGAAAATCTATGTATTACTTTGTAGTTGTTCTTGATGTATTAACCTTCTAAGGAAGACGTGGGTTAAGGAGACAGGATGACCGTTTCCTGGTATTTATTTTCTCGTAAGCCTTATACCGTGGCACTACGTCCTGTAAAGTCATCACTCTTTGTCATAAAAGAGAAACACTAGAAGCCTCATGACAGTTCAAAAGAAGGAGAGTCAGTCTAGTAAACACACTTTTGCAGTTCACTTCTGAACTACATTTCCAATCATACGCTATTTATTTTTAAAGTTATTGTACATTGTACTCAACACCAAGCACGTTTACATACTACAGAAGTATGAAATAATGAAGATTTTTAATGTTTTTGCAAGAATTCTTATTAAAGGGATAGTTCACCTAAAATGAAAATGACTTAATTAATTACTCACCTTCATGTCATTCATGTCATGAAGTCGCCCAAAAAACTTCATACCATTCGGATTGAACCACTGATGTTACATGGACTACTTTGATGGTGTTTTTGGTATGTTTCTTGGTCTTGAACATTTGAACATGTCTATTGGAGAAGTAGAAAGCTCTCTGATTAAATCCAAAACATCTTAATTTGTTTTCTAAAGAGGAACGAAGGTCTTATGGGTTTGGAATGACATGAGAGTGAGAAATTAATGTAATAATTTTCATGTTTGGGTGAACTAGCCCTTTAAGGCTGCATTTATTTTGATAAGAAATGCAATAAAACAATAATATTGTAAAAATTTCTGTTTTCTTTTGATATGTATATTTTTTAATGTAATTTATTTATCTGCTAGCAAAGCTGAATTTATTAGTATCCATTATTTGAGTCTTTAGTGTCACATGATCCTTCAGAATTCATTCTAATGTCCTAATAACTGCAGATTAAAAACACAGAATTACAGAAGTTGTGAATTCCAATCTCTCTCTCTCTCTCTCTCTCTTTCTCTCTATATATATATGAAATACTTTTTCATTATTTTAATATAAATTAGTAGATACAAAATAAATAAATAAAATATATATATGGGTGATTCTATAATTGCAAGTACATTTGGTGTCCCCGCAAAAATAAAGTCATCATTTTTTCCACTTCTAAAATAATTTTTTCCTTGAAAAATGCGTGTCCCCAAATCTTGCGTCAACACTGTTACCGTACCATATTTTGCCTTTAAATTGGTCAAATTATCTCTCAGAATTATCTCTCAAATTATGTCACTTTCACTTAAGATTTGAAGCTCTTAAGTGTCTGTGCTCTCTCTTAGAAAAACGTTCTTTTTGAACGTCAACTCTGTTACCACAATATCAAAAGGAAAACAGAATTTATTACTGAGCTCATATTGGGTTATTTAATCATGTTTTCATTAATGTCATGTTTTCTTAGCATTTATGTCAACAAGTGGAGTCTTCAGAAAAAATAAAATAAAAATGTTAATTCTGTTACACTATTGTCAGCATTGTTAGTCTACCTACTGAAGACAACAAACGGGGACAGCAAATGTACCTGCAATTATAGAATGAGTCATATATATATATTTACATATAGCTGATGTTTTATTGACGCGTCTATCACTACCTTGTGTCTGAATGCAAAAGACAGATATGTGATAATGCTGCACAAATATGGAGAAAAAAAAACATGGCAGAGGGTGTGATGTTCTCTAGGCAGAACATTGATGATTAGTTGTGGTGGTGACGCTACAAGCCAACACAGCTGCCAATGAGATGCAGCACAGCGTGGAAACATCTTGTGTGGTACAGACCTCAAATTACCTGCTTCATTCCACACATATTTAGAAAACAGCTCATAACAGAATAGACATTCTTACAAGCAACATTACTTTTTGACTTCTAAGTATGCATCTCACCAGTTTATCTTGACTCAGACAGGTGACAATGCACCAAAGTTAACCTATATAGTGGAATACTTGAAATGACATCATCTTTTTATTAAAAAAAAAAAAAAAAGTCAAAAGTCAAAGTGGAAAGTGGAAAAAGAAACTGTTAGGCAGTATCAAAAGGTGGCAGAGGTTTGCTTGTGAAACCGTGGAAGCCAGCTCAGGGGACAAATCTAAAAAGAACAGATGATATAAGGTTTCCCTCCTAATAATTTCAGGAATTTCATTATTTCCTATGAAAATATTTGGCTGGCTTTTTGGCTGTTCAGAAGGGGAAAAAGGGGTCAGGGAGTTTCATAGCGAGATAAATAAGTCAGCTATAGAGTAAGTGCAAAAAGAACTTGTTTTTTAAAACGTAGGCCTGTACTTTAATAAAAGTTGCACTACTGTAGGTCAAAGCCACCTAATCTGAGTTCAATTAAGTTTAATCCACTGGCTCACTTACAAAAACACAACACGAATCAGATGTGGACGTAGGCCTACTACAAAAACAGCAGGCCAAGGTATGCATCTGTCCAGCCAAAGTATGCAGGCATCAGTGGTCATGTATTGCACAATGCTGCTCAGGATCATTTGAGACTTTTCCCCTCCGATTCTGCTGAGTAGGGAAGTGGGTGACACTAGCAGTACAACGTTTGAAGCAACATAATGAATCGCTAGGCTCATGTTTGGAGGTGATCGACTTTAAGAACACCAAAATAGTCTTCCAGGATGTGTTAAAAGAAGCCAGTTCATGTCCAACATCTCTACGTGTAGAGTACAGGCTTGTGTCATGGGAAGGCTGTCCATTAAACAAGCCAAAAAAGGGGAAAAAAAGCTCAGACGTCACTGCTGATCAGATCCGCCTGGCTGCACTCAGAGTGCTCCAAGTGGTGTGTTGACGCATTTATATTTAATGCCTATTAAATGTGTGATTATGGCTTCATCCATTTACACCCATGTATTATTCATCTGAATCAGTAAAGACGGCCTTACATCCAGATGTACCGAGTGTGGTTTCGCGTAGAGCTGCTCGGGGCGGGTTGGCATGGCAGTGTTCACCAGTTGGCTGAGAGGGCTATAATTTTCTCAGCCTTTCATGGATCTTTTCATCAGCTCCAAGTACATAAGAGGAGTGATCAATCATCTATACAATTAGCATCATGCACAACCAGGCGTGAAGTTCACAGGCTCGTGGGATAATTTGTAGCTGACCTCTGCAGGAATAATATAATTCGCAGACAGTTACCATAAAAGGGGCGAGAAGAGAGGAGGATACATTTATGCAAGGTCTACGGAAAACAAGGGCTGTTTGATATATGAAGAAATAGAGCTGAAGTAGATAAAACATGGGAAATATTGTGCTGAAATATACAATAAACAAGCACCTCTCAGAAAAAAATGTACAGCTTTAATATGAATGTTGCTATGTACATCTCAGACTGTTTTCCACAGGAAACACCTGCCCAAAGTCATTAAAAGCATTCATTTCTGAACTGTCTATTCCTATGTGCTCCATTACTTCCAGCTTCTGTCATCTGTTATACTGCTCTCTCAGAAATATGGCTAATATGGTACAAACAAGATGTTTTTGTTGCCTGTAATACACATTTAAACAGTGAATCAGTTCAAAATATCCACTTCAGTGAATCATGTGTATAATATATATATAAAATGTACACAGCACACAAACATATATTATGTAAACAAAAACTTTATTTTGGATACGATTAATCCTGATTAATCATTTGACAGCACTAAGAGCAAACCAATCACAGTTCGCTTTGTTTAGTGTCGTATTTAGGGACATGAAACTGTAAAATGTACAGTAGCATACTTAACATGAACTACATGTATTTTAAATATATTTTAGCATATTTATTTTTCACTGACCAAGACATCACATTTTCTATATTCACTTTAAGCTTCAGCTGATGCATTTAAATGCTACTTTTGGGTCACCCCAAGCTTGCAGAGCTGGTGAGAGAAACGATGGTAGAGCGAGACAGTAAAAAAATGAGTCAAGTCTGTATAATTGCATGAGTCAAGACCCCGTACATCTGGCTCATTTTCAAGCACTTCAGGCGAGCTCTCAGTGTCAAAAAGAGAGTGACATCATCGCATCTTTAATCGGTTTTGGTTCAGACATTATGCAGATTTGATATAAACATAGTCGTCTCTTCCTGAATTGACATGAATTTCAGGAATAAATTCAACTGAATTGCAGTATTTAGCTTAGGTGCAGTGCTTTCACTGAGCGCTGAGGATTCAAAGGTCACAGGAAGAAAAGAAAATGCATTGCTTTCCTAACAGCATGTCTCGAGTGTATACTTGTTTGTCTCAGAATAGTCAAAGGTAGGTTTCTCCTGCTTTGCTCTCCTGCTTTATTCTTCAAGAGGAGATCCAGCTCTAATAATATGAGTATCTCTATTAGCCCTGTTTGAGACTTCACTCCACAGCATAATCTAAGCCACTCGGCTTGTAAACTAAACTGGCTAATAGCCGGTTAACTTAAGGATTTGAACAGGAAAAACACACTCTTAACACCTTTTCTATTCTTCTGGAGGCTTGAGAAGCCACCTATCTGTGTAAGTTCAACCTAAAAAGCAATGGAGCTCTGTTTTCATCGGATGCAATGTCAGGCACACAACCACAGGGTCCAACCCCTGATGTTCAGAAGTAGGTTTGGATAAAGAGTTAAGCCCGGGGAACAGAAGGATTTCCTCTTTTTAAACTGCAGCAATTAAATAGTCCTTTAACATGCCACTGTGAGGCCAGCTGATTCATTTGTGTGCAGAGCCCTTTTCATTGGGGACTTCCACTCCACTGCATTAACAGCACTGGACACACTTACTTGCAGTTAAACTAGTTTTAAAGTTTTAATTGTACTTCAAACATATTTGCCTTCTTAAATAAAGGGAGAGATTTATGTGGACCACGTAATGCTGATACTTTGTTGCAGTGTCAGTGTTAGTGAGTCTGGCTGTCCGCATCAGATGTGACGGTACACAGCTCATGTTGAGTCAGCATGAATGTATGCCTGGGGATACAGCTTTTAATATTCAATATACTGTATAGCTCTAGATGAAGTAGCTCAAAGGGCTGATTTTTTAAAAATCATTTAAGGACAACATTCTTTGTCACTGTTGCCTCAGTTACAGATTTACGGTGTTTAATGCACAACACTAAAATTGTTAAAATGATCAAAGTGTGTTTTTTATATAATTTATATCAATTATTTTTCTTTTGCTTTCATTTTCTCACAACAAAAAAAGAAATAAACAACATGTGTATTTCCAGTCAAACTTTCTTGGGGGAAAGTGAGTATTTGGCAAAGAACATGAAAGCAGTGAAATATAATTTTATCTTTCAAATATTAATTTTTTTTAACCAAACATGACTCCATAGTTTTTCACAAAAACATGCAATATATTGCAACTTTATATTTCACAATTCTGATTTTATAACTCACAACAGTAAGTTACTATATCATAATTCTGACTTTATGAGTTAATGTCGCACAATTCTGAGAAAATTTCCAAAGCTAATACAAAAACAAAGTTAATACACGCTAATAAATATATATATATATATATATATATATATAAAAAATTTCTTAAATATATTCATGCAAGTGCATGTATGTAAATAATACACACAGTACACACATATATTATGTAAACAAAAGCTTTTATTTTGAATGTGATTAATCGTAATTCATCGTTTGACAGCACTAGTTGCTTTATGTCTTTCAGATGTTTTTCACCAGTCTCCCGGAAGTTCCGGGAGTCTCCTGTATATTGATAGTGGCTCCCTGATGCAAATTGGATAAAATATTCTCATCTCCCTGAAATGATGTCTGCAATTAAGTCTGAGTCTTCTGCCTTAAGCCTAAAGGTATGGCAATATGAGATTAAGTAACACTGCTTTATAATAGCTACATATATTTGTGCTAATTGCTTTAAGATAAATGTGACTGAATTATTATTAGCTAAAACCCAATTCAATATATATTGCTGAAAAAATACGGATATGAAAAACAGGTTAATAAAACCCAGATGTTCGGTTGAAAATTGCAGATTTTAAAGTTGACTGCAACATCTGCATGAGTCTTAGGCAAAAACAAATTCACCACAGCATTTGATTTCATTGTTCTGTTCTTGCACAACTCTTTGTTCATGCATTCTTGTACAATCAAAAAGGAATGTCAAATCACTTCGTTATGCAGCCTTCGGCAAAGCTCTCCAGACATACCATAATCAAATCAAAACAAGCAACAAGCTGGAGTGCTCTCCGCTTGACCACACACTCCAGTCTCATCTCACACACGAACACACACAAACGTCAATAGGACAAACTGCAATTATGGCAACTAAAAAACAAATACAGTGAACTAAGGATCTGTAACCACAGACGGACAGGAAGCAGTATGATTGTGCAATTTTGCAAGCAGTACCACAATACAATGAGGTTACAAACCTGGAACCAATATTTTAATTTATATAACCTCTCAAAGGTAAGTGATTCCTTTTATATATAATTTGTCCAGATTTCCAGATATTGAATATACAGTTGTTTAACCATATTCAGTTTCTGTTTCCTGAGAATAAAACTTTCATCTTGGACCTTGACATCTCTCTTTTTTTTTAATATCTGGCACAGATCCCTAGTTGTCCTTCTGATTAAACTGCATTAAACGCTAATCAGCAGGTTTGCTTTCAAGAGTCATGCTGCAGACATACAGTGGGTTTTTAAAGGTCTTTAAATGCTTTATGTAATACAGTTTTCTAAATAACAAACACTTTATCAGCAACGCAATTTAAGTGATATGTTGTATTGGGAAAATTAACATGAACTTTATAACTACTTGAAAGGATGCTTGTTTCCACCATGTGATTGCAAAAAAATGGTAATTGCGACTTTTTGGATTTAGAATTTTTCCACAATTCTGATGTACAGTAAACTGGAAATGTTGATAACACTGGAAATTTCAATGTTAATGCTGAAAAAATATTACAAAATTACTGTATGGTTTTAGAAGAATCTATTCAAGGTTACTCAATATAAGTTTACTTAGAAGCCAATTTATGAAACTAGATTTAACTAGATTTTTCTTGAGGCAATATATTTTTAAGAAAAAATACAAGTTTGAAATTTACAGTAGAAGTTTATATCTCACAATTCTGACTTTCTGAGAATTGCTAGAAAAGAAGTTTGAATTGTGAGATAAAATGTTGCATCATCTTTTGTATTTTTTTTTATCCTAGGCAGACACATGCATCACTTGACCTGTATAGGATTGTATCATATGATGACTCAATACTGGAGTATGGATCCAAAGTAAATAAAACGACACAGTTTATTAAAGAAAGCAACAGGAAGTAATTCAAAATGTACACCAAGCTACAAAACAGTGTGCCTGGCACAAACAACCCCGAAAAACTGAGAAGTGAACCGAGAGGAACTTAAACACACAAAGATAATCTAAAAGGTGATAATCTAAAATTAATGCATTATTTGTACATTTTTTCCCACGAAATTTTAAAACTTTATTTCTAGATTTAAATTATATCTTTAATTAAATATTGTCAGTGTGATCTCAGCCTTTTGAACCCCACTGTATGTCACAAAACTTGCAGAGTGTGTATGGCTACGGGAACTGCTACTGAGGAAAGAGACGAGTGGAAAAGAGATCTTTGGTTTGTCCCACCATCCAGAGAACAAACACAGAGCTTTACCCCAACAGTATCCAGTGCCCCCACAACCTCAACATATTTCTGGAAGGTTCTTTTTCCTGAGCAGGACTCCCAGAAGAGTCTCTAATGCTGTAAGTAATAGTGTTGGAGATTCTGCCCTAAGCTGTGATTGGCTCCTCTGTTTGTCCAGGGGGACATAGTTTCCATTCCCACTTACTCTCTATCAAATCACTTTTATAAGCTTACAAAAAAGGAGAACTATGTCTAGAATCTTCTCAGTCTTCACATCTGGTCACCACGAGAGTAGTTCATTTCACCCACAGAGCAAAATGTGATTGGTTGCTGAGCTCTGATTCGGTGCCAAAACGGACTCCAGGGACACATGAAACACATAAGAACGGGTCTGAAACTCACTAGTACAGACACACCAAACGGTGCACATCAAACCACGGGGCCGAGACTCATCCTTCACTGTGTTTTATTGTCCCTCAAACTGCATCCATCCCTGTATACCTTAATTCATGCTCCAGAACTCTGACTCCGCTTCAGCAGTTAAGATGTATTCAGGATGTCACGTCATAATACATTAATGGAACAGAATTAAAATAGCTGAAAGCTTCACACGTAGGAATGAAAATTATAGTGCCCTAGAGTTTGTGTCTGGTACTTCCAAAATCTTTAAACAGCTATGAACTTCTAACCTTGAGCTTCAAAATAAGAAGAAAAAAAAAAAGTTCTACGTGGGTCAATGAGAAATAAGAGAATAAAGAAATAAAGGTTATATAATGTTGGATTCATATGGTTTTTAATAAAAATGTCATGTGGTGGAACCAGCAACATATTTTGCTTAAACCTTAAATTACATGCACACGGTGTATGCTAAATGTTTTTATATGTGATTAGTTCATAAATGTTATCAACAGACTTTAGGGAGTTACACTATATTTTACAAACTTGGGATAATCTTGCCTTTTTTTTTTTCTTTTTAACAAGGTTTTTTCTTCATTATCATACTAGGACAATGTCATGCTGAAATTATTGACTTTATGGCCCCAAAAATGCATTTTAAAGTATTTTTATATAAATTAATAGATAATATTAACAATTTGATAAGCTAATAAAGTGTACTATATCATATTTAGTACACAACTTTCTACGGTCTGATTGACCTGATTGATCTGATTGACCGTTTTTACTTTTTTTTTTTTTTTTTTTGGAAGTAAAAAAGAATTTAGTATAATTAAAAAAAAGATCCCTTTCAGCTTGTGGTTCATGTTGTTTTGCTGTGAAAAGTTAACATAAGAACAGCTTTTATATTGTTGGCAGATGAGCACTTGCTAGACTGAAGCAACTTACATTTACTTGATTATCCATGCATTAATTAACGAATATGATATATATGAAGTGACGAATATGATATTTGTAATATCTTTGCATTTGTTCTATCTATATTTATATTATCTTATAATCATCATTACAATGCAATTAAAACTACAGCATAAAGCATTTAAACAGTATCTTACAAATACATATTATTGGGAGATATAGAAAATAGTACTATCATGAATTTCAGTAGTTTGCTACACTGTTGCAAAGACTGAACTATGTTGTGAGTTTAATCATTCTTTTTGGCCATATAAAAATCAGCGAATGCACCAAATTACATATTGTTGCTCAGTTTGGGCCTCTGAATAAATTTGTGTATGAGCTCCGTTTCCTCCTATATCATACTATATGAGCCATGCAGTCTTTATCAGATGTTGTTAAATGAACTGCTTCTTTAAAAGAAATATATCTTTCTGACTATTATTTTGTATGTCTGGAGTTCAGCTGTATTGGATATAGTCTGTTACTTGCATGTTCAATGAATGATTAAACTAATGAATCAGTTTTCGACATTCTGTGCCTCATTGAATAGGTCTGAAATAGCAGTTGAGGATTACCTGTGGGGTGATGCAGGGTTAAAGCAGGTCTTGGTGACATCAGTGATGTTAGGGTTGCAGCAGTCGCCGTGATCGTAATAGAAATTTTCCCAGTTACACTCTGGGTCACAAATGCCGTTCCCCTGTTTGTATTCGGGGCAGCGTCCGCTCTGCCTCTTACAGTATCCTGCATCAAAGCCAGTAAGAGTGTGGTTACATTCTGGATCGCACTCTTCATCACCCACTTTGCTGATATCACAGTTGGCCAGTATTAGGCGGTTACGTAAGGACGAGTTGTAGACTTTGTGAACGGTGCGCTCCCAGGAAATGTTGTAAACCCGGAAAGCATTGTTCAAGTGCTGGTGCTGAAGGTTGATCTGGTGGTCTGTAATCGTCGGCCACTGTCCGTCATCGTCGTAAACGTTAATCACTCGGTAGCGCACCGTCTTGGGTTTGCGGAAGCTCCAGAGCCGGTAGTAGTTTGTAATCACCTCCACATTGTCACACACAGTCTGTCCGCAAGCTGGAGGTTTCAGCGCAGCGTCACTGAGGACAGCCGCCAGGCTCCGGTCTGAGTCCTCCAGTCTGGGGAAACTGCCATCTTTCACCGTCAGCCACTGTCTTGACATGTTCTCGAAGTTCTCATGGATGACCAGCTGAGAGAGGTCACCAAACTGACCCAAACTGTTACCCATGTATCTAATGATCTCACGCTGGCTCAGAGCCCGATGCCACAAGCTCAAGTGTTCCACCGTTCCCCTGTAGTTGTGGTTTAATGCATTGCCACCGATCATGAGCACCTTGCACTTCTTGGTAAGGGGGCTAAAAATCTCACCCGATTGATCTCGACTTACAGCGACCTGCGCCCCGTTTATATAAAGCTTCATGAAGAGACCGTTGTAGGTGATGGCCACGTGTGACCATTGATCTGGAGTGTAGGGCGAATTGGAGGTGATTGTGGTGAGCTTGTGGGCTCGGTCCGTCTTGAGGGAGAAGAAGACGCGAGGGTCACGGTTGGCTTGGTCGCTGACTGCTTTGATGCCAAGTAACCATCCTCTATCGCTGGACGCGTAGAAGCATTTGTCATAGAGACCTGAGTGAAGATGACAGGTATTAGATACAAGAACAAGGAGAGTATTATGTACATTGTGGTCCAAAAAAAGACAATTTGAGTGAAAATGAAAATGAAAATTAATTTCAGCATGTTTTGAGATTATCCAAAAATATCCAATTCAAGTAATAACATCTGATTAATTAGTGCAGAAATTTATATATTTCCTATTTATTTATCCTATTTATTTTGATACATTTGAAAATTTAATCTATTTCTATGATGACAAAGCTGAAAGCAGTTTTCGGGATCAGATAATTCTTCAGAAATTGTTCTAATATGCTGATTTGGTGCACAAGAAAAAAATTCATCATCATAATGAAAATATGAACTGCATAATATTTCTGTGAAAATACATGTGATGCATTTTAGGGTTTTTATGAGTAGAAAGTTGCAAGTATCAAATAAAAAATTAGAATAAATAAAAAATGAGTTGAGTAAATTAGAATTTGAATGGCAGATTTTCATTGTGTTCTTTTAGACTCCCCTATATACTACATCAGATATTCTGCTCAATAAATGCTAGGTGCAAATAACGCATATTGATTTATCCAGAAGTATAATGAAAGGTGCACAGTAGTAGTCAGCAAACTAACTGACGCAACACCACAGATGTAAGTTACTGCAGCATGATGCGGAGAGTGACGAAAAACGATGTGTGTTTGTCCAGAAAAATGGGGAACACAACGTGGTTCCCATGATCAAATCACTACAACAGTCCAGTCCAAGGACTACAGGCCTACGAAAAAGCATCTGCTAGCAATCAGGCCCAGACAGTGTGGTCTTGTATCAACAGAGCAAAGGTTACTTGAATTTTCAGTCTATTTTCTTGAAATGTGCCTCAGCAGTAGGGATGTTTGAAATCAAAAATGGTCCTTTTTCGGCACAGTCCGTATTATGATAGGGGCTCTAAAACCCTTTCTTCCTGTTTCGTTTGGAAAGCATGCGCTGAGCTACAGAAGGAAACGAATTCTAACATTTAATGGGTACATGTCCTTCATAATCGTGTGGGTAAAAGCGGATTTCATAGCAATCGCTGTATTTCAATACAGGAGAAATCAGATTCTAAATTTCATTTACATGTAATCAAACAAGTCCTACAAATCCACACAAGCACTGCTGCTTAATCCAGCGAGCTGCTGAGCAATGAAACCTGAAGTCTAAGACAGAAAGCAAGGATCGGCGACCCACATGAGGAAATCTCTGGTCTCCCACAGCGGAGAGAAGTGTGTTTGTTAGAGGTAATTGGTGAAACTCAGTTGAATAAGCAGTAAAGCGTTACCGGGGTAGCAGAGGAAAATATTACTATGCTAGATTACTACTTACACTATGTAACATAACTCCAAATTTACACATGCCTCTGCAACAGGGAAACGCATTTGGACCGAACTGCTTCAATCCATTCTATGAAGCTGAATGCATGAGGATCTTTTGACCGCTAAGACTGACCACTTTAAAGAGATCATTCATTCGGGAGCGCCTTGCTAAAGAGCAGACAGGAGCATGTACTTCCCTCTCACTTCTAGGCTGCCAGCAGAACCACTGCCAGCATCTATAAAAATAAATTGTGCCATAAAACTGAGGAAATTACAATCTGTGAAATCCTGGAATGAGACCACTAAGTGGGAAATAACAAACAGGTACATTTCTTGCCAGCACCGAACTTTAGACATGCAAGGGGCTCAGTGTAGGGAAAGGGATGGGGTTGAATGAGTGAATGATGGATGCACTACAAAATGCAAATTTTATACTGATCGCAACTCAGATTTCATTAAAACCATCAGTGCATAATAAATACCGTACACAACTTTAACTGAGATAATGCATTAAATACTAATGCATGATCAACAGCGTGGGGAAAAAGTCTTGCACGCAAATACAAATGCTGCTTGCTTTGCAAATTAACTTACTTTATGAAATCAATCCAGTCATTAAACTAAGTACATGCTGAAGTTAGAATGTAATTTTGGAAATTAATGCAGCTGGCTCCTCGCGCCAAATATGGCGTTCATTCTTATCCTTTCCAATATTTTAAGAAAGCATCCATTTTGAGTTCATTCAATCTCAGTATCCAGCACCATGGACAGTGCACTACAAAGTGAACATTACGAAATGAAAGACAAGTGCAGCAGCTGTTCGGCAAAATTAATATACACTTATTTATACTTTTATCAAAACATCTCTAAGGATATACAGAATTTTGACTCTCAGAATGAGTTGTTGACTCATTTTATGTTAGATAGGTTTCAATATATCTTATTAAAGTGCAAACATATACAGCCATGGAAAAAAATAAGAGACCGCTGCAATTTACTCCTAGATCAGTGTCTCTCTGAGTATGACAAGCATTTCATGCCAGTCTTGGTTAAATTTCTAATCATTCTGTTTATTGAGGTACTTATTTGGTGAGCACCTGAATCCAATTGTATTTAACGGGAAAAGTATAAAAAGCTTTTTATAAAAAGTCTTGCAGTTTGACCAGCTGGATGGTAAAAAATGCTAGAAGTCTTTCAAAAGTAATAAGAAATTTAAAAATAAACACTAAACATGTCAAAAACAGTAAAAAGAAAAGTTTTGAGTCAAGAAAAAAAGGGCTCAATCCTAGCTTTACAGGCACAGGGATTCAGTGAGTGTCATGTTGCTTCTATTATTAATATTACAAATATGGCAGTTCACAAAAAATGAAACAAACGTGCATTGTTTTGTATTGGTGGTGTATTGGGGAGAAGAACAGTTTAAAGAATAAAACCCAAAAGAAACAGATTTTTTTGCAGTGGTCTCTTGTTTTTTTCCATGGCTGTATATATGTATATGTATATATATTTAATTGTATTTCCTCTCACACAGTATTATTAGGACAAAATGGTATTTATCAGTGCAATAGGTAACACATTACAAAAAGGTTCCATTTGTTAACATTAGCTAGTTAACAAGACCTACCATATTTCTAAAACATTAATTAATTGTAGTTAATGTTAATTCTAACATGTCACTATTAAAACCATAGGTTGTATGTGTTAATATTATTTTATGGGTCTCTACAATATACAATGTATATTATTTAGATATTTATTTAGATATATATATATACCTTATTGGGTAACACTTTATAATAACTACACACTATGAATCATTAGTTAACATTAGTAAATTGTCATTTCATCCTTTATAAAGCATTGTTCCAACATTAATAAGCCATTAATAAGCAGTTTATAAATATAGCTATTAATGCCTTGTTCTTGATATATAAGCATATCTAAATGAACAAAGGAGATTTAAAGGCTCAGTTATCTTCCTAACAGACACTTCCTACACTTCCTATACAGGACTATTCATTTCAAAATGCAAAAAAATATGAAACCGTACAACTGTACAAAATTAATATTATTTTTCTATGAAATTGAAGGTTTGTTTTTCATTTATCAAGTGTACAGTTGTATGATTACATTTTTTACATCTTGAAAAAATACGTATGTGTTCTGTATCCCTCTGTGTTGTGTTTGTTGAACTGTTCTGTTTGGAAGATGAATGAGTCTTTACATCTGCTTTATAAATACTTTACAAGGTATAAATAGTCCTCACTTTTGATGAGCTCACAAAAACAGACGTCTGGCAACTACCCAATGCTTTATAACTAACTGACTTTATCAAGAATTACAGCAGGAACATGTGTTAATAAAGCATTTATTAACACACTGAGCAACTGTTATCATGTGTCTAAATAATAAGATTTATGAATATTAATTTAAATAATTTATTAATCATTTACTTAGAATTTCTAAATGATCTTATTAAACAGTGTCAACTCCTAAATAACTGGTTTGTAAATAACATAATAATTTAAAACATGATAAACTGATCATTAATAAAGTATGAAAATACAATTATTAAATATTATATATATGCTCAAGAACAAGGCATTTATAGATGCACTTGTAAACTGTTTACTAATGCATAAAAATGCTGGAACAATGGTTTATAAAGGATGAACTGACTATTTACTAATGCTTAACTAATCATTCATAGTGTATTTAGGGTTATATTTTTATTAGCCTATAACTATTTATATATTCATTAATACATTTGAAGATTACTCACATCTTTGTAAAACTCTCACGAAGTATCTCTTACCATTGTAGAAACAGACATATCTGTTAACAACCAAACATAAATCATCCTGCTTAATAACATGATAAGTGAATATTTACATTTTTATTGCCATCATTACAAACCTCTAAGTGGTGCTATTGACAGTTTTATGAGGTGCTTATTAAGTTATTTTAATGTGCTATAAAATATCCCATGCCATTGTGTACAAAACAGAGCCCTCAATGAAAAAATGAAAAGCAAAATATACACATTTACATTTAAATCAGACTGCATACAGCTTTGGATAAACAGTTACTGCCTCACATCAACAGTACATACTGTAAAACCTCTAGTAAAAATGTCACGTGTCTGAAAACAGACTCAGCGCCTCTCTCTGTCTGAGGATCTGACTAACTGAAAGCAGGAGTTCGTTCCATTATGTTTTGTGGCAAGGACTGTAATATCTTTACAAGAACAAGCAATAACAAAACCACTTGAAGAAAGGATGGACAAGGCACTAATTTTATAGCTTCCTCCATGTGGACTGACACTCAAAGCATTTCCTATATATCCTATACCTGAAAAATCCCGATTCCAAAAGAGCACACATTTGTGCAAGGGTTAAAACCCGACAGGAGATATATAAGTGCCACAACTTCGGACGGACCGCAAACATTTAATGCTTTGTTTAAAACGAAATTTGCTGAACAACACTATTAGATGCGCAGTTGGAGAAGCTATATAAACTCTGCCAGCGCCCTCTCGTTGCTTCTTAATGTTACTGTGACTAAGGAGATGATTTTGAGGACAGAGGAGTCGACTAATTTTAGATGACTCACTGACAAGATGTATTCAATCAATCCATTATCATGCAGCTCTCTGGAGATGCAAAGCTTATTTAAAGACAACGTATCCAACTGTATTTAATTACATTAATTTGCAATGTCCTGAATCTACAATTTGCAATTTAAATCCTGCATCTGGAAATCTATCACTGAATTGCATGTGCATGACTCACTAATTATTTTATTATTTATACACATTTGTTTATCTTGTAATATTTATACTTGGATATAAAGTGCATTTTTTACATTTAATCTATGTAGTAAAAAAAATAAGAACTAAGCATATGGTTCTTTTGTAGATTTCTTAAACTAAGAGGGAGTTTGGTAACTAGCTGCAGCTATCAAAACTATCCTTTTACATATATTTTTAAAAACTACACGTGGGTTTTATGTAGCCTTTTAGGTGACCCCAAGCATTTTAGAGAGATAAAAAAAAAGATTTGATTTTTATATCATTACAGTACATTTTCGTTTATGTTCGCACAAAACTGCTTGCTATTGGGGTTCACAGGGTGCACGCAGGATTCATAAACCGACTCCACGGGTATTACGCTCTCTGTTGGCTGGAAAAGGGATGGGGGGAAAAGAAATCACATAGATTAAGAGAAGAGAGAATACAACCGCGCAACTAACACGCCTACCTATGCTACTCCATCCCCATAAGAATAATGCGTAATGTGCGCAAGTAGAATTTAAAAAAAAAAAAAAAATTGGGATTTTGTCATACGAGTGTAAACTAGAGCTTCGTTAGTGGTGCGTACTTTCAAAGCACATTTTAAAAATAGAAATTTATAATAAACAGGCATATATAAAGTCTAAAGAAAAATAAGCACCCGCTGTATCGTTCAGTTTGATATATAGGGTGTACATGTAGTAGGCTATTTAGTGCAGAGCTGAGCAAGGAACACTGTAGCCTATGCATCAAAGGGATGACGTATTTGTTTAAGCGATTTCTGACACAGACACTTAATCATACAGCATCATACAGACAAATTTACAGATTGCGACGCTATCATGTTTTTTTTTCTTTTTCTTGCAGATACTTTAAAATGCAGTTTTAAAGATTAAGTAAATAATAATAAAAAAGTAAAATAAATAAATAAAATTCTTTAAACGCCAGCACACCAACAAATACGATATTTAGGGTTTTGCAGTTGCTGTACTCCACATCACCTCCACGAACCGTTCAAAGATGAATTACTAGAAAGGCGTTTTAAATCGGCAATGTTAAAACTACAAGATGCTACCAAAAGTTACCTGCCAGCCGCAAGCAAAACCCAAGAGAGTTTTTTGCTAGTAAACAACAAGAGCAAAGGCGCATCTCTAGAGAGATCGGTTATTTGTTAACTATTCTCAGTACGTGCTCGCATTAGCTCATAAATAGTGAAAGTGATGTGCCAGTGGCAAGTGTTTATGCAACTATTCGCACACTGGAGGTGATTTATGAAGCGCGGGCATGCTGCAGTTACACTATGAAATGATTTCTGCAGTGAATATAATGCAAGTCATAATTAAGCAAATCAAACCTCCGATAACAGCTGGAGAGCGCTGCCCACCCTCAGGTTTTATCCACATTTCCAGGGTGAAATTACCCCTTGGCACCTCTGCATTGGGTTTCAGACGCAGTTGGTCTCCTCGACCGGTAAAGTAAACAGCCCTCCGCCGACCTGGGCTGCTTTTCCCCGCCTGTGACAGGCAAGGGGAGCGCCGATCTATCCCGGGAAGTGAGCGTTTGCCCCGAGGCAGGCGTGTGGCACAAGGTCCTGGGAAGGTACTTCTGGCTTCCCTGATGCGTACCAAGTCTCTTTTAGACCTTACAATTCGCCGTGGAGTCCCACACTCAGATCCCAAGCACACGATAAAAAGCAAAAGGCATAGGAGCCAAGTGCAAATGGGCAAAAGTTTCATTTTCAAGTGGAGAGAAGAGATTTTTGTCAATGGATAGGGGATTTGATGATTTCGAAATACTAAATAGCGCTCGTCTTTGGAGATCTCTCCCGGTCTTTTGCTTTTACAAAAGCCTGTCAAGACGCGTATTCAACACCAACCAAGACGGCAATGCTGTCTTATTTTTTCCTTTATAATGTTAAGCCACGACCCCCTTTCCTTGCCCCTTTCAAAGACACTTCAACACAGATTGAGGGGGGAAAGGAATATGTTAATTCACCCAAGTGCTCCACCTTCCCAATTGAATGGATCCCATTAAACTGCAGGGATGACTGAGTAATCAATCAGTGTGGAGAGGTCAAAATCATTTCCCTTTCACTTTTTCTTCATCCGCATTTCAAATAAACATTTCAAAACAACTCTAGACGTACATGGATATGGGTGTTTGAAGGGGGTCAGCGGCGAGACCGGCATGCATTTCTATTCTTACGAGGGATTCGCGTACATTAAAGTTGAAAAAAAAAAAAAAAAACACCTCACATCTCCGGGCTACATCGAACAGTCCGACTGGAAAGAAACAGACAGGGTTTGTCAAAAGCTACATGTTTCGGGCAACTCTCGCTCGTTACGTCACATTGTTTTTATCTGGAAGAAAGCATATAGTGCGAATAGCCGGGTTCATTCTGACAGGAGTCGCAGGTAACCTGCTTGCTGTTTTGTTTCTCAGTGCGTGTCTGAACCGGGACGGTGTTTTTATTTTGCACACCGCTGCGTTGAGAACCCTCTAGCGGCTACACCATGAACTCTCAATAAAAACCATAAAAAAAACACACACAATATAGTCAGGCTCGTTAAATATTTTTATTGTTCTTTCCTTTGTCCACATCGACCTATTAACGTACACAGCGCTGGCCGAGAAGGCAGACTGACAGAAAGCCAAACGCATGCTGATGGCGAGAACGAGAAGGTACAGTAGACAAAATGTAGCCTATGAATGGAAGATTTAAAGGAAATTATGCTTTTGTATGCTTAATGGTAATGTTCGTCTAAATAACGACTTTAATGATCAAAAGCTGACACTAAGGAACAAAAACATTAATAAAACATTAAACTACATTAATTATAATTTAAAAAAATGTAAATGATTTCGTTTTCTTTCTCCACAAGGATGCCATTTTGACAAGTATCTAGTTACTAGAAATTTCGATACATTTTCCATATTTTTTTTTGCACCTGCAATTCTATAGGCTAAGAAAATAAATAAATAAATACACTTATAAATGACATCATCCTTTCAGGATGAACTCTAAAGCACAAGTAAATGTTTCTTTTTCTTATTATTACGTAATGTTATATCTTCTCTTTTTAATAAACACCTTGTTGTCACCTTAAATGCACAGATAATAAAGAATAAATGAACAGTAAATCTGCCTTCAACTCTGTTGCCTAAAAATGTACTAAACACTTGAAGACGCTATTTGTCTCCATAGGATTTAAAATCACTTATTTTGTGAAATAACCCTCACAGGAGTAGATAGATGAATTTAGAAAGGATATATTGTAGCACTGATGAATAATAGGAAGCACACACACAGTAGTGATAGATCTGATTACACATGTGACACCTACAACAAAAGTATCAAAGCATTTCCAGCCAAACTCTTCTTATTGCTTTTCCTTATTGAATGCCAGCAGCAGAGGGAGCTTGGAAAATGACTGAATGCACTTCCTACATTGTCTGCTCCTGATCTCAGTGTTCTGGTTCTCACAGCTGCAGAGGGACTCCTTGCAAACATGTGACGTCAATACTGCTGAATATCAATGGGCACTGGTGCTAAAGGACCAGCGGGAAACCTGGGGTGAGCCACTATAGAGCCCCTCATTCGGCAGGTTCTTACCTCAAAGTTACTTTCAACCATTCTTATTCAGCAGGATGTCCAAATCACTTTAAGCCCCTTTGCTCGGAATGGTTTTACAGTGATACTCCGAAGTAGCTCATCTCTTATCACTTAAAATAGATGCAGGCTTGCTAATAAACCTCAGGAGGCAAAGAAATGAACTACAAAACATATTTCATTATACGTCCTCTCTAAATGATCATCTTAGTATTACATTTCAACAGTTTTGAACTAATAAACTACTGATTATAAAGCAACTCACTGGATATTATTGTCTTATTGTGCGGAAAGAAAGCTGCATTTATTGTACGTTATTTATTATGAACGACAACAACAAATAAAGGGCAGAAAACAAAACATCTAAACTTGAAAGAGTGTTTTCATGAATTTACAGTATTAACATTTGCTCAAGATACATGCACATAAAAATATAAAAAACAGAATACCTTGGCACTTTAAAACATTTGCAGCATTTTACAATACATTATTAAATCTTTATAGCATATTCTAAATAATATTCTCTCAGTGTCTTTCATTCCATGAGAAATGATTAGCAAAATCATCTGAATTTGAAATATAAAAGTAATTATTTTTCTGATGCTATATCTTTTTTATATATAAACATAAACTGACCCCAAAATATCTGAAGAGAAATATTCCATTAAAATATCTGGTTATTTTTATGTGATTAGTCTTATATGGTCAACATACTTTTAGTCAATACATTGTATTATTAATTAAAAATATGATTATTTTCTGCACTCTTATGTGAGATACAGATTAATTTGTCAAATGCACAAAAGGGATGCAACTTTGACTTTTTATATTAATTCAATACGATAACCATAACAAAATTCTCAATGTTAATATATAGTGCAAGAAATATGTGTAAAAATAAAGAAGAAAGAAAGCATGCAGTTTTCTGGTGGCTTTTCAATACAGGATTTCAGCAGTCAGTTATTATTTTATTATATATTTTTATTTTTATTATATAGTTTTGCAAATGCACCGTAGAACACTGACTCACTGCATTACATTCAGCATTTTTAGTAGGGTACTCACTGCATTAAAGAAATTAAACTTGACAAATCATTCAAAGATAACATTAAGAGAGCTCTGCACTAGTCCTGTATTGTGATTAATAGCGGGTTGCGTAGACAGCTGAAGATGTCATCAATGACGCACACATCCTGGTTTTTACTCTCTGCCTGCTCACTCATCTGCAATCAGGAAATGCAAGTCAGTTCATTTGAATTGATCCTGGCTTGTCTCCTACCTGAAGACCTACTACAACTAAAAGTCTAAGAGCAATTAACCAAACACTTAATCTTACTGCTGATGCTGAGGCCTAAGGATTTTGTAACGTATTTGATGCGCACTCAACGCTAGAATTTTATACAAGACCGTGAGGTTTTTTAACTGCAGATACTTATGAATAATCTTTGTGGAATTTTCCAGCACCTGCACACAGGGCTGGGTCGGATAAAAGCTTTAACGCAGTATTTTGTAATAACAACTAAACATAAAGTGTCTCATCCCAGTAATTGTAATTTTGGACTCCAGGGCCATTAAGTGGTATGATATTCATTGGCAGTAAAAGAACAGCTTGTCCACATAAAAGCAAAACGCAAGTGATCCCCCGTGACAATTGTGAAATGTAAAAATCACAGCAAATGTAATGCAGAATTATTCTGTTTATTCATGAAGATGAAAGGTCTGTCATTGATGCTAATTAAAAACAAGCTTGCAATTGAATCTTACACAAGTCAAACACGTGCATGTGTGTATGTGTGAACAAGCGCATGCGTGAACAAGTGTTTGTGTGCATGTGTAGTAGGGGAATTCCACCTGGTGTTTATTGTACCCATCTTTCAAAAAGATAACCATTACAAAAATGGAAAGGGATGCATGTTCTGACATCTATTGTATCTCATCCAATAATAAAATATGGGCATTTCTCATTCATTACAGAGATCAAGGTGTTCCCTCAACGGAACAGATCAATTTGTAGTTAGAGGGAGACTCTGGAAAAACCCTGTATTAGGCCAATGTAACATTTTGTAATGAGTGATGGAACAACGTATTAATTTAGTCTCAGCTGCATGAAGTGGTTGTCATTACGATGGTGTTGACAAAATAACCAATAAATAATTCTGCAATTAGTCCACATATTTGTTGGCAAACTTGGTTTCATATCAACTGAACGTAAACTGTAATAGCAGGCGTTGGAATGTTGATTTGAACATCTGTATGTTGCTTTGGTGTTCAGTTAAAGGGTTACTCCACCCCAAAATGAAAATGTTGCAATTAATTACTCACCCTCATGTCATTCCAAAACCATATAACTTCCATTCATCTTCAGAACACAAATTAAGATGTTTCAGATGCATTCTGAAGGCTGTCTGACCCTCCCATAGACAGCAATAAACATGATCAACGTCCAGAAACGTAGAAAGGAGATATGTAAAATAATCCATGTGACATCAGTGGTTCAAAAGTAATTTTAAGAAGATATGAGAATACTTTTTGCACGCAAAGAAAACAAATATAATGACTTTATTCTACAATTTGTCTCTTCTGTGTCACTGTAGCTCCATTTTGGAGAGTACACTGAATGTAAACCTCGTACTGTATGTTTTGAAGCTGCGATGCTTGTTGGTTTAAACTGGTCCTTTTGCTAGTTTATACTGGTTTAAGCTGGTCCTTTTCTGGTTCATGCTGTTCACATGCTGCAAAGGACCAGCTTAAACCAGCAAAGGACAAGTTTAAACCAGCTTAAACCGCCAAAAGACCAGCTTAAACCACCAAAGGACTAGCTTAAACCAGCATCCCAACTTCAAAACATACCTAACCAGCATATGCTGTCTTTATCAGCAGGGAAATTGTTGAATAAAGTTGTTATTTTTGTTTTGTTTGTGTACAAAAAGTATTTTTGCTATGCCTCTGGACATTGATTGTGTTCGTTACATTGCTGTCTATGGGAGGGTCAGACAGCTATGAGAATGTATCAAAAATATCTTAATTTGTGTTCTGAAGATGACAGTTACCCAATTTCATTGACTTCAAGTCAAGAGATAGACAAAGTCTGCCACGTGTAACTCAAGCATTTGATGTAGATGAATATTTAACCCAAGGCAAGATATCAGTTAAAGTGGGAAGCGATAACCTTATACTGATGCTGTTGGAAATAAAGCTTGCATGAAATCAGCAATGATCAATCTAGACATTTTTGTCATTGTAAGTCAAGCTGAAACCAGTCTGTGTCGATTCTGACTCAACTTAAGGGTAAATGAGACATAAATAAGCTTAGCAGAGCCAGGATACATTTCATAATCACATTCTGACTGTATAAGAAACAAAAACAGAATTTCCCAGAGGACAGTGGCTTTGCTTGGGTCTCTAATTACTGCTTGAATTGATCCATGTTTCTAAGCAACAAAAGCTTTTAATGAATCAAATAATTTCTCCCAACTTCTGAATCAATATTTCACCACTGAGCCATTGAGACAAATATCTGCTGCACCCATTTCCTTTTGCAAAGTTGGCAAGTTTGATCTGTATTTACTCTCTGGATAGGGAAGGAGAGGAAGGAAAGGAGAGAACAGCATATGACATAATTTTGTTTCTAGAACATTTATTCATTCTGGCTGCATTGATCGAGCAGAAGTAACACCTTTTATAGACTGGGCCAAAATGTCACACCAGGAAGTTTTGAATTCGTCCTATTACACAACTGTGTGTTATTCTTTACTCTAGCACTGGTTTTGTATGTTGGTTTGTCGTCATATTGTTGTAATATATGTTTTTTAAACTAGAAAAGAAAAAGAAAAACAGTCTGATTTAAATGCTCAGTTGAAATGTATTTCAGTGTCATATTATATAGTATATGTTCAACTTTTTACATTTTAGTTTTATTTGTATTATTTGTTATAACATCTACATTATTGCCGTTTCATTAAATGGTTAGTTCACCCCAAAATGAAAAATCTGTCATTAATTACTCACCCTCGTGTCGTTCCAAACCCATAAGACCTTCGTTCATCTTCGGAACACAAATTAAGATATTTTTGATGATGTCAGAGAGCCATCTGACCCTCCATAGACAGCAACACAACTGAAATGATCTCAGTGACATCACAAAAACAGTATAGAATGATCCAGAAACATAGTAAAAACATTGATAAAACAATCCATGTGACATCAGTGGCTCAACTTCAGTTTTGCGATGCTAGGAGAATACTTTTTTGTGCCAAAAAAACAAAAACAAAAAAACATTCTTCTCCCTGACTTACGCACACGCATGCCTTAACATATTTGACGTAATCAGCGTTGTTTACATTTGGGGGAGATCCTTGTGGAAAGCATACACATCTTGTGATACTCTCTTAAACGGCAGAAGATGTAAGTCACGAGAGAAGAATGTTTGAGTAAATTATGTTATTTTTGTTTTCTTTGCACAAAAAAAGTATTTGATCCACTGATGTCACATTGACTTTTTTACTGGTGTTTTTTACTACGTTTCTGGATCTGGATCATTTTAGTTGTATTGATGTCTATGGATGTTCAGATGGCTCTCTGATATCATCAAAAATATCTTAGGGGCAGTCGTGGCCTAATGGAGAGGGAGATGCACTTGTAACCCAAAGGCCGTGGGTGTGAGTGCCAGGTCCAGCAGGGATTGTACTGTAGATGGTGGGAGTGAATTGCCAGCACTCTTGCCACCTTCAATACCATGACTGAGGTGAGACCCTTGAGCAAGGCACCGTTCCCCAACTGCAGTAATGGTAGAGATGTCAAAGAAATTTTAAAGTATGTTTCTGTACTTTATTTGTTTGAGAATTTGATAAACCCAAAACAAGAAATAATTCACAACAGTAAAATGCGTGTCAAAACTTAGACTATATCACCCATTTTACTGTTATTACTTATTGTTTAAGCTAGTTTGTTCACAATTTTATGAAAGGAAAATCTATTTTCTTGTTATACTGTATACACACATCGGGGTATGGCTATGCAGAAAACCAAAACTTCCAAATAAATGCCAGCATGAAATTTTTTTTTTTTTAAATCTGCCAAAATAATACTTAATGTACAAAAAATCCTTAGTTACTGTTGCTATGTCATCATGTTCTCACACAGTGAAAAAATACACTGTGGAGTAAACTGACAACACGCCGACAGACAAGACAGAACAGGTTACTTCTGCTGGTAAATAAAGTCTCAGCTTTCAAATTTCAAACAAAAAATACCATTTTGTGGCTCTTTAATGTGCCGTGACAGATAACTGTATTGCCTCAGTTATCTTTTTATATTAAACTAAAGCAAAAAATCAACATGAATGAATGCCAGAACATATTTATTTCAACCACGGAAAGATGTCAATACATATCATTTTTCAAGTTTAAGTCCACTGAACTTAATCCTTACTCTCTTTTGTTTGCCAGACAAAAAGGGTGATTCTGCGTTATGATTGGTCAGACTGTCTGTCAGTCATGCTCTTTGCGAAGGGTCAGTTAACAAGTTAAGCTATGGTGCGTTGACGGAGGGAAAGTTCTTAAAGCGACAAAAAAGCTCACCTCTGTGTCACAGTCTGGATGTGGCCTTTCTACAAAACACAATCAACTCTGATTCCCAGAATGAGGTAATACACACTTTCCATGCAGCAACAAAACTCTTAAAATTCACCAGAATTCACAAAAAAAAAAAAAAAAAAAAAAATCTCCAGCTACATTTCTCCATGAATGTGTCACTAAAGGAAAATTCTTCAATAGGTAGATCTTGTCTTCCATCAAAACGAGATCAGGGATATTGGGCTTTAAAAGGTTGGTGACCACTGGTGTACAGCATGTGAATGTGTTTGTTATACTCTGCTTTATTTCACGACCAGGCCAGTCAATCAGCCCTGAGGGAGGAAAGTTGATAAAGGAGACCAGTAAGATTATGACCAGTTCCTGGAAATCCCTCCTGTTTAGGGCCGATAATAACTGCTGAAAAGACCCAAAGATACTTGGGATTGCAATAATACACTTAAAAAGTATGAAAAAATTTTACTAATTTAACTTAAAAAAAGAAAAACAACTTTAAAGATTTAATTATTATTTTTTTATACTTAATTTATTTGTAAAAAAAAAAAAGAATAAAAACAAAAATAAAATAATTTTACAAAAATACATTTATTTTCTTGATATTATTATCATATTTGCATATTTTGGTGCTTAATAAAAATACCCTGCAATTGTACTTTTAGTATTATAAACTGGTATACTTAATGGGCCAGTTTCCCGTACAGGGATTAAGACTAGTCCTAGATTAAAATAAATGTTAAGAGCTGTATAAACTGCAA
>JAUCMS010000095.1:17405806-17416147 GCA_032357445.1 Enteromius radiatus | reverse complement strand
ATAATGCATTTTTGTCAGACATGTTTCTAAAAACTCTTAAATGTCCTAAATTAGCAAAGATCTAGTCCTGGCTTAATTTAATTCCTGTACGGGAAACCGTACCCAAAATCTTCTAAACTAAAACAATATTGTACTTAATGCACTTTAATTGCATATATATATATACACACACACACACGTAGGTGCAACTATTTCAATCATGCTTTGTGCTCTTTACATTAAAATGACAGTTCTTTTTATCAGTTCTCTACAGTTTTTTTATCTTTAAAAGTACAAATTCCCAGTTACAAATAATTAAATATTTATTACCAGTAATTACACTGGCCACAATGGCAGATCTCTGACGGACATTAAGCTTAATGTGTTTGTGTTTGTTTCTTTTTTGACATAACAGTAGAACATATACTAGCTGACCTAGATTGTGTGTGTGCACACAAGTAAGGTGTTTGCAGTGAAAAGCCCCCTCATGTGGACAAATGAATATTTCAGTTCTTTACATAAGACAATCCCTCCGAGGGCATTAGATGTCCCCACTTCAGAGACCTGTGTCCTTTGCTCTGGAAGATGTAAGGGAACGCATGAGTCAGGACGTGTTCCTCTGTGTGACAGTTATACTGCTCGGGTACAGCGTGGTGGGAACATTCAGAGCCCAGCTCCCTCAGGTCAGCCTGCAGCGCGGGTGACAGGTTATCCTTCCGTAAAGAGCGCGTCCCTGTGATGTATAGTGCCAGCTCCAGAACTGAGCAGAGCACACATTCTGACTGAAAAAAGTCAAGCCAGCACCTGAAGAAAAACTGAGCTAAGTACCTCGGAGAAAAAGAGATAGAAAGGAAATGTTTCAAACAGTTTAGACTAAGAGACAAATATAGACACACACACACGCTATTATTCAAATGTTTGAGATCTGTAAGATTTTTGTCTTTTTTGCTCATTTATTTGATCAAAAATATAGTAAACAAAAAAATGTGAAATAATAATACAATTTAACAGAATTGTATTTTTTTTATACATTTTAAAATATAGGCCTAATTTAATCATGTGATGGGAAAGCTGTATTTTCAGCTTTAATTGGTGTTAAACAAAACAATGTAAAAGAAAAAAAAAAAAAAAAATATATATATATATATATATCACATTTATAAATACTATTACCATTTTTGTTATATTATTATTATCAATATTGTTCGCAATATTTTATAAATCTGTGCTACATTTTTTTCAGGATTCTTTGATTAATAGCAAGTACAAAACAATAGCATTTATCTAAATAGAAATATTTTCATTATTTCAAACACTATTATTGTAAAATTACAATATTACAGTTTCAATGAATCCTTGATGAAAAACAAAGGTATAAATGAAAAAATATAATAATAATAATAATAAATGTTTACTAATGCCAATTTCTTACACTTTTTTTCTTTTTTCTTTAGTTTCTCTAAAATCTGTGTTGTGAATTAAAAGCTGTTAAAAGCTAGCGATGTGCTAGTACAACTAATTCAACATACAACGTTTACTATGAACTTTCATGCACATAAATCCTGCATTGCTGTAGTTTACATAATTCATACAATTGTTAGTTCCAGATTTGTTCTGGTTTTGATCAACGATGTAGAGGAGAACAGGTGTGCACATATGCTTGATGTACAGGTTTATGTATCTTCCACGCAGCTACCCTGGGGAACTCTTCTTCTTGAACCATGAAACTACAAAACTGCTCTTTATTGTTTTCATATGGCTATGAACTTTTTACTTTTAGCCTTTCACTGGTTATGACTGATCCCTTATAAGTACATTACGATACATTAGCTTGTCAAAGATGCTGACGTCTGGCCATCACAAGCAGCGGTCAATACCCCTCATTCATCAGTCACGCTGTCTTTTCATCTTCCTCCTGAATTGACAGAACATCAGAGAATGATAAAACAATGTGGACAAAAAAGAAGCTCCTTGAGGCAAGAGGTGCATACTTGTATAACTGGGTCAAGGACAAGGAAATGCTTCCCAACGGTCAGATGGCAACACAAGCAACGGTGTGTTAGTGCAGAGGCTGCTCAAACCAGTTTTGTGGTTTTAATTGATAACAGTTCAGTTTAGGACAAAAAAACCCCAAAAACATAAGGACCTTACAACTAATGCAAAATGAATGTTTGGAAATGTAAACTAATATCTCCTATACTGACACACTACTACAGCAAAACATAGAAATTACTGACTTTAAACCTTTTTTTTAGCTGGTGCAAATCATAGTAGATACAGGCTTTATTTATTATAATTTATATAGAGTAGTCAACATTTGAAGTGGATCAGAGTAGTTTATCAGAAGTTGTCCTAAGACAATAACGCATTTTGGTTTTGGGACAACTCTGATGAAAGGTTTTGATCCACTTCTGTTGACTACTATATAGTTGGGGAATTGTTACTGTCAATCCATATGGCTTTACAGTGCTGTGAGTATTTAGACATGTTGCTGCTGAATAAATTACATTGCAAATAACTATAAAGGTGGAGCTGGGGAAGGTGGAGGGTTTCAGAGAAACTTTTAAAGCATGCTGTCCACCAACCAAAACGCCCCTTTAGGTTGTTTGTACAGGTCCCTAAAATATGATCGATCAGACTGTATATTATAATTGCGCCCCTATGTAGAGCGATGCGTAGTAAGATGAGACATGATCATGTGATCTGGGGTGGAGGAGGGATGCTACGAATGAGATATCAAGGTACTATTTATAGGATGATGGAATGATTGAGAAATGAGGAGTCAGCCGTGTTAATTACTTGTTTGTGCTCCTCCCGAATTTTGTTTGAAAACATAATTTAATAAATGATAATTCTTTAGTAATAATAATTGAGCACCGAATCTGCATCCCATCATAGGAATAAATTACATTTGAAAAAAATATAAAAATAGAAATGATTTATTTTAACCGATGTAGTCCAAACTGAATTATTACTGAATTCATCTGAACTCATTAAGGAATTGTAATCATTAATAGGAACTGATTCTGAAACAGGATCATGTTTTCCCATCCTTAGGCACTTGAAGCCTTGGTTCCTTGTAATGGCATGTATATAAAACCTAACTGTACATCTAATGCACTTAAGAAGCCATTTTATATTGGCATGAAAATTGAGTTTAGCAAAATTGGCCTGCATTCACTCAATCATTCTGTTTAACAGCAGAGTGAGCACGAAGTAATGAGAAGCATCACAAAAGATGAGCATAATTGAAATGAAAAAGTTTAGCTTTTATTAATATTTCACATAGCAGCTAGAGTGACACTTTTCCTGGGAAGTCTGGATCTGATCTCTCTACCAGATCTGAAGCCTTTCCTCTCAGACAATGAAGCAAAGAGGTGGAAACTGGAGCCGTACAGCAGGAAAACTAGTATCTCTCCCTAACATTGATGCTTTAGTTATGTATTTATTTGCTGAATAGAAAGTAGACTTTTAAAATCTGAAACCATGTTGTTTTAAAGTTGGGGTCCAGGTAGCTCACACAGAATCCATGAGAACTTAAGTGGCCGGTATTAATGAGGGTCATACTCAAGCGTAACAAACAAGTGGTCCTTTTAGACAGCAGCACAGACTTTGTCTGTTTCTCCAACCCTAAGAAGACGGCATGATGGACCTCGGCCAATTTACACAAAGTTAGTTCCCCCCTGTGGTCTGGAAAGTGTACCTATAGGAAACTGTAAAGACCTTAACCTAAGCCTTCAGTCTGAGTGCAGTGCAGGACAGCTCCTGATTTCGCAAATCAAACAGACCACATAAAAATGAAGGATATAGCAGTTCCATATGGAACCCCAGGAATGACATTTAATTCAAATAAACAGTTTCCCCTTCGCAGACAGACGGATCTCAGCTCTGCAGCCCAAACAGGGCAATGTGAGGAAACATTTGTGCCTGCTGAGGAAAGAGATACTGTTACTGCCTTGCTACTAACTTCACCTTTAAACCCCTGCAGTTCCTCCTCCCCTGCTCCCTTTACTTACCTCTTCTTCTTCTGTTCACGGCTACGAGATTTTACATGAATTATTGCATATGGATGAAAAATGGCTTTTATTTCTACATTTTTATTGTGATTCATTTGCTGATTCTGAAAAACAACTTATAATTGCATATAATTGCTCTTTTATTGATTCTAATTGCCTCCATTGTCCTCATTTGTAAGCCCCTTTGGATAAAAGTGTCTGCTAAATGACTTAAAGTATGTTTAAATTATTGTTATTATTTCACAAATCCTCGACATGTGACAGAAAACATGTAAAAACAAAAGATATCTTCAACAACATAGCAAAGATAAAAAGACAAAATAAATAAATAAAGTGGATAAACAAGTGCAAACAATTCATTTAGTTACAAAAAAGAGGCAGAACACATAAACATCTGAACAACACTAACTAAACAGCACACATTCAATTGAGTTTTGAAGGTGGGAAGAGATGAAATTTCACAGAGATACTGCGGGAGAGAATTCCAGTGTCTAGGGGCCACTGAAAGACCTACCACCCATGGAGGACAATCTTGACCCGTTAATAAATTGGCTCCGGAGGAATTAAGTGTCTGAGCAGGAGAGGAGGATGAATAAGATCTGCTAGATACTGCAGTGCAGGACCATGAAGGGCTTTAAAAACTGTAATTAGAATTTTGTACTGTACATGATAAGCCAGAGGAACTGGCAGAGCATCTCTGTTAAAAAGGCCAGTCTGTTTCAGATTTTGGACTCCAGAATAAGAGTTAAAAAGTTTAAGTAGCAAGTTGACCGTTGCCATGCTTGGTAAACAGCATGGTTATGCTGGTTCACCCACCAGCCTGGACTAGGAGTGATTTTCTAACTTTTTAGTGATAAAGCTTTGTACTTTTGTATTATTTAAAGCAGTTTAGTTGGATGTGAGTCACAGTAATCTATGCTACATGTATTGAAGTAAGAAGGACAGCATGAACCCAATATTGGTTTTCCTAACTACTATAATTGAAAAATATGTAGAAAATATGGAGGTTTTTTTATTTTTAAAGGGCTGTTCTTCCTCTTTAATTTGTGGATTCATATAGCTTTCTTTCAAACTGATGAAAGAGCTCAGTTGGCCAACTGATCAATTGATGAATGAGCTCAAGGGACACTCTGCTCTTTTACAGCGACAGATGACTAGTGGCCTCGGCCAAATCCAGAATGAGAGGGAACAAGCATCTATCAGACTGTCATAAAAGTACAACTTTAACCTATTTCATCTGCCAATGACCTGATCAGAGTCATCCTTTGGTGATCTAGCTGCCTCAACAACAAGCTTGTGAACATGCTCCACATACTGTATGTTCTCACAAACAAATCTCGTTGAAACTACTCAAATCAGGTTCAATTAGAATCACAAGATTGTTCTAAGGGAGAATTAAATCTGCTCCAGAATAAACAGCGGGAGACGATGTCTGACAGATGTGAGTTAGAGGATAGAGAGCATAGCTCATCCACCTCGACAGAGGTCAATCAATGATCTCTTTCGCTCTTCCTGAAGGTATTGTGCATGAGGCTGACAAAGCCAATGGGTAGAGGCTGACATCAATAAATGAATTCATTTCAAAGCAAATGGCATTTCAGGTCCTTTCTACTCCTCCTGAGTGCTTGCGTATCCCTGCATAATGTTGTTTGTATGCCAAATTGTAGTACGTCATGCTTGTTCGAATGCCACTGACATTTTCTTGTTAGTATTGGTATATTTTGATACATTATGTGATTATCTGTGGAGTAAGGTCAGATGACTGCCATTTTCTTTGTTTGTTCATCTTCTTCAGTGTTCATTACATTTGATGTTCAGGGTAACTGGGGACAATTGTTAAAGGGACAGTTCATAAAAATAAAATAAAAAATAAAAAATATTTCATTACTCACCTTCAGCTCTGTTTTGGATCCCACTGAATTTTATGGGTGCACCAAAATTTGTCAAAATACCTTTTTGTGTCCCACAAAAACCATACATGTAAAAAAATATTCAACTTAGAGTGAACTATCCCTTTAAAATGTGATACGAATGTCTGAAAAGTAACTCAATCTTTTGGTGACAGTCCCAAGCCTCCACCTCAACCTCCTTCCAACCTCCCAAGATGCACCAAATCCCCTCCTCCACTCATCCAATGACCTCATACATCCTAAGCTGACCTTTTCAATTGTCTTTTTGTGCAGTACCCATTTTCAAATATGATTTTTCATGGCCAACAGCAACGATTCTCAAACATTTTTAAGTACGTGACAAAAGAACCGATGTCGTCATAATGAACAAATGCAATCAAACATGATTCTAACATTACTCATCTTCAATGAACAAAATCTTAAATTATATTGTCTTTTCCTATTATGTTTTATGAGAAAATCTGATCATATGTCAAAACATCCAAATGTTTAACACAGATTTACCTGCCTGCAATAAATACATTGGATGTTTCTTGTAAACCTTAATCTTCTGTTCTGTTTTCTAATATCCAAACTGAAATCTGTTACAATAGATGGTCATGAATTATAGCACCCATCATCCTATACGCCTCCTTATATACTGTATGGATGTGATGCGATTGAGTAAATGCTTTAACAGCCATTTAGTCCCTCTTAAATCTTTCATTTATCAACACCCAGCGAGCCAGTGGAGTGAAGAATGTGTGTTGTTGTTGTCAATGTTGTTCCAGTGCGTATTCCAGCCATGTGCTGTTGTATCCATAGTTACTCATAGATTGCATCCTAATTTGCCAGGCGTTCTCATGAGACCACCCACTTCAAACACCCCTCCACCCCATGTGTTTCTCCAGAGTACTGACCCCTTTGCCCCCCTCCTCCATGTTGGCCCCTGCTTTTTCCATACCCCCATGACCTTCCGCTCAGACATGAGGCTTGACATGGAACGACTCATTTTCAAATCAATGCCTTCTGGCCCTGCCCACCTTGAACGTTCAAAACAGGGGTCCCCTCTCCCGCACCCAGAAGCCACTGACCAAAACAAGCACTTCAAAGTATTGCAGCGCCGCCACAGACCAAATGCCAACAAATGCCTGAAACTTTAGCAAACATTCAAGTCTTGGCTTCACACCAAAGCACTGTATGCTATAAACCTTTCATTCAAATTTAGTTAGGAAAACTAAACACTGGGAAAAGAGTGAAATTGCTAAATTTCACAAGTGCAAAGAAACGGCAAGCACCTCTTTTAATTAAACATGGTATTTTGAAGTAGAAAAAATGAAAACCGCAAAACACATTTGTCTGCTTTATTTACAATTTTGAAAAATCATTTTACAGTGTATATGTATTTATGAATTGTTTTCAATGTAATATCTGCATATAGTTTGTTTTTCCAGTCTTCTTAGTTTTCTAATCCCATCAAAATCCTTCCAATTTTGATGTTGTTACCGCACCTGCTTTGTTATTGGTTTCCTGCTTGTCAAAAAGGAAAAGAAATCTGACAGATGCTGAAATATGAAACTAAATAAACAACAAGACAGAGAGAAGACAGATTTCTTAGAAGCTGTATTTCCATGTCCCTGTTAGAACTTGAGAGAACTACGTGTAATAGTTAATAGGAAGGACAAAGAACAGATATTAGACCTTAGGATAGAATAACAACTTATAAGACAGAATGTAAAAAATATTAAATTACAAAACCAACACATCTGATAGGATGACTGACATCTACATTAATTAGAGTCCTAAAAGCTCTTAGTATACCAAACTCTCTGGCGAGCTGTCGGATGGAAAATATGGCTCATCTTTCTGGAATGAGCACTTCCTAACTTAGTTAAGCTTACTCATAAATGAAAATTCTGTCATTTACTCACCTCAAGGCATTGCAAACTTTTGTTCGTCTTCCAACCATAAATGAATATATTTTAATAACACCTGAGAGTTTTCTATGCTTCCATTCCATCAAACCTTTGACGCTTCATTTATTTAATCCATATGAACCGAGCAGTTTAGTCTGATGAACCATTATTGCTTTTTATGATGAACAGGTGTAATTATTTTAGTCTTTTATTCATATATAAGCATTCAATATGGCAAACAGAAGCTTAAGCATGTTTGAGTGATAGTCAAGAACAAACCTCCTTGATTTATAGGTAAGTAAAATTCATCATATAAAGTCTCTCTAGAAGATTTCAATTTAAAGCCTGTTTCCGCCACTGAATAAAATTGCAAATGCCTTTATTTTTTATTCAGTGGTGGACACGGTTTTCCATATGAATGACATCAGGGTGAGTTTTAAATGAATTTTTACATTTTCATTTTCAAGTGAACTACTCCTTTAAACTAAAACTGAATTTCTCAATATGGAAATATTGAAATAGTTTTTCACCAACCGCTCTCTCTCCTGCTTTTCCAACATCACAGTAAGTTATCAATCTGGCTCTGCTTGTGTGGGATGTTATGTCATAGAGGATACAACACCTACTAAACTGGAAGTCCACATATGGTTTGGCTTAGGGGGTAAAATAAACACTACGATCTGTTCTTGATCCCCTGCTAACATTAATTCGCTAAACTATATCCAAATAACGATATTCAGCTGGCATTTGCAGTAGGTGCAGTCCTTGATCAAATAAAAAGTGATGAATTACTCCACACACTAACACTAAAATTACCTCCGAGTCCACATTGGAGGTGCTTCAAGCTGCCATATATGTCACGCAAAAGAGATTCAACATAAACTTCATTATAAAGCAAAGCGTGTTTATCGTTATTCCCTCAAGCCAAGGAAGCAGCTGCACCATCATATCTGTTTAAGAACTGACTTTGACCTCCACCCAAACCTGCTGAAATGGCACAGCAGGCTGGAGCAACCTGTTCCATCCTGGACAGTAACCTAACATATTGATTGTTCTAGGAGCAGAGTGCATTGGCGGTGAGCTGGAGGACTGTGTGTAGAGAAGCAGAGGAGACACCTGACTGGGGAAGATTTTAATGGACTCTGGCAGGTTCCTGTGGCCATGTCATTGTGCATAAAGTCAGCCTGCCGAACCGCTCATCTCCCCACAGGAGTAACACTAGCCTCCGAATCGGACTGACTTCAACTATCGCTCTGTGCTGTCTTAATACGCTTGATTCATTGTGTTCTGTGTGGCTTTTATCAATTGGCTGGTCATAATTTCCTCAGGGTTTGAATATAGCTTCAACTCAGTCATCACACAATAAGTCTTAGCAAGTTCCATATAAATATGATAGTGGATATATGTAGGTTATGAACAGACTGGTCTGCTAGGAAACTGTAAATCTCGATAGGAAGGCAATGAAGGCATGGTAGTCCAGCCTGACTAAACATCTTGGTTGAATCATTTTAAATTTTAGAAAACATGCTACAAAATTGATATTGCCTGCACAATCCCAGATGTTATGTAGAGAAAGAGAAACATTTTAATATTGATGTCCTCTAGTGATGTTCTATCAGTTGTCTGGCATTGACATCTTTTGGAGGATCAACCTTAGTGCTGTACTTTCCTAGCTACTGGTTAATCACACTTTCTGTTTTCTGTTGCTTTTATAAGGAAGCGCATACATTTGTACAGTGTTGGGGCAATTATGCCCTCTAGTGATATATCACATGCCATTACGTCATTTTTCACACCCAATATGTGCATTTTCAAAGTGCAATTAGGTGTTTGTTTTCATTTGTATCTTGATAATTGCTAAATGTGGCCGCAAGTCAGTTCTCACTTGGTCATCAGAGAGAGACTTTGTCCTTCTTACAAGACTGCAAAATCTCTGCAACACACAAGCACAGCACACAACTCCAGCCGATGATGTCATCTGTAACTGACCCATCCCCCATCAGTGAGGAAGATTCAGTGCAGATTTGAGGGCTTGTGCACTGAGATACCTCAATGGTACTGATTAAGGTATGCTGGGAACATCCTCTCCTCATTTTCCCAGTCAAAGGGGCCCAAAAGGCATTTCTTTTAAAAACACTAAGGGGGTATTTAAGACATTTATAAACACAGAGCTCTTATGACTTTTGACATTATATTTTGATTATTTATGTCAAATATGCTGAATGTCATAAATATGCACGTCATATATACTGTACATAAATGTAAGATAAAATGCCAAAAGACATTTATAAGATCTACATATTCTAAGGAGATTTATGGAGAATGAGATTTTTCTCTAACAATCTTTGAGAATTAAACCAGTTTTGGAATAATATGAATTCACATCACAAAGGGCCGGTTTTCCATACAGGAATTAGATTAAGCCAGGACTAGACCTTTGCTAATTTAGGACATTTAAGAGCTAATTTTAGAAACATGTCTGACAAAAATGCATTATCTGTGAGCATTTTAAGACCAAACAATGGCAATGATGTATTTTAA
>JAUCMS010000095.1:17392372-17405706 GCA_032357445.1 Enteromius radiatus | reverse complement strand
GTGTTTGCAAAAGACGACTGAAAAAAGGTCAAATTCCAACACAACACAGACTGTTTTGTAACAGTCTAGAGGCGTAACAGTTACATACCTTCTATGTACATATCAGAAAACAATTTAAAATATTCTCACAATGCATTCTATGGCACCTTTAGGGCCATTGGCTATTCACATTAAGGGAAAAGTACTTCAGTATGTGCTTCTCCAGTGAATTAATGGTGAAGGATTATGGGAAGTGTGAAAATAAGGTTTTTAAACATTTTCAGTTAGAGTTACTGGTCCTACGAAATTGTTTGAAAAATTGATCACTCAAACCCAATTATGAGAGAGCAAATTGGAAAAATAGAGAGAGAAAATGAAACAAGTTAAACAAGAGAAGAGCTTTCAGACCAATTGCAATATCCACTCCAATATTTTCATCGGGCCATTTTTTAAATATTTCCTATATGGAAGGAACAGCATGGAGTTTTTATTGCTGTTGGAGCGTCCTGTCCATTAATCTCTCCATAGATACACCAGTCTGCTTCTCAACAGCAATGGTTCAATGAAATTATGTGGAAAAAGACTGCGGAGAGGCTTTTAGTTATTGACGTCATTAATACAGAGCAACATGAACATCTGACCACTCACACTAAAATTAACCAGCATGCACATGTGTAAACACATGTGTCATCCTGTTTTTTTCAGTCTGCCTTCTTCGCTAGTGATGTGTAAAATATGAGGTCTATATAACCCTGGAGGGCCTGTGAGTTGAGTTCATTTGGAAAGTATGTTGAGTATACCAAGAATACATTTTAGAAAATATTTGGCTCACTTGCAATCATAACATTAATTATGTAGTGGGGAAGAATTATTTAGGGCAATTTGGAATACTGGAAGCATCCAGAGGATTGAAAGAGAGACACACTTAAGGTTTTGGAAACCACAGATTGGAAATAATCGGATGAGTTCCTCAGAAGATGTTATAATTATTATTTACAAGAAATAGAGGTGTATTTTATATAAATCATCAGAGCAGATCTGACAGGGAAAATGAAGCAAAGTTAGAGTGGCGGAGAAGCAGCTCAACTCGATCTCTCTCTAAACCTCCAAATGAGGTTTCTCTTTCAAAGATATGAAAATAAACATTATCTATTCTTTTTTTAAATGCTTCATAGATCTTACAGTGAATGATCTATGGATATAATTTCATTTTTTACAAAAATGTATCCATAAAACGTGACTGCACGTCAACAACTAATCCAGATCAATTTTTATTCTCTTCATTTTGGAGTGCAAGTGGCTTTTAATGGTGGTCTACCTAGTGGACCAATTCAAAAACACTTACAACATTTGTTTTTGCATAGTAGTGTGGACTGTGAAAACAGAGGTACTAGAAAACAATGACTCATGTTTGTTGTTTGTGAGTACTATACCCATCTATGAATAAGTGAATAACCAGCACTCTCTCCACCTTCAATACCATGACTGAGGTGAGACCCTTGAGCAATGGCTGCCCTCTGCTCCGGGTGTGTGTTCATGGTGTGTGTGTGGTTGATCAATTCTCACTGCTGTGTGTGTGCACTTGGATGGGTTAAATGGAAACCATACCTGGCCACATGCCACGTCCTTTCCTTTCCTTTCCTTTCCTTTCCTTTCCTTTCCTTTCCTTTCCTTTCCTATGATTGCTAATCATATTCACAGTGTTGCTATAGACTAATGCTAATTCGCAAAATCTGCAAAGATTACAGAATAATAACTAGCATCTGCTGTCATGCGACAAAAGGGTCTGGTCATGCTCTCATGGTCTGGTCTCTCAGTATCATCTTAGTGAGATTCTATCACATCTTATGGTCAGATTTAAGCACTTTCAGATATTTGGCTGTAAGCCATTTTTGAGTACAGTGTCGACATATCAATATTTCCTACATTTATTTATTTTTCACCAATCCATTACACATGTACAGCACAAAAGAAAATCTGTCGCTATTTCCTTTTAATCACAACATTCTCAGCTTCAATTTAGTCTCAGTTAATTACCTCTAATCTTTTGAAATACACTCCTTCATAAACACGCACACACTAGAGCCCTATTTATTCTATAGTAAACGGCTATTTGACATGAAAGCAGACAACTGTTATGCATTAATTAGCATGCGTTTATGCATGTTCTCATCTCAGGAGCCGATTAGAGCCATGTCTCCAGCAGGTAAATAGGCCCCCTTCCAGGCTCGCACATACACACAGACGCATCGCTCTGACATCCTGTTCTTCGCCTCCTCATTGTTCTCTTATGACTTCCTGCTGTACCAAATCACACACTCACCAATGTAAACAACTCTGAGGGAAAATAACCGCGAGTAAAAAAACCAAACAAACGCTTCATGTCCTGTCCTGCAAAACATGCCATTGGTTGCATCACTTGGGAAAGCTCTGACAGGAAAAATACAGCGAAAAGAATGATGGAGTATCATATCATTCCATCAACATTATGTCATGGTACTGTATCATGTTACAAAAAATCGGACGGGTCTGATGGCTTGGAAAATCATCTGACCGGAAGAGGGCAAAAGGTGAAAGGTTCATTCATTCCTAAACATTCTTTAAAGTGCAACTCTAGTGCAACTTCACCCCAGAGACATCTAAATCAGTCTGGAAGGAAACATACAAGCATAAAGGAGCTGAAAGAAATGTATAGCGCAATTCGGTCTTATCTTTCACGCCCAAGGAAAAAAAAAAACCTATATCCAATCTACAATGATGTCATACACAAAACACACTCCAACCGCACATGAGTTGTGTTTTAAAGCAAGGACGAAGAGGACAAGGCATCTCTCAATCTGTGAACACAGTCGTCTCAAATGAAATCAAAAAGCGATGACATGATTTCATTTGAAAGACGCAATGCTTTAGGGACTTGGATGAGAATGTTGGGAATCACACATCCTAATCACACTCTAAAAACAGATTGCACTGAATGCATAAAGTAAAAATGTCTTTAATGACCTATACCGGGGAAAAGATGGACAGATTGCAGTGCCCTTCAGGATCTGTTTTAATGAGTTTACTTGGGCAGGCTAATTAATTAGGCAAACCAGAAAGTGTTTGGATTGAATGTGAATTTGGGGTTTTCTCAAGGTCTCGAGGTATTGGAGCTGGAATGAGATACGGTCATTTATGCACCTCCAGTTCTCTTCCAGAGTGTCAGCCCTGGGGCGAGCACATAGTACATACAAACGAACATGCACTTTACACGTACATGAGAAGGTGTCATATGTCAAAGCTGCACATCATTTTAAAGTCAAGTTACACCTATAGCCACTACTGTTGAGAATACAGTACAAGTGGCAAAAACTAAAAAAAAAAAAAACACTGATTTTAAAAAGGTCCAGCTTTTTTAATGTCATTTTTTTATGTTAAAACCATATGAAGGAAAAACACATTGTTTTCCTCTTTTTAAATGGTTATGCAACAGGCATTGGACCTAGCCACATGAGTCATGACTCAATTATGTTATTAGGTACAAAATGGAGCTGGCACATTTACACAATCAACATTTGGTGCAATTACGAGTGCAGCACTGAAGTGGAGAGAAATAGTACCACTGTTCAGTGCTGTTGTAATAACAGTCTTCTATGTTCTCTGACAGTGCAAAGTTTAATGAAAACTTACGAAAGAATGTTGCTCCTGGGAATATAAAAAGGACAATGTACGTTGGTAAAGTTGCAGATGTGTCATATATTTTTCATTTATAATGAATATATGTCCTTTGTAAGTGAGCATTAATGTAACCTTTGGCTTTAGAAGGAAAAATGTCATCAAAAAAGCATTACATTTATTTAATTTAGCACTCAGCATGTAACAAGTATTAAAAAAAACTATTCTTTGGTGTAAAAACAGTACATATATTTTACTAAATGAATAATTTAGACTGAATGAAATAATGCCACGTAAAAAATCATTTGTGCCATGCTTCAGGCCAATATTGTTTGTCACAGGATATCACACGAAGACATTGGAAAACATACGCTTTAGTACTAAAAGCAAAATAAACACTAAAACAAAAAACTATAATAAATAAAAAAGAAAAAGTAAAATAAAATAAAATAAAATGACTTTAACTGTAATTTAAAACAAAAACAGTAAAATTAAGGTTAAAGTTAATTCAAAATATTAATAAATACTATAATAAAATGTATATATTCTAAAATGACTGCTATGTCTTTAAGTGACATTAAATATAATGAAGACATCTGGACAATTTTTATGATACTTTTATGGTGTGCTGTTTTTGAAGCTTGAAAGCTCCAGTCTCCATTTAATGTAATTTACATGAAAAGAGAGGCCAGTATTATTCAAAAACAATATTTGTTTGTATTCCCTAGCAGGTCCTTTAATATATAGGCTATTCTGAGCATGCATTATAAAATATATATCAAGTTTATAATGAGAACTATAGAGGTAATGAAACTTGAAAACTTATGATAGGTCTATATTTGTGGAGAATGCAACCAAAATGTTCAAATCCATGTGGCGTATCAGAACTGAGCTTCCAATGGGTTTGAACAGCCTTCAACATTCTTTAATGTCAGAAAAAGTGATTTAGCAAACACATGTGGAGGCAGACGTTCATTACTATGACGGTAATAAAACTTAAGACACACAGCGCGAGTGTGTCTCCTGTCAACAGAGCTCATGTGTGGAGCATGAAGGGGGACAGAAGCTCACGCTTGCATGGACATAACAATCTAAGCATAAAATACTCCCAACATGCCCAGCAGGAACGATAATTTGTGTGACACCTGAGTTGCCATAACTAATCTGCTTTTCATTCTTTACTTCAGTCTGTTGATAAGCAGTTTTGCTGTAATTTAAAGGGACGGTACACCAAAAATGGACATTTCTGTTCTCAGTTGTCATCATGAACAACTAAAACATACTTCAGAATATCTTAACCTATGTTCCACAGATGATAGAAAGTCATAGAGGTTTGAAAATAACATTAAAAAGTAAGTAAATAATGACTGCATTTTTATTTTTTGGTCTGTTTATAATAACGTATATTAAAGCCTTTTAGCATCATCAAGGTCATAAATTCTCTTTTCCAAAATAAGTAGCAATGAGTTAACTAATTATCAAAGATAAATAAAACAGAATCGCACTACAGGCGATTCTAAAACAAGCCAGTCACTCCGAGGAACTGAACTTCCTTTCAAATTGCAGTCTTCTCCAGGGTGCAAATTGGATCCGTCTGTCCCGTAGGGTGTAAGTGCAGCAAATAGCACCTGTTTGAGTATCACATGAACACTAGTTTGGGGGCCCCTTTACTGTTTAATGGAATTTTTTGGTGTGTATAATTTGCTGCTCTCATGGGAGAAGAAATGCAAGATCCATATCTCCATCAGATCTTATCTGAATTACTGACTGTTCTGCATTCGGCCGGTAACATATACTTCAAAAGAGCTGGAGTGTGTACAGGACGAGGAGACGAAAAGAGCAGTGAAAGCAAAAAGGGAGGAAAGGATACCTTAAGCAGACATAGTAGCTTTTTATGGACAGTATTTACAGTCAGTAGAGGTTTAAGTTACAATACGTTCTGACTTGCACTTTGTAGAATGTGCTGTCTGGAACAAAACACATAAACCAGATGAAAGCATTAAAACATATGCACAAGGGTGAGCTTAACATAACACAACTGATGAAAAAAGAGAGAGATGATATTTTACTGTTTTTAAGTCTCTAATGCTCACCAAGGCTGCATTCATTTAATGAATACAATAAAAAATAATTACAACTGAAAATAACTATTTTAAAGTCAACATTTGAATTAATCACCTCTATAATAATGGAAAACAACTGACTGAATACATATCACTTTTTGGGACAGCATGAAAGCTTTGCATGTTACTACTGCTCTGCTTATATGCTGCTTATGTGTGCAGCCTGAAACAGGCCTTACACTATATTCAGCTCAGTCACAGACAGAGATCAGTTTGTAAATATCAGTGTCATGTGCACTGAAGAAGTTGACCTCAAAAGTTTGCACCTGGTAATTAGACAGCTGGGCCTCTCATTAACTTGTCTGTTGCAGCATGCAAAAACAAAGATAGACACAGATTTAAACATATTAGATAATTACACTGGCGGTGACCTGCCTCTAGACAATGTGCAGCATTTAATTCAGACGAGTCTACAGTCTACACTCACACACACACATCCTTCACACTCTAAATGACACGTACTTATGCTGCCATAAAGATGGAAAGTGGGGATGGGAGAGGTATTGTACATTCTTTAGATTCTCCAAATCCATTAAGTTAAACTGAACTGCCATGCATAAGGTCAAGTGTAATCCCATTAACACCGCACCAGAGAAAAAAAGAACTTTACTGGCCTAAAAGACTCTCTTAAAGAAGTTGTTAATGCCTGCTATTTTCAATTGGACTTAGCTTTGATGTTGATGAAAAAATCCACCTTCATAAATCTTTTACAAATCAAATACACACTCACATTCTTAGTGAGGACATTGTATAGACTAAACTACCCTAAACTTACTCATCACAGAAATGCATGCAGAGCACTGCATTTACATCAAAACAGCTTTTGGCTGATCTATAAGCCTCTTTATAGTGAGGAGCAGTCAAATGTCCTCAGTAGTGGATTAAAGTATTCCATAATATACATAAGAGAGGACATTTGGTTAATTAGTTAAACCAGTAAACCACACACACACACACAAACATATACAGTGGTGTCCAAAAGTCTTGAATCCTCTAGTGAACGCACTTTTATTTCATTTTTATAAAACAATCAAACGAAAAGCTTAAACTGATAAAAGGGAAAAATGTTCATCACTGTTTTAGTAATTGGTTTGTCATTCTTTTGCTTTAATTACAGAAGCACTCAGGCTGAATTCCACAAGGACTCACAGATTCAATGCCACAAAAAAGCCTCTCTCACCATTCAGATTTTTTTCTTACAATTCTGAAGGTATTTGTCATTGTTGTTTACAGAATTGCGAGGTAAACTCAGAACTGAGAGATATAAACTGGCAATTCTAAAAAAAAAGAAAAGACTGAATTGTGAAATATAAACTAGAAAGTTGTAATATATAATGTTCAGAAGCAATTGCCTTTTTATTTTTTTATTCTGTGTTGGAAACAAAACTGTGAGATACAAACTCATCCGAATCTTTTCTCAAAAAAGTCTGAATTGTGAAATAAAAAGTTACAATTACCTTTCTTATTTTTTTTATTCTGTGGCAAAAAACGCATCCATAGTATTTACCCAGATTCATAATGTTTCTTCATTTTTAATGTATTAAATCCTATTTTTAAATGTAAACATTTTTAAAAATCCAGATTTCAGTGTGGTCTCAGACTTTTGGTGCCCACCATTACAATGTAAACTTATTCTAAATGTATGCAACCAAACAAGGTCAACAGTACAAGGTGCAGAGTTGTCTTTATCAAAGAGTCATACATACACTGCATAGAGCAAATGATTAACAGGGCAGCCGATCAAATATACCCCCCTCTGCCATCACTCATCACTTTCAAAAGGCTTTAAGAGCTGATGCTTAAATTGCAACAGTTTGTACAACAGTGAAACACGAGATCTAAACACACGCTCCCCCTCCAAAGTGTGTGTATCACCTGACACTTCAGACAAACTTTCTCAAGTGCAGTTTGGCCTTCTGTGTAATTCTGTCTAGAAACAGCCCACACTGCTTTTGATTTGGACACAGACAGTGGCTGGAGGGTGTCTGAGAGACGCTGTCACTTTAAGCAATTAACTTTCCCTTTAAAGCCACTCTTATAAAACTGACAGCTGCAGACATTCACAAAGGACCAATCACCTCTTCAGAAACACAAAACTGCACTGCCATAAACCAAACTGGTTCTCTTTTATTGGGGTGGTCCGGCATCCCATATACACCCCCCTCACTACCACAGACGGGCCTTCTTACAATGGGACCCTCTATTTCTTAATAACGCTCATGGACTTGGGACGCTCCAGGGAAAGGTTGTGGCCCCCAGAGACCTATAGAGAGCAAACTTTTAAAATGCCAGTAAAGTTGCGCACATTAAGCCTCAAAACTCATTGTTTACAGACAGACTCCAACATGCAAAAGGAATGTATAAATAGGTGGCTTGGAAAATGAATATTGTTGCAATACAATTTCAGTGCCAGTTTACACAACAAGCTCTCTACCATCACATATGTCATGAGTTATTACTTTCTATATCTCAACAGCTACAGTCAAACTATGATTTTCCAATCATGCATCCGTCATCTCATTTAAGAGACAGAGAGTTAAAAGAGGCTGATGTGGTGTAGAAGCAGCTCAGGTAGGAACAGACTACTAATGCACTCTCACATAACTACCAAGCGAACCAAAGAAAAGAAAGACCTTTATAAACTATTTAAATTTTCAATTCTCATCTGGACTCAGAGCTTGGTGTACCAGCCTTTGAAGTGGTTGAGATAACTACTGAAGTGTGCTGGCATTGATTTGTTGAGATTTTATGGCAAGCCGTTTTAACATTAATTTATTTAAATGGACAACTTTTATATTATTAATACTAATGAGTGTTATTAATTAACAACTTGTACTTACTATAGAATTATGGTTAGGGTTTGGTTTAAAATTAGTTGCTTGTAATTATGCATAATTTAAAGTTAGTACTACATTAAATGCATGTAAATAAAGTGTTTGTCAAAAATTTTAATGATGATACATCTTGATTATGGCACCTAACTTGATTAAGGTCAACTGTACTTTTTTTTCTTTTTTTAGACCTTTGTTACTAGTCACTACTAGTCTAGTGCAAAGTAGCATAACTATTTTGCTATCATTTTGCCATTAAATTCTAATGGGATCTGTAGTTCAGATATAACTGTTCACTTCTGAATAATAGCCATATTTTTCCATTATATATAAGCATTACTTGAAACTATTCAAATGAACTTATTCACACAAATACATATTTATCCCATTTAGTGCAATAACATTTATCCCACTAAGTTACTTTTTTATTTGCTATGTAAAGACTAGTCAGAATTGCTACTTTGTGGTCATTTTATAGTAAGATTCAAATATTACCAGCAACAATGGGAATGCAAAATATAGTCGTAAATATAGGTAGAAGTGTATATTAATTTAGTACTAAGAAAACTGGAATGGGAGTACCTTTAGAATTAAGTTCCTATATCAACAGATAAATAACTAGTAAAATTGCAATAGCTAGGTCAACCATTAACACCTGGACACACTAGTCTAAAGTGAAGCTTAAATATGAACCAAAGATTTCCATTGAATTAAATGCCAAAACTTCTACTTATTACTATTAACAATGGAATAGTTACTAGTTGCCACTGTCATGACTAAAAGTAAATAAATAATTAAAATCATAAAAAGGCTAGAGAGGTAGAAAGAAATGCTTTACAAGATTAAGTTAACGAAAGTAATTGTTAAATAAGCTTGCCATAAGCGTTTAGAGTGATAAATGTGACAGCGCACAACTGAAGAATGAGCGCGCTTCGACAAACTGTTAACATTAACTGTTTGACTGAAGTCATCGACCCTGCACTTCATGAATTATTAGTCACACACCTTAATTGACCTAATAACACTTATGATCTTATTGATATAGTGATGTAGGCTACAACATAGATATAAACTTACAATAATAATGACAATCTCGCTCATCATCAATTAATTAACTCTACTAGCTCGCTTGCTTATTACTTATATTACATTTCCATGACCTGAACACGAAGAAATACTATTATTTTAATGAAAACATGTTTAAAGGCACTCATACACACATGGACGTAAACATGCAGAGTTTCGTTTTGTTCAGCACTTCTGAGCAGAAACTGGTAGATGTCTGTACCTCTGCATGACATTAGAGTTAACATAATATAAACCATATTTCCCTATAGTCCAACTCACCTAGAGACAAAAATGGTTTGGTTTCCATATTAGCGCATGCCAGCTATGTTTCTTGCTGAATTTATTTTCCCCAGTGGGCACGCTATAAGATCCAGTAGGAAACGTCGTCAGACTGAAGCCAGAGATCCGCTGTCAAAATCCACTTATAACTAAAGTATCTAGCCTACTTCTATCGGCTCCATCCAGTTTGTAACTCCGCGAGAGCGCTCGCTCACTCACTCCCAGTATTCAGCTTCAGCGATCAAGCACTGCCTCACCATAGGGACCCTTCCGAGGGGGACTCCGACCACCAGCACTTTCGCAGCGACAAGTCACTTCTACTTTTTTCAGTGTGGTACTGGTACTCTTGTAAACACCCCCTTAAGGCTATCAGATAATTTCATTAAAATATGTATTTAGCGATATATTTATAGACCCGCTGGTATGACTATACCCCTTATTTGTTTCAAATTCATCTGGATGAAAGTGATACTGTGAGGGATAGATTTAAGCTACTGTGTTTACAATGGCACACACCATATTTTTAATATAAAAGCAGGCGTGGTCATTTGTTATTTGCATGTGCAAAGCTTCCGGTGTCATTTAATTCCAGATATTTTAGCTGAACGAAAACAGTCCTTTTTAATGCTTGATTTTGCAAACCATTTATTACCAAATGCTTTATTTATTTATTATTGTATTCATAAACAAACTTCTTTCATGAAAATAATTTTACCATTTACTGAAATTTGTAGTTCTTATTGTTACGAAGGGACTGAGGTTCAGGGGTGTCAGCTGCTATCTTGTGCAGCGGTTCAGGGGCTATGGCCATCTTGTGCAGCAGATTGGGGTCCGTGGCCATCTTGGGCAGTGGCTCTGGCTGTTCAGCAGAATTTTGATGTGGCTCTGGGTGATCTGACGAGATGTGGCGTGGCTTTGGCAGAGCAGCAGTTAATGCAACAGTCTGTACTGACTTGACCTGACAGGTGAGGATTAGCATTAGCTTGATTGGGTTTATACAGATCTATAACAAATTGACTTGAATTATAAGGAGCTATGAAACCTTTACTTAACCTGTTGCGCGATATGGTCCCACAAATGGGATTTTTCTTTCCGTGCCCCTGGGAGTACAGTCCCACATATGAGAGCTTTTGCAAGTTTGCTGACGCTGAGCCAGAGAGACATGCACTGTGCTTGTCATATCATCACAACTATATAGTGCTCTTAATCACATAATGCATATTTTAGGTTTCTGACATTTAAATACACATAAGCACTGGTGAAACAATACATTTAGAGCTTGTAAAATACACACAGATGTCTATGGAACAGCCTGTCCTCCAACAAAAAACGACTTGTTTTGTAAGTACCATTATTATGACCTATATTTACATTTTTCTGATGGGTCGTATTTTTACTGCTATCGTAGAAACAAAATTTAATTTGCCAATGTGTTTTATTCATATCAGATACACATATTGTAAGTAGCTATAACGTTTACTCTATTCTTCACCCAGTTCACCGGCCACTTACGTATGTATTTCGGGAGAAATGTATGAAATTACATGCTGTAAATCGGACTGACGCCCATCTTATGTTACAGATCACGATCAAGATCATTTATAAAGGTGTTTAAAACACAAAACACACTCATTTACATATATTTGTGAATCGGAATATCAGACTGTTCATGACACGGCAAGCAAGTTTATGAATATTTGAAATAAAAAAGGAAAAACTAAATAAAAGGGATCCATCTGTCTTACAGCGTTATTGTGCTTGCGGTGTGTCACATGACAAGCAAGACGCGTCACCATGGAAACAGTAAGGGTAAATGTTCTAAAATAAAGGTTGCTTAAAAAAACTCACTCTGGGGGGACCGCTGGAATATTTTAAATTCACTACTAAAAGGGTTAACTTATGGTGATGGGTCATAGATTGATTTGGCTTGCGAAGATCGGCGATGACCTGACTTGACTGGTGAAGAACTGCTGTGGTCAGCTGTGACAAAATGGGGTGCTGTAGTGTCTGCCATTTTGCGAACACGCCTGCCCTTAGTGACGGACGTGACGCTAACACTGTGCTCTTCATCTGCAACACCAACCGTGAATGATGAACCCACATATGACAAAGCTGAATCTGAGAAGTGGGCTAGCGATGATCGCGGACCCTGGCATCTTAGACAAAAGTCGAGTGGCTAATTATCTCCATCACAGAAGTTATCAATCAAAATAAAGTCAGGTTAGAAAAATATGCAATGTCCAAAAACTCTATATGTAATCTTCGAGCGGCCGATTACCTTGCTCCAAGGCCAACAACATTCCGGGTTAGGTCTGTACCCGGCCAGTGTCCATAAGGAAGCTGCTGGTATGTCCGAGCATTCTGTAATGAAGGGGACAGAGATGTGCGGATCCATCTGCGAAGCTTTATTCAGAGACATGGTCAAACAAGCAGGGTCGGTATATGGCAAACAGGTATGAAGTAAACAAAACACAAGAAAAGTCTAGAGGGAGAGCAAGGGTCGGTCAATCAGCGTACAGTATCAAAAAGGGGTGAGACAAAACTCAGAGAAAACTCGATGCTCTGCCATTGGTTTTACAAAAACACAGCTCTTTTAAAAGACAAGACCATGAGTTAACGAGTTAACCAGGGGCAGGAGCTGATGAATAACCATAGTGACACAGTAGCACATACAACAATTCAAACTAATGCCGAGTTCAGACGGCACGATTTTAACCCCCGATTTTGACTTGCCGACAGGTTTTGAGAAATCGCCATCAAATGCCCAAAATCACAGGCAAATCGGTGCACGTTCACGCGAGTGACAATTACACAGTGTAAGCTATCAAAGACATGTCACCGACACGCATGAGATATTTGACATGCTAAATGTCAAAATCACGCCATGGGAAATGTGTTGTGACTGAATAACATTGACGATTACCTACACAGCCAATGAGAGATTTTGGGGGAGGAGTTACGAAGTTATAGAAGGTAAATATCCTCCTCCATAATCTTCTTTTCGTCGCAAATGAGCGCACATGCAATTTGTATGGCAAGCTTCTTTTGCTTTCTGTCATTTTTAATAATAATACCAGTCTCTTGTGAGAACTCCGGTCTTGACCTTGCGTTGTTTCCATGTCAGTTCTCGCGTGTGTTTGGCAGTGAGACAAAGTTGTCGGCGATTCTTCCTATTATAAAGTCATGCAGTGTGAAACCCCCTGATCCCCCGATCTATCTTGCAGTGTGAACACAGCAGCGACTATATTTAAAACCTGACATAAATGAAAAGTTGGCTATTAAGAGAAATATAAAGAAAGTGTGGTTGCAAAGTGAAAGACAGTATGTTTAAAGGTTCTGTGTATAAATCTATGTATAAATATATCCGTATGTAAATACTTAGATTCTTTATGTACAGTAT
>JAUCMS010000095.1:17376871-17392272 GCA_032357445.1 Enteromius radiatus | reverse complement strand
ATGTTTAAAGGTTCTGTGTATAAATCTATGTATAAATATATCCGTATGTAAATACTTAGATTCTTTATGTACAGTATATATTTTTTTTTTACCTGAACAGAGCAACTGGGATCTTTAAAAATGATTATCATGTTGCTCATAATCTTGTTATCTTTTTTTGCAGGTCAATGTCATGAGCTTCCCCTTGTGAAGATGTGCAATTTTTTTCACAAGTCTTGACACTGAGGGGAATAAAGTAGGTTTTGATAGTTTGGAGCTCTATAGATAGATATAGACTTTATTTGAAGCTGTAATTAGCTGTGCAATCAGATTTATGTTTGTTTAAATGGCTTGAAATGTCTATCCTGTTGGTCCACATTATACTGCACGCATTTCAATGCAAACTTGACACCTCTCCAATAGTGCTTGTCTGAGCAAAGAAAATGCTGCCTCAGATCTAATTATATTGTAAGTTTAGAGGTCAAATGGCTTTTCAAAGCAAATGGCACAGTTCAGCTTCTGAATTCTAGCTAAACTGCTACTCATAGCTGTAGAAACGGATGAGGAGAGAGTCAGAGGTTACAATAACAACTGGTGAGATTGGGAGAGCGTACTCACTTTTCAAACAGCATCTTACTCTGAGGAGACCAAAATGGCTTTCCAAGAATGATTGCAATTGTTCCTCACTTCATCCACCCTTACAGAGAACATGTATCCAGCTTAATAATTCATTTCTAATGTGATATTATCTCAATTACAATATAAGGATAAGTTCAGTTTCAGAAGAAATCTATTTTATTTTAATGTATCACTGAAATTAATTAAAAAAAACAGCATTTCATCCGCATTTGCTAGTTCCAAATTTGTACAAGTATTTTCCTTCTGTTGAATACAAAATATATTTAGACGAATGCAGGTAACCAAACTGTTTATGGTAGCCACTGATGACTATAATATGGAAAAATATGGAAGTCAGTGTCTACCAAGTCAATGGTGAATGCAAATGTTTGCAAATAATGACAGAATTTTTGTTTTGGGTGCACTATCCCTTTAAATACTTCATTCAATTCTGCTCTTTTACACTTAAACTAAACATATTTTTCTGCTCTTGTTATTTCTCTACATGTGAAGCAAGCACAGCATTTTCTTATTCGTGTGTATGACAATAGAACTGAGTTTGGTCATTGGAAGTCTCGGGTTCACATTCCTCACTATCGATCAGGAGCTAGAAACAGCCCTGAGGTCAAGTCTGTCCTGTTAACTTCAATACTCACGCAGGAAAAAAAGAGAAAAATAATACAGACAGAAATTCTTATAAATTAGAATCAAATAAACACAAATAAAAGATAATAAATAGAATAAAATAAAGGAAACATAAATAAAATAAATATAAAAATAAATAAATAACAGATTATCGTTTACATTATTTATTTAATTTTTTTTTTTAAAAAAGCAGAGAGGGAGAGAGATAAATGATTGTTTTCCTAGCCTCTTTTTCACTTGGCTGTTACAGGTTTTGTAATTACTCTGTCAGAATAAGTCTATACTCTCAGGAACTATGCTTTCCTGTGGAGATTTACAAACAGTGATGGTGCAGCACACCACACCCCTAAAAACTGGAGCAACTCCATCAAACAGTGGTATTATCAGGGGTTAGTGATATAAAACCAAAATCCTTGTGCAGTGTGACTTTCTCTGGGAGACAAATTGAGATGTGTCTGACTGACTGATCTCTTAAGGATCAACGCCAAGTGCAGGGGCTCAGTGGCGGGAGTGATTTAGTGCGTCTCACTCTCTCCGCTGGTCAGCCACTGTGGAGGAAAGAGAGGGGCAATCAGCCTTGTCATAAATCTCTACACTTCCTCCCACCATCACCAGTTCAAGAGAAATACCCCCAACCCCCTCGTACACAGCCCATTAAACCTGTTTGCCCCCGGACACACACACACACTCACTCACACAATCCGCTGAAGTCCAACACAGCAGCAAGTAATCAGTCATTTAATGTGTCTTCAATGCATTCATCATGAGAGTTCTGGAAAAAAGTGTCATGAACAAAATCTAAAAATGTTTGGACTGCTGAATGTATGAAAAGAAAGAAAGAGCTCATGGAAAAATAAATATTCTGTAATAATTTATTTATCTTAATGTCATTTCAAACCCATATGCAGTTAGTTTTAATTGCACACAAAGAACATTTCAAGAAAATTTGGGATATCATTTAAGTCTCAGGGTGTATGAATCAAACCTTTATGTTTGTGTTTGTGGGAGAGGCTTCACGGCCAATGTTATATGGAAAAGAGAAGGGTTTAAATTTTTTTTAAATGTTCCATTTGTATAAAATAGTTCTCATTTTCTTTTAGTTTAACTTGATGAATTAACATAACTACAACTAAAACAAAAGTGTGCGTGATGTGTGTGTAAAAAACAAAATTATTAAAAAACAACAAGAAAGCATTATTATTAAAAAATTACATGACAGTAAAAAAAACTGATAAAAAAAATATATATAATAAAAAACTGATTGATATATATATATATATATATATATATAATATTATCTCAGTTATGAGGTCAGTAGTATTTTTAAAAAGAAAAAAAGTTTTAAAAGAAATATTGTGAAATATTTATAAATTATTTATAATATACTGTATACTGTATAAAAAATGCAGATTTTGTCCTTAAGAAACATTTTTATTATCAAAGAAAACAGTTGTGCTGTTTAAAAGTTTTCCGAGAACTACAAAGAATTTTTTCAGGATTCTTTGATGAATAGAATGTGAAGAACAGCTTTTTTAAATAGGAATTTTTCTTAATATTATGTCTTCATCGTCAGTTTTGATCAACTTAATGCATCCTTGTTGAATAATAGTACTAATTAAAAAAGAACAATGTATTTACATCATGTATATTATAGTAAATATTTAATTAAGTATATTTATTTATATGATTTTAAACACAAATTTGAAATATTTTGGCTCAAGTGTTCCTTAAACTTTTGACTTAAAGTTATGTTTGACCGAATCCATCTCTCATCAGATTACCAGATCTCATTTTTTGCATCAACAAATGTTGTAAGATTCATGTTTTATTCCAAATTCACATCCAGAATTGATAAGGGATGTGTATTTGCCAGCAGAGCACAGCACAAAGTGAAACGAAAAATACATAGTCTGGAAATACATTGTTCAAAGCGCTGAGGCCCAGTTCCGCTGTATGAGCTTCAGTATGAGTCGAAAGATTTACTGCTGTGAATAATTAGTAAGTGAAGTGTGGCTGACTTCTCCATAGCCCTAGATACTTGGCACACTCTCTCCCTGTTTGCATCTCCACCAGTGTATCCAGATGGTCAACTCACTATGAACTCCCTGGGCTAGCTACACCATGCAGCCTGCATATTATTTATCAATAACTGCTGTCCTATCAGGTGCTGGGACACCAAGAGCACTCAGCGGTTAGGAGACAGTAGGGGGGCAAACATGTAAACACACACACATATGCACAAGGACAAGCGTGCACGAGTGCGGACCCACACACACACATACACAACCACAGGCTCCGACACTGACCCAACATCTGCTTTTCATTAGCATCCAGCACACACACGCTCCCTCTCTGTCTCCCGCTCACTCGCTCGCTCTATATACATTCACAACAACAGCCTGCTGTTGCTCAAAGAGCTGTCAACAGTTAGGACTTTCTCAAGATGTAAAAGGCAGAGAGAGAGTGAGAGAAAGAGAGACAGAGGGACAGAGGCAAACAAAAGGGCACCATATGGAGAGGGTGCTTAGAAAACCACCTGGCTCTATGATATGAGTGCCAAGTCTGTAATGTGAACGACCTGTCCTTAAATACTTAAGGTACAGATGCGACCAGTGGGTGAGACTCACCTTAAACTCTTTTAACAAAATGTTAAGATAATAAAATGTCTGACAATAAAATGTTTTTTTTTTTTTTAATTATGACAAGCTGAGCTCTAAAAAGTATGTGGATACACTTAAAAATCACAAAATGTATTATAAAACTAAATCTAAACTAAAGCAATTGTCAAACATTACAATTAAAGTGATGACAACTATCTTTATAGGCTACATCCACTAAAAATGATGAGACTGGATGTTTTAATGTATTAGACATTGAGTTATTATATTTTGAAAAAAAAAACATACTTTTTTTCAATTAACAAATTTCAACTAAAAGAAGACCGATGAAAACTAATTTTAAAATATTAATAAAAATAAAACAGTATCTCAGTGACACTAAAATAACACTGATTGCAAAAATGATTTGATATTAACATTTATGTGCATCTTAAGTGTCCACAATTAAGTCTCTGAATATATTAGGTGCTGTAATATATTGAATTTATTTTGTTGTTTTATTTTTTCAACAATGCATTAATTGTCCTTATTTACCACAGTCTTACATTTATCATTTAAAGCTTTCCCAAGTGCACGGTTGATTTACAGCTGCTTACAGTATGTCGGCCATCACAGTCTCCCCTAGACGGCCCCTCACACTGAGATTCTGCCATTTTGTAATGGTGTGGAGAGGCCACAGTCAGGCGAACTTCACTAGAGAGTAGGTCAGAGTCAGGTCAACTCACAGGCACTCTAGCATCATCAGGCCAAGAGTCTGGTGTAACCCCTCACCCTCACATGCCCCCTCCAATGAACATGCTCATTAGACTCAATTGGAGCCATTTGGAGCTTAACAGTGGACTATTGGTGTAGTCTGCTGCTTAAGTGATGGTGTTACTCCAAGTACAGTGGACTGAACATGTATTTTAAAAATGAAAAGAAATATGCAATGGGTGTTGTAACTGTTTTTCTTTTTCTGTTATAGAAGGTAAACTCTTCATTCTGACAGGGATTTACTACTGTTTTTAACTGTTTGGATCAATAAACCTGAAGGCATGTGAATTGCAATGTGTTATATTTAAATGATGGATGCTATTGTTTTTCAATAATGTGCTCTATCAATATTTTGTGACACTTATTCAGGCCATCGAAGATGTTGACTATAGTTTGTCTCTTCACCAGAGCAGATCTGGATGGATGTAGCATTACATCACTCCTCTGCAATGAATAGGTGCCATAAGAATGAGAGTCAAAACATCTGACATTAATTGATGGACTGGAGTCTTGTGGATTACTTGTACTTATTTTGATGTCATTCTGTCATGATCTCATTCTGACGGCACCCATTCACTGCAGAGGATCTGTTGCTGAGTATGTGATGTAATGCTACATTTTTCCAAATCTGTTGGGATAAAGAAACAGCCTCATCTAAGTACATTCCCAGAATATTTTTTTTTTGATGAACTATTCCTTGATGCAAATTGTAATGACATTCATGCATGTCAAAATCCATAATTTGTCCATAACATCTATATACTGTGTGTATATATATATATATATATAGCTTATATATACAGTATATACTGTAGTATTTTATGAAAAAAAAATCTCTAATGAAGGACGTTTAATGAAGAAATTAATTTTATATAATGATTCAGAAAGCCTATAGCCTACTGTCTTTCCTCCAGAATCCAGAATACTGCCGTTGTTTTGTTTTTTTCTACTGCAGTATCAATTCTGCTGTGAGCAGAGTTATACCCTTGGCCTTTGATGCTAATAGTAAATGTAAATGTAAATATACTGTATAAACAATATTTCATATAGTTTCAATGTGGTAATTCATGAGATATACAGTTAGGTGTTGCATTGAACTGATTGTTTTATTTTTTTTTTTTGAGGAAATTTTGCTGTTCATCCCACAACCACATATAAAAATGCAATCTTATTTGTCAGGGATGGCAATAAACTGTACAGTGAGAGTCTTTTCTCTCACACTACCTCTTTCTGTGTGCCCAAATAACGTTCCCTATGATCAATGATCAGAGGTACAGATGCTGTGATTATAACTTTGCCAGATATCTCTGGGGATGCACAATTTCAAAGTCATCCACCAAAGAAAAAAAAATTCAGCCTCACCAGCCTCACACTTCTGGTAAACCGCACACACACACACACACACACACACACAATTTTGCTTTGATATGTACTTTTTTCTGAAATACGACTTATCAAAAATATAAATAGAGGCCAGTCCTTGCATTAACCAGAACGGTTAAATATAGTTTACAATTTCTGAAATTTGGGAAGTGCAAAAATGCTCAATGTGATACTTGTGACTATTGTCGACTCACACATCCCTAGTGTGTGAGGAAGTGTGTCTGTACAAATTGTGCTTTGTAACAGAGTGATCGTCCTTATGTGAGAGACACAGATGTCATAATGTGAGTGTGACTGTCTCTGCAGTGCTGCTGCTGTTGCTGAGGATGACACTTCTGCTTCCCTTTTACACCCCATACACATCACCGCTCACCCAGACCCCAACGTCAAAGCAGCTCAGAATAACACACATCATGAAGTCATCACTCTGATCACATGACCTTTGTGTCCATCTGACATCTGGGAAAAATAATTAGAATAATCAAATGTCATCACAATATGATAAAGGAGAAGCATGCAGGCTTCTAAACAATCAGCAAAAACATACTGCATTGGCTGTAATCTGTGTAAACGTGCTTTTATTGTGAAAAACCTAACTAGCCTTTTGCCGTGACCATATGACATCACAAACACTACAACAACTGCAATAAAAGAATCAATAGTTTTACAACTCAAATAATAAATAATAAGTACGTTTTATTAGAAGAATTAATGTAAAATCTTATATAAAATGATCAACAAAATTGTAAATGTCCTATACCATAACCTTCATTTTAACTTTTAGGAAAATGAGGTGAGTGGAAATGACTGATGTTTATTAATAATAACACAAACTGTGTTTCGAAAGTGTCCCTGGTGAAATGCTGACCAGACATTGTCATTTGATCTTAATTCCACCCTGCCACACAATCCACTAATTTACAATGACACAAGCCATTAGCCAGCACCTACAGCCTCCCAATCTCCTCTCCCATTTCTGGCACAGAAAGCCGCAAGGTTTTTCTTCACAGCTCATGTTACTGACCCAAAGGGTATGTCTAAACAGTCTTGATAGTCCTAGAGAACAGTTGAAATAGAGGAACTGGAAAACTGGATGTGTTAGAAATGAGTAGAACAGATACATCGATGACAATGAAATTAACTTTATGTGTATATATATATATATATATATATATATATAAAATCCACATCTTTGTTATTGATGTATCTGTTCTCATTTCTAACAAATCTTTATAGATCTTATATCTTTACAGTCATATGCAATTAACTGTCATATCTGTCACGCCCCTGGACTGTTATTTGTTATTACACTTACTGTTTTCATTCCCCATGTGCTCCGTCTCTGTGTGACCTAGTTTTGGTAATTCTGTGATTTATGTTCAGGTGTGTCGTGCTCGTTAACCTTCAGTGTCTTCGCTTTATCCTGTGTTTAGTGTCTGGTATTAATGTTACTTTGTGTTTGTGTACTGCCCTGCCTGCCTGCGTGCCTGCCTGTTTGCTCGCTTGCTTCTCTAGATTATTAAAAGGATTGTTATTCATGAATTGGAATCTCTGCTCGTTCGTTCCTGCACCACACACCCGTGACAGAATACAGGACCCTCAAAAAAATATAGTAAGCGGCGTGTTGCACTGTGTTTTGTTTTCTCGTTTTTGACGGTTTTTATTTTTGTTTTGCTCCAAATGGATCTTCTGTACTAGCCCGAAAACCTCCTCCTCCAGCTCCGCCCACTGTACCATTGCTGGGGGTGAACTGATACATCTGGGGCTGGAAGAAAGGGACCTTATTGATTGGGAGGACGAACTTGAGTGTGAGCCTACCCCTTGTCTCTGCCCTGTACCTCTGCTGATCCTGTCCTGCCCAGAAGGGGTTCCCAATAATAGCTCATCAAGAGTACCCTCCAGTGCCCGCTCCTCACTTTCCGGTACAGTACCTGTTCCTCAAGAGCGTCCTTCAGTGCCCACGCCTCATAGGCGCTTTCCTGTACCTGCTCCTCAAGAAGCTCTCCAGAACTAAGCCCTGAGGAGATTCAAAAATACCCTTTCCTGTCTCCTCCACCTCTGGTGCCTGCCAGCCCCGCTGCTCACCCTCAGCCCACCACTTGTGCGCTGGATTCGCCACAGGTCTGGCAGTCACCATCAGCATTGTGGATGGAGGATCCCTCATCTCTGCCTCCAGCCTCAGAGTCCCGGACTCCGCCTCAGCCCTCCGACCCATCGGCTCCACCATGGCCACTAGCTCCCTCATCTCCACATGGCCCGTAAGTCCACCGGCTCCACCAGGGTCCATCTTCCCTCCACCTCCACCTTGGTCTGTCGTCGACCACCCGCCGCCTCTGGACTCCACTTCTCCGGCTATGCCTCATCCCTTTGGGCCATTGCCAGAAAATCTTGAATGGGGGGGCATTTCGTTTTCATAGGGGGACACACTTTATAGTTTTAGAAATAGACATTTACCAAAAGAAAAACAACCTGTAGGTATTATTATTTAAATCAATCAAATTCTATATTAAACAGATAGTCTGCGATGATCTGTTGACTTTGAGTGGCATTTAATCCATTTAAAATTTGAATGGAAAAGTTTGAAAAATGTGAAAGATTTTCTCTCGAAATTGCAACAAGTAACCTAATGACCAATGGATCGGACAAAAAATGTGTCAGAAATAATCTATGAATTAAGGATATGACTCACAATTAAAAGCACACACAAAAAAAACATTCCCACGAACGTGCCCTTGCTCTTGATATACAATCGCTTTGGTTTTAATTAGAAAAAAAGACCTTCGCGAGGGTGGATTAGAACCCACAGCTTCAAAACATTAATCATTTAATCTACCACTACAACACACCAACAAAGAGAGCAAATTTATGATATGGTTACTTTTCACTTCAGCCTGAAGTATATTTTATTGTTAATATTTCTATTTATATAATAATATAGAAACTTTGTCGCCAAGGCCCCGCTTGCGATGTGGGCCTCCCCTGCAAACAGGGGGGCACGTCGAGTCATTTGGGGGGGCACTGCCCCTAAGTGCCCCCCTAAGCGGAGCAGCCCTGCCATCTCCGCATCAGTTACCGGTGCCCTCTGCTCCACCTTGGCCCTCAGTATCCTCTGCGTTGGCCAGACCCATCACCTCTTCGTCTCTGACTCGAGCTCCATCGGTCAGCCCCCTGGAGTCAGTGGCCACTCCTCCTTCATTACTCCTCTCCCCGTCTGCTCCACCGTGGGCTGTGGTCCCGTTTGATTCCTCCTGCTCCAAACTCCTGGTTCTTTCCTCCGTCATCGCCACCCTGCACTCTCTATTCTGTTGTCCTCCTCCCGGTCGCCCGGCCATCTCCTAAACCTCCTCCAGATTTCCCTCTCCTTCCGTTATCATCTATGCCATGAGGTCACGACTTCCGGGAGGGGAGCGAACTGTCATGTCCCTGTACTGTTTGTTATGGTTTTCATTCCCCATGTGCCCTGCACCACACACCCATGACAATATCAGAGTCTTACAATTTTAGTGACTGTAATCCTGGTAGGTTGCCAAAAGTCTTCTGAACTGTCAAGACACTGTGTGCAGCTCTTTCAAATGCCATTGGTCTTATATCATTCCGAACATTGAAGAGGCCAGACATTAACAATTATCCTATTGAGCTCTTCTGTTAATTATGTCCTGTGTCAACAGCCTCAGGCTCAGTTCAAACTAATACAAAACAGAGGAAAAGAAAGACACACTTTTGTCAAAGGTCTGTGATTTTGATCAGTTTGTCACTTAGAAAGAAAGAAATACAAACCCAAATAAGATTTTAGCAATACAGCTCACCCAAAAATGCAGGTCAAAATGCAAATTAGTTAATTCTGTAATACAAATTCTGTCATAAAATGCAAGTCTTTGAAAATAATGATAAAAAAAATCAACATAAAATTAATACCCCTGGCTGTTGAAGATATATTGAGGTCTTGTTGATGTGAAATTTGTGGTTTGTGTACCAGTTCCGAATTATTGAAATTACCATTCATTGCTCTTAGATTTAACAAATGAAGTACTTCAAATTGATACTTAAATGATACTTAAAAAATATATAAAAGTATATTTACTGTGACCGTTTCGCAAAACTTAATACTACTATTATTTATAGGAAATATTATTTACTGAATAACAATATATTTAATAAACCACAGCAGCCATCATAAAAGTTGCTATAGGCAATTCAGTTAAAAGTACAAAAGCAGCATTCTGATTTAAAATTGCACAAAATATAACATGATGAGATTTTGCCCTCAGCCAAAATATTTGCTCTGGAAGTTGAAATAGATTAATGAGACCAAAGACTTGCCCAAAACAAATTATATCTCATGATTAGCCACTACAGAGACATCAGCCAGCAGAAAATTCCAGAATATCTGTCTGAGGTGAGGCTGCTCTCTGCGGGTTCATGCGCACTGAGTAGCAGCTGACGCCCTGGGGCACACATCTCCAAAAACACTGAAGCAAATTATAAACCGTTATCTTTATTAACAAACCACATATTTGAAGTCTAAACAACATGCTCACCTAAAATCCCATTCCATTATGTCCATCATAACACTCATATACCGCAAGCAGGGTGATAGACACTCCTCTCAGCCAATCAGATTTGAGATCCAGAACGAACTGCTGTACAAATATATCTATACTTACCTTAAACTTTCAAATGGTAGCGTATATACAATCTGAAAAAGACTAGTGATTGCAGCGTCTGAGTAAGATAAATGGTAAATAAAGTATCATTCAGCAGGAGAGAGCAAAGGTTATAATAATCTATAAATGACATCATAAAATAATAAAAATAAAAGGCTACACCATTTATTATGCATGTACATATCACAGTTTCACCATATACTTTCAACAAACAATCAGTGCTTGAGCTGTAATATTTATGTTGTGTGCCGGCCGCTCTCAGCTGTGAGGAGGCCTAAAGAATTGCATAATGCTCAGTGAACCTATTATGAACCCTGCAGAAATTACCTCAGAGCACAGATGCCTGACTTTGTCATGATCCTTCACGTTTACAGTCTCTTTAATGCGGCAGAAACTCTACACAGTCGTGCGGTATTATCTGACATTGTGCCCCGGAGACGATGCCCCATACAATGTGTCAGACACACAGAAACACTTCTTCAACTTTTCCCACACTTCTCCCCTCCAATAACATCAAACTATCTTGTTTTCTATGGCCTCTTAACCATACAAGAGAGCACTCATGTAGTAATGACAACGATAAACAGTCTCAGTATAAACTCAGCCTGCTGTTTAGGTCAAACTGAAAAATTGGAGGCAGTCGGTTGACGGCCATGTTGTGCTCTCATGTAAAGCTGAATGCTCTGTTGTTCCACATTGTATAAAACCATATGTAGCAATTAGTGGTTGAGAACACTAAAGCACTGTCAGATTTGTGGTAGAGGAGTAGGAGGGGAAGAATGAAGAAAATTACCCATTATGGTTGAAACGCTGCTCTGAATATGTTTGATTGAGCCAAGTTATAATGTACAATGAAACAATTGTTGTGCCCAGCATATGTTTCAAAAGACAACAGAAATGTTAACAGCAGTGCTGAGGAAGTGTAACTTTCTTTTTTTTTTTTTGTTTATTGATGGAAAGATCCTAATCATATAACGCGTTTATAGAAAAGAAAATGCCTCTGCATCAGTTTATAGAGCTAACTGATACTCAACATTTAATCACCACAACAACTCCTATTTCTTTTGTGATATAAGTTATAAACCATGGCATTTATTCTGACAGCCTTGTTTACTGAATGTGCATGAACCATTTTCCAAAGGAACGCAGTGTTTTTAAAGTGCTTTAACTGGACCATCAAAAATAGCTGTGTGATTACAATAATCATTTAAGGGAGGAAAGAAGAAAGAGGGAAAGGGTGAAGCATTACTGTTCTCTCTTCTTCTCATGCTTTTGCCCAAATTCAGTTCATTTAGCACTTTAAGGAAAAAGGAAAGACAGAAAAAAGAAGGTATGAAATATACCAAATAAAATAAGATAAAAAAAAAATAAATGAACTGAGGAGCAGATGTGTCTTTCATAGTATGTATATATGAGCAGAATCACACTATACTGTATGTACAGTACTGTGCAAAAGTTTTAGGCCACTAGTATTTTCTCCAACAAAAAAATGGTTTATTAGTCTCAAATCTTTACATTTCATTATATTGTTTTCTAAAAAGCTGTAATACCAAATATTTATTTGATTTAGTTAATAGAAGTTAATTGATAAATGAAATCTATTTATGGTATTATTTTTGAAAGCATCCTCAAGTAGGTTTTTTTTTGTCTTCATCTTGGAGACGTTGCCACAGTTCTTCTGGATTGAGTCTGTCTCAGTTTGTTCTGTTTCTTCATGATTCCAGACAGACTGGATGATGATCAGATCAGATCTCTGTGTGGAGCACTCAGACAATAATCTCACTGCATTATTACAATTAATGACACAAATAATGTTTGGAAATACAAAGATGGAAATAACTGACTTAAAACCATTTATTGTTGGTGAAAATACTAGTTGCCTAAGACTTTTGCACTGTATAACAGTATGTGATTCGTCTGTAAGCAGGATGCTGCAGGTAAACTTAATTAACAAACATTAAAGTACATTCTAGAGTACACTGTCTCCTAAAAATATAATAAAACCGTATTTTGTGACACAAAAATAGTATTACTTTTAGTAATAAAAAATAGTATTTACTTATTATTTTTTTGTAGATTTTGGCATCCGTCATGACACTCCCTGTGAGAAATAATGCATGCGGAGTGATAAAGTTATCACTAGCATATCACATTCTTATCAGCCAATCAGATTCAAGGACCAGAACAAACTGTTGTATATATATGACCTACATCTGAGTCAAATAGGCTGCAGCAGCACACCAAATCAACAAACATCATATACAAGTATTTGTGTATATACAACTGATGTTTGTTGGTTTATTGTGCTGCTGCAGCCTATTTAACTTAGATGTAGGCTACTTCAGTTTCATCACAACTTAAAAAAGCCCAGTTAGTCACACATTGTGACTATAATGAGGATACACTGAATGTGCAGTATATAAGATTGTGTGAGGTGTGTTATGGGTTGACATGTTATTCTATAAAAACAAATGACAAGATAAGTGTGCTCCTGCTCAACATTAAAAGCCGTAATATCTCTCAGAACTGCCAATAGTTCACCTACAGTTAGATGAAATTTGTGTAGTCTTGGCTGCTCTATACAATGGTTTGCCTTGTCAGCTTAAAAAAGGCATTCTTGGAAAAATAAATCAATGAAAATATCTTATATAAGTCATCATGGGTTTGCCTCTTCTAGGCTGTGACAAAATTTCAATCTGCCCTAAATTTCCATTAATCTGCAGTGTCTGTTTTCTGCCAGCTCCTACTGCTGCTACAGTACGTGACAGCTCTGAGATTCATATGCACTAACAAATGAGGTAAAGCTCAATGCATTAATACTGACTGGATCATTCTTTAAAGCATAAATACGTGTTGATCATAAACTTAGAATAAACTCTCAAAACTCATGGACTTCAGGATGGACTCTGTAACTAAAAAGGTGTTCACATTAGAATTTTCATTCCAGTACCTTAAGAGTCCATAGAGTCATATTTACACAAACTCAGGAGACCGTAAGCACTATTTGAGTATTTGAGCATTTAGGTGCATTTAAAAGCTCAAGTTTGGTGAACAAGTTTGGTAAAGTCACACTCCTCTGTAAAGGAGAAAAAAGGTAACCAACCTTAACCAATCTTAACTGAAGTCCAAACTGAATGAAAGAGTTTACAGAAAAATATGTTATTTACCCTAATGTTATTCCAAACCCATTAGACTTCATTTAGAGACACAGTTGAAGATTATAAAAATATTATAGAGTCCATGTCCACTTTTAAAGTTCAATGTGAATCCAGAAATCCATATAAATTGAGCAGTTTATTTCATGCTCATTTTGCTGTAGATTTCATTCAAAATATCTTCATTTACATTTCCAACTTCAGTGGAAGTGTTATGTGCTTCGAATGACATTAGTCAGCAATAAAAGAGAAATCATTTATCATTATTAGTTATATATGTTGAATAATATTTTTAAAAAGACACCACAGAGTGTGCCATCATATATCTGTTGTTGTTGCCATAGCAATGTTGCATGCTGCAGGTCTAGTGTACAACCGGCCAGAACACCATAGCATTCAAGCTTCAGTCATACACAGTGAAATTTAAAAAGCATTTAGATTTTTTAAACAAACAAACAAACATTGACTTCTGACAAGTGAATGAATTTCATGCCATGGTTTCAACTGTGGTCTGACATTGACAAATATTGAACAAACTGAAACAAATCCACCCAAAAGCACCAAATGGTTTCTAGACTCTCACCAAATTCAATGCAATCAACGGGCCATTTTTCAAAACGCTTGTGAAAGCAGTCCTTTCAGTGTCAGAGGCATGTGACAGCAGAAGTTAAAGACAGGAGAGAGTTCAGGTGCTGCACGGTGAGTACAGCTTGTGCTTCAGCGCTCATTATCTCAGAGACAGCTCAGTTTTGAGAGTCTGGCAGATGCATACACGACTGCCTTATTTCATACCCCAGCTCTCAGAACTGTCTCCGCAATCTCTCTCTGCTAATTTCCAGATGAATCATGAGGAGAGTTAAAAGATGAAACACTTCTTCCTCCACTCTGTGAGAGATGGCTCTCACTGCCTGTGTTTTCTCAAAGGCTGGATTAAACAAATCAAAACAAGCCATGAGCCTCCGCGGATCTCTTCTCGTTTATTTTCATAAGAGCTTTCACCGTAAGACAGGCCATTGCTCTTAAAATGTTCTCTGAATCTGTCCACTCTTCAAAGGACCCACATGAAGAATTGCTGTACACATATTATAAACATGATTTCTAACAAAGAATGAATCCTAATAAAATACTGCACTAGTCAGGCATGTTTCATGGCTCTAATTACAAAGAACACAGTGGACTGAGCGCTACAAGATCTCTGCTGTGTCAGAGATTCTGTCAGGTTGAACATTTATGCCTGTGTCAAGAGATTGTGAAACACTGCCATCTCCTGTAGCTCTGAGCCCTATTTAGGCATCATTTAGAGATAGATATTCACTTCTCAGCAAAGAAATTCCCATGGATCAGCAATTATACAGTACTGTCATCAGGACTAGCTACAAAACTGTGAAATGGAAATAACTACTGACTGTAGCTGAAAGAAAAAAAAAAACTGAAATCGGAGAATACCAAAATGATTCAATATTGATTGATCTAACTGAAAACTAATTGGTATTAAGTGAAATATCTTTTCTTATTATACGGCTCTCTGGAATGCTTGATTCTGATTGGTCAGTTGAGACATTTGCAGGTTCGTTATTTTCGAATAA